>CM038681.1:629422025-629939410 GCA_021605205.1 Aegilops longissima | reverse complement strand
TAATCCAGAGTGGATCATCGGACAGCGGTCAAGAACATCCCGAAATACACGGAAAGGACTAAGGATATGTTTCTCGTTTATGGAGGTGACAAAGAGCTCATCGTAAATGGTTACGTTGATGCAAGCTTTGACACTGATCCGGACGATTCTAAATCGCAAACCGGATACGTGTTTACATTGAACGGTGGAGCTGTCAGTCGGTGCAGTTCTAAACAAAGCGTCGTGGCGGGATCTACGTGTGAAGCAGAGTACATAGCTGCTTCAGAAGCAGCAAATGAGGGAGTCTGGATGAAGGATTTCATATCCGATCTAGGTGTCATACCTAGTGCATCGGGTCCAATGAAAATCTTTTGTGACAATACTGGTGCAATCGCCTTAGTGAAGGAATCCAGATTTCACAAGGGAACCAAGAACATCAAGAGACGCTTCAATTCCATCCGGGATCTAGTCCAGGTAGGAGACATAGAAATTTGCAAGATACATACGGATCTGAATGTTGCAGACCCGTTGACTAAGCCTCTTCCACGAGCAAAACATGATCAGCACCAAGGCTCCATGGGTGTTAGAATCATTGTCGTGTAATCTAGATTATTGACTCTAGTGCAAGTGGGAGACTGAAGGAAATATGCCCTAGAGGCAATAATAAAGTTATTATTTATTTCCTTATATCATGATAAATATTTATTATTCATGCTAGAATTGTATTAACCAGAAACATAATACATGTGTGAATACATAGACAAACAGATTGTCACTAGTATGCCTCTACTTGACTAGCTCGTTGATCAAAGATGGTTATGTTTCCTAGCCATAGACATGAGTTGTCATTTGATTAATGGGATCACATCATTAGGAGAATGATGTGATTGACATGACCCATTCCGTTAGCTTAGCACAAGATCGTTTAGTATATTGTTATTGCTTTCTTCATGACTTATACATGTTCCTATGACTATGAGATTATGCAACTCCCGTTTACCGAAGGAACACTTTGTGTGCTACCAAACGTCACAATGTAACTGGGTGATTATAAAGGAGCTCTACAGTGTCTCCAAGGTACTTGTTGGGTTGGCGTATTTGAGATTAGGATTTGTCACTCCGATTGTCGGAGAGGTATCTCTGGCCCTCTCGGTAATGCACATCACTTAAGCCTTGCAAGCATTGCAACTAATGAGTTAGTTGCGGGATGATGTATTACAAGATGCGAGTAAAGAGACTTGCCGGTAACGAGATTGAACTAGGTATGGAGATACCGACGATCGAATCTCGGGCAAGTAACATACCGATGACAAAGGGAACAACGTATGTTGTTATGCGGTCTGACCGATAAAGATCTTCGTAGAATATGTGGGAGCCAATATGAGCATCTAGGTTCCACTATTGGTTATTGACCGGAGACGTATCTCGGACATGTCTACATAGTTCTTGAACCCGTAGGGTCCGCACGCTTAATGTTACGATGACAGTTATATTATGAGTTTATATGTTTTGATGTACCGAAGGTTGTTTGGAGTCCCGGATGTGATCACGGACATGACGAGGAGTCTCGAAATAGTCGAGATATGATGATTGATATATTGGAAGCCTATGTTTGGACATCGGAAGTGTTCCGGGTGAAAACAGGATTTTGCCGAAGTACCGGGAGGTTACCGGAACCCTCCGGGAGGTAAATGGGCCTTAGTGGGCCTTTACGGAGAAGAGGAGAGGCGGCCAGAGCTGGGCCACACACCCCTCCCCCCCTAGTCCGAATAGGACAAGGAGAGGGGGCGGCGCCCCCCTTCCTTCTGTCCCTCCTCTTTCCCCCTCCCGAATCCTATTCCAACTAGGAAAGGGGGGAGTCCTACTCCCGATGGGAGTAGGACTCCTCCTGGCGCGCCCTCTCTCTGGCCGGCCGCACCCCCCCTTGCTCCTTTATATACGGGGGCAGGGGGCAACTCTAGACACACAAGTTGATCAGTTGATCTCTTCCAACCGTGTGCGGTGCCCCCCTCCACCATAGTCCACCTCGATAATACTGTAGCGGTGCTTTGGCGAAGCCCGGCGTCGGTAGAACATCAACATCGTCACCATGTTGTCATGCTGACGAAACTCTCCCTCAACACTCGGCTGGATCGGAGTTTAAGGGACGTCATCAGGCTGAACTGTGCTGAACTCGGAGGTGTCGTACGTTCGGTACTTGATCGGTCGGATCGTGAAGACGTACGACTACATCAACCGCGTTGTGCTAACGCTTCCGCTTTCGATCTACGAGCATACGTAGACAACACTATCCCCTCTCGTTGCTATGCATCACCATGATCTTGCGTGTGCGTAGGAAATTTTTTGAAATTACTACGTTCCCCAACATTTTGATGAAGCCCATCATTGGAATATACAAGCCAAGTTCTACAACGAAAATTCCCACTAGTATATGAAAGTGACAAAATAAGAGACTCTCTATCATGAAGATCATGGTGCTACTTTGAAGCACAAGTGTGGAAAAAGGATAGTAGCATTGTCCCTTCTCTCTTTTTCTCTCTCTTTTTTTTGTTTGGCTTCTTTGGCCTCTTTTTTTCATTGGCTTCTTCGGCTTCTCTTTTTTATTTCCTCACACGGGACAATGCTCTAATAATGATAATCATCACACTTCTATTTATTTACACCTCAAGGATTACAACTCGATACTTAGAACAAAATATGACTCTATATGAATGCCTCCGGCGGTGTACCGGGATGTGCAATGAATCAAGTGACATGTATGAAAAAATTATGAATGGTGGCTTTGCCACAAATACGATGTCAACTACATGATCATGCAACACTACAAGAAATATGTCAACTAGTGACCTTCTGTCAGTGACCCTGGAAGAATTGGTCATAGATCTATGACCATTTCAGACCAATTGGTCAAAAGCTGTTCGGGGGGCTCCAAACCCTAAACCATTGCGACCATTTTGGTCAGAAAGGTCGTAATTTCCTTACACGAAATGGTCACAAAGCAAACAGTGCTAGTCCGCTGCCTTATTTCTAGTTGTTAATGACCAATATAGATGGTCATAGCCTTGTAGATTGTGGTGGGTTGTGATGACTAGGCGCCATCTCATCAGTTTTGCCTATGTGTCATGTCCATGTGGCAGTTTTGCCCTAGGTTGTGAAGCAACCTATATTTCTATTATTACAAAATTCCCAAAAATTCTCATAAATGTTTTGGATCATATCTTCATCAAATATGTCAAAACATTCCTTTCCTAGTTCAAAATAATTGAAAATATTCATTTTCCTATTACATTTAGAGCACACTTTGTGAAGGAAGTACCACTTTGGCATGTCCAAATGGTATCCATTTTCTCAGTGCTTTCCTATGCCCAAATAACCATCCTCCACCAAATGCCAGCTCAATCCATTCATTATTTTGAGCCCAGCTTCAACATTCATATTTATGTCCAGTGTGGTACTTTGTAAAGCAAGTACCACCTAGGCTCCTCCTTTTGAGGTGCAAATTTGTGAAGACGGACTTCTTAGTAACTGATCATCCTCAGCCAAAACTCACGCCCATTAGCCATGTGCATTTCCCGTACCGCAAATCAAACACTTGGCTGCTTATTCATGTTTGAGCATCGATCGGTCTCCTCGTGAGAATCTTATGTTGTGATTTTATTCCTAGCACCTACATGGGGAGTGCCCAACCCACTAGACATGCCTAGGCCGCCCAGAACACATAGCAACGCCACGGTCACGCGGTGACCACGCTGAGCATCTTGACTTCTGGCGCTCTAGAGTTGGGGCCCTCGGCCACCGTCAAACCTCGATGTCTCGCCATCAAACCATGTATTTCTGATTAAATAGATACTTATTTACCTAGAAATGATTTTTGGAAAAAATAAAGAGCAAACTATGAGGCAGCTGCAGTTCAAATTTGACCCGTTTCCATCTGAATCGACGGGAATTTGTCTTTTTCACCAGAGGTGGATCAAAACTTTTTTCACCCAACCATTTTGTCAATTGTGCATTAAATATGGCCTAGTATTTTATAAAATTGATTAGGTCCATTTTTGCAACAATTATTTGGTAGTTCCTTCACACAAAAAACCTCATTTCAGGTACTCAGAAAATGGAAAATGGTTTTTTCGTCCAAAGAAAATGAAAACTTCCTTAGGCAACATTGTTTGGAATTCCAATATGCACCCTTGTGCATAATATGAGATCATTTGAACAAACTATGCCATGAATGTGGCCATAAGACTGATCATTTGGCTTGAAAGCCATGAATCTTCACACTTGATAGCTCATTTCTGAGAACACTTTTTTAAAATAATTACCGTATTACAAGTTTATTAGTTTTTCAGGAAACTTGGTCACATATAATGACACAATGCGAAGGTTTCCCAATTTTTTGAATTTTTTATGCCCGTTCCAAAATGCGGTCAAAACGGCGGGCTTGACAGTTCCTAGCTAGTGGTTGAATCTTGGAGTTTTTTTGTGTTTCTATGATTAAATAGATACTTGTTTACCTAGAAATGATTTTTGGAAAAAATAAAGAGCAAACTATGAGGCAGCTGCAGTTCAAATTTGACCCGTTTCCAACTGAATCGGCGGGAATTTGTCTTTTTCACCAGAGGTGGATCAAAACTTTTGACACCCAACCATTTTATCAATTGTGCATTAAATATGTCCTAGTATTTTATAAAAATTATTTGGTACAATTTTGCAACAAATATATGGTAGGTCCTTCACAAAAAAACCTCATTTCGGGCACCCGAAAAATGGAAAATGAATTTTCCATGAAAAGAAAATGAAAACTCCATTTGGCAAAATTGTTTGGAATTCCAAGATGCACCCTTGTGCACAATATGAGATCATTTGAACAAACTATGCCATGAATGTGGCCATGAGATTGAGCGTTTGGGTTGAAATCCATAAATCTTCACACATGATAGCTCATTTATGAGAACGCTTTTCTAAAATAATTTCCGTATTACAAGTCTATTATTTTTCATGGAAACTTGGTCACATATAATGACACAATGCGAAGGTTTTCCTATTTTTTGATTTTTTTTTTGAAATTTTTATGCCCGTTTCAAAATGGGTCAAAACGGCGGGCTTGACCGTTCCTAGCTAGTGGTTGAATCTTGAATTTTTTTTTTGATGTTTCTCTGATTAAATAGATACTTATGTACATAGAAATTATTTTTGGAAAAAATAAAGAGCAAACTACGAGGTAGCTACAGTTCAAATTTGACCCGCTTCCAACTGAATCGACGAAAATTTGTCTTTTTCACGAGAGGTGGATCAAAACTTTTGACACCCAACCATTTATCAATTGTGCATTAAATATGTCCTAGTATTTTATAAAATTGACTTGGTACAATTTTGCAACAAATATATGGTAGGTCCTTCACAAAAAAACTCATTTTGGGCACTCGAAAAATGGAAAATGAATTTTTCGTCCAAAGAAAATGAAAACTCCCTTAGGCAACATTGTTTGTCATTCCAATATGCACCCTTGTGCACAATATGAGATCATTTAAACAAACTATGCCATGAATGTTGCCATAGGATTGATCATTTGGGTTGAAAGCCATGAATCTTCAGACTTGATAGCTCGTTTCTGAGAAACACTTTTTTAAAATAATCGTTGTATTACAAGTTTATAATTTTTGCTGGTAACTTGGTCACATATAATGACACAATGTGAAGGTTTTCCTATTTTTTTATTTTTTTTTATTTTTTATGCCCGTTTCAAAATGCGGTCAAAACGGCGGGCTTGACCGTTCCTAGCTAGTGGTTGATTATTGGAAAAAATTTGATGTTTCTCTGATTAAATAGATACATAAATACCTAGAAATAATTTTTGGAAAAAATAAAGAGCAAACTATGAGGCAGCTGCAGTTCAAATTTGACCTGCTTCCTACTGAATCGATGGGAATTTGTCTTTTTCACCAGAGGCAGATCAAAACTTTTGACACCCAACAATTTTATCAATTGTGCATTAAATATGGCCTAGTATTTTATAAAATTGACTAGGTACAATTTTGCAACAATTATATGGTAGGTCCTTCACAAAAAAAACTCATTTCGGGCACTCGAAAAATGGAAAATGAATTTTTCGTCCAAAGAAAAATGAAAACTTCTTAGGCAACATTGTTTGCCATCCCAAGATGCACCCTTGTACAAAACTTTGGTAGCTTATTCACAAAAAAATTCATTTTGGACACTAAAAAATAAAAAATAAAATGCTGACATGATTTTACACTTTATTTTTATTTGACCATGACCAATTTTGAATGGTCATAACGTCCAATACTAGATGGTCATAACGTCATGCACGCGTACTGCATTCTGATTGGGCCATAGCCATCTCACGCGGATCATGCATCAAGCACCGTTGGATGCTCCTGGATCCAACGGTAGCCCTTGCCCCCTCACCCTCTCACCCACCTAGCCCTAACACAACCCCACTTCCCCACGCCCCCACTTCCCCACCTTCTCCACCTTCTCTCCCGCACCCTTAGCCGCCGCCGCCCCCTTTGACCAAAACCCTAGCCGCCCCCGCGCCCGCACCATGGCCGGCCTCCACCCCTGCATCGACGGCGACGAGCCCGAGTCCCCACGCCTCCCCGCCCTCAATTGGCTAGAAACCCACCATAGGAAAGGAGAGCGTCGCTCCTCCTCCGTCTCTCTCGATTCCCAGCCCACACACCCAACCCGCCGCCACCGACCTCCATCCTCTCCGCCAACCCCGGCCACCGGCGACCACTCCCCTCCCCTCCTCTCCCACGGCCACGGTCAGACCCTCCTCGCTCGCCATAAACGTAGGCTCACCGCATAGCCATGGCGAGATCCAGGAGCGGCCAAATCCAGCACCAGGCTCATGAGAAGGAGATGAGACAGGCAGGCACCCTCGACGCCCGCCATGGAGCTGCTCTTCAAGGTCCGTCCCCCTCCCGCACGCACGCCAAGTCAAGGTCGCGATCTGACTTCCTCTCTGCTCTTCTTCCTCAACAATGCAGGCAGGCAGAGTTTGGGCCACCGCGTCGCCGGTGTTGTTCCTCCTCCACCTCGACTGGCCGACGCAGAGAAAAGAGAAGCCCGAAGTCCTCGGCCCTGCCGTCGGAGCGCCGAACCCTCATCGCCCAGATCCAACCGCCGACGCAGCCACGCCGTTCACCCCGGGATGGATGTTGCTCTGCAGGTGGCCAGGGTCTCTGCCGTCGGCGTCGGCATCGTCTACGGCTCCATCAAGATCGGCATCCTCAAGGTATGGTAACGCGCCCGACCCCCCTTCCTTCCTCTGTGGTATTGTGCGATCAGTCAGATTTGGTAGCGTCAGTGTGTGTTGGCCGGTGCTTCCGTGGTTCTAGGATTAGGAGCCTCTGGTTCTATGGTTGGGCAGATTTAGGTTAGGTTTGTGCTGTGCGTTTCGTGAATCTGAGATTAGCACAGGGTTTGGGCTTGGAGATATACTACCGCTGCTGGTTACAACAGCTTAATTCTCCTGTTACAGCAGCTGTCTGGTGGTTACAGCTGCTGTTTGTGTCTGATTCTGTTGGGTGGTTACAACAGATTAAGTGTGTTCAAGTGTATACTGCTGAACCTGACAGTGGCCACCATTGTCAGTCCAAGTGATTTTGCATGCTACTCATTTGTCCCACGAGTTTTCATGGGTCTGCGTAGGGTTTGATACATGCATTGCATTACTCGGAAACTTGTGTCACTAGTGTCCGAGTAAGTTTGGAGTTTACAGTATTCATATTGTGTGATGATGAGTTTGTGTCACTCTGCATGCATGCCGAGTTCTGCACAAGCATTGCTTTGCTACTCTGCTTCCGTTCCTTGCTGCAGCTGCTGGTAATTGTGATTAAATAGCAGAAGAAGACTTGCAAAATTGTGTTTGGATTGATTTTGAGAATCCATGCATTCTCATAGAGGGCTTCAGGCACCTTCCAATTCTTTCTCCTTGAAGCCTCGTAGATTAATGGAGCAATATCCATGGGTTTCCACCCAAATAGCCAAGGGAGTCCTGAGCGGTGTTTTTGCACCGTCACCTGATGATAGTTGTAGGCGTAGAAAAACTCGAGATCCTCGGCGGTGCAAGGGTTACCAAACCCCACTCAAGGCTTGTGGGGCTCCTTCCATTCATACCACAGCCAGCGAAGGCGTAAAGCCCGCGAAAATTTTTCGGTGTTGAGTACCCCAGTGCCACCATATTCCTTTGGCCTACAAACTATTTTCCAATTGACTTTGCACTTGGCTCCTGTTGTCTTATCCGCACCGGACCATAGGAACGACCTCTCCAATTTATTTAGGTTGTTGAGCGTACTTGGCGGCACAATGAGAGGCGTGATTGAGTAGATCGCTTGGGATGAAATGACTGATTTGACAAGTGCCGTGCGGCCGATGGTAGTGATATTTTGGCCGTCCCAAGTGGCCAATTAGTTGTAGGCTACTAAGATATTATAAATAGTGGAGATATTCACATCTGGTTCGGTACTAGTTGTAGTTTACAATGTTGATTCAGTATACAAGTTTAACACTCGTGATCTGAAACCAGTGAACAGCTGAAACTGTAGTTATAGTTCTTGTATCAGAGCAACAACGCGGGCATCCTTGACTGTATTCTTTGCTTTGCGGAGCTAGCTTCTTTTAACCAATTCTGTGGTACCCTTAGCTTAAGAACGGAAAAAAAGCTATAAGTAAGGCCATTGGTTTAGTAGCTGATAGCTGGGGTGAGGTTAACTTAAGCTGAGAGTCAGTTAAGAACACCCAGCCAAAACAGTGAAACTGTTATGACCGGCATATTAGGGGCTTAGCCCAGTGGGCTATGGCCCAAGTTATCTTATCGTTATTAGGGGCTTAGCCCAATTATCTTATCGTTATTAGGGTCGTTTGCTTAGGAGTCAAGTAAACCTCTCTATATAAGGAGAGGAGATGTATCAATATAATCAAGCAAGAAGCAATCAGTATTTGCTCGGCTTCCCTTAGGGAGCCGGGAGACCTAACCCTAGCCGCCTCTTGCGCCGCCGCCGCCTCTTCTCCAACACGCAAGGACGGCGCCCAGCCGCCGGCCGCCGCGCCCTCGACCTCTTCTTCCTCCATCTTTCCCCTATAATCTCCGCCCTAAAACCGGCAGAACCCTAGCTCCTAACACCTTGGTATCAGGTAGCTCAGTTCCGATCATGTCTTCGCCACCGCCCATCCCGTTGCTTCCACTGCCGACCGTCACCACCGCGTCGCTGCCCTCCCCGTCCGCGCCGCTGGTCGCATCCTCCGGCGCCGCCACCACCCAGATGACGGCACCCTCCACCGCACCACTGGCCGTCGTCTACTACCCGGCGGAGATCACCGGGGTCCTCAGCGATCTTGTCACCGTCGTCCAGGGGATATGGCTATACCTAGCCGGCCCCTACGGGCCGTCGCCGCCCTTGCCGCCGGCCGCCGCGACCGGACCAGCCGCCCTGCCGTGGTATTCGGCACCCGCGACACCGCCGGGCCTCTCCACCACCATCGCCACTTCAGCCGCCGCCGCCCGGCTCTAATGGCGCGATGGCAGCGCGAGCCCTCGCCGCGTCACCCACGCCACCTGGTCCTCGCCGCCACCGCCCTGGCAGCGCTGGCAGCCGCCGCACCCTGGGGCCACCGCGACGCTGGTCGGGCCGCTGCAGCCCTCGCTGCAGCTACAACCAGCCCCCGCCACAGCCTCGATCTGGCCACAATGGCCAACCGTGGCCATCGCCGTGCCCGTCGCTTTCACCGTTTCCAGAGCAGCAGCTGCCGCTGCCGGCGCCTCCGCCGCCCAGCACCGGGCTGACTACAATCGCACCGGCCGACGTGCCGATTCAGCAAGTGCGGTTCCCGCCCTCGCCGTCCCAGCTTCCGGCCTGGTTGGCCGGGACGTCACCGCCGCCAGTCTACACCATGGCCGCAGACCAGCCGGCGCCCTCCCTGCCGTACGAGGGCCCTCCGGCTCCGCGGGTTTCCATGCTGGCTTCGACGGGCCACCGCTTTCCTGTGGACCACCTATGCACACCGGACCAACGCCCTCCTCTTCGCTGCTCCGTACCGCCGAGCCGTACACTCACGGCGGTCATGATCAGACACCGCTGCGCTTCGCCAAGCTCGTCTTCGCCACCTACGACGGCGCCGAGGACCCCCTCAACTGGCTCAACCAGTGCGAGCAGTTCTTCCGGGGGCAACGGACACTCGTGTCGGACTGCACCTGGCTCGCCTCTTATCACCTCCGCGGCGCCGCACAGACGTGGTACTACGCCCTCGAGCAAGACGAGGGCGGCATGCCCCCATGGGAGCGTTTTCGCGAGTTCTGCCTCCTTCGATTCGGACTGCCGATACGCGGGAGCCGGCTGGCGGAGTTGGGCCACCTTCCCTTCACCTCTACGGTGTTGGACTACACCGACCGCTTTAAGGCCCTGGCGTGCCACGCGTCCGGCATGACGGCTCACCAGCGGGCGAACTCGCCGTCGGATCCGCGAGATCATATCCGCGTGGACGTCGAGTTGCAGGGACCCCAGGACCTCTAGACGGCCATGTACTACGCCCGCGCGTTCGAGCGCCGCGCGGTGGCCATCCAGCAGGCATCACCGTCCCAGGTCGTTGGGCCACCACCCTGGCCGGATGTTCCCGTGCAGGGTCGGCCTGCTCAAGCATCCGCGGCACCCCTTACCGCGACCGCGGCGCGCCCGTTCCACCGGCTCACCTCGGCCGAGCTACTCGAGCGTCGCCGCCAAGGGTTGTGCTTCAACTGGGATGAGACCTACATGCCCGGCCATGTCTGCCCCCGACTCTTCTACCTGGAGGCTGCAGACTACATTGAGGAGGACGCTGTCGCCGCCGGGCTCCGACCTGGCCGCCCCAGCTGTCGCGGAGGTGTTTGACACCGGTTGATCACCTCGAGGAGTTCAGCAAGCGC
Source organism: Aegilops longissima (assembly GCA_021605205.1). Taxonomy (NCBI): domain Eukaryota; kingdom Viridiplantae; phylum Streptophyta; class Magnoliopsida; order Poales; family Poaceae; genus Aegilops; species Aegilops longissima. The sequence goes on along the minus strand of CM038681.1, from coordinate 629,928,507 downwards.
TTCCCCGCCTTACAGCTCGAGAACAAGCTGTTTGTGCAGGCGGGGAGAAGTGTTATGACCGACATATTAGGGGCTTAGCCCAGTGGGCTGTGGCCCAAGTTATCTTATTGTTATTAGGGGCTTAGCCCAATTATCTTATCATTATTAGGGTCGTTTGCTTAGGAGTCAGGTAAACCTCTCTATATAAGGAGAGGAGATGTATCAATCTAATCAAGCAAGAAGCAGTCAGTATTTGCTCGGCTTCCCTTTGGGAGCCGGGAGACCTAACCCTAGCCGCCTCTTGCGCCGCCGCCGCCTCTTCTCCAACACGCAAGGACGGCGCCCAGCCTCCGGTCGCCGCGCCCTCGACCTCGATCCCCATCCATCTCCTCCACACTTCAGATCGGGTGATCCATCCCTGCAACCTCCCACGGCCAAATCCGACGAGCGTGATGGTGGGGGGAGCGCAGCGCGGATCGAGGGCACGGAGACTGCGGCCCGCGCATCAGGTGGCAGCCCCGTCTCAGCCGCCGCTGCCGCCATCGGTGACGATGTTGCCGGAGATCGACGCGTCGTCACCGGAGGCATCTGCGGAGATGCAGCGGGTGGTGAGGGAGAGGTTCCCGAACCGCGCCGACTGGCCCGATATCCTCCTGGAGGTCCTCCGATTTGCGACGTTCGAGGCCGCGCGCGGCTTGGGCGGCGGCGACGGGATGGACTTCGAGCTCATATTCTGGGTGATCCAAGAGGCGGAATCGCCGGATCCAAGGCAGGCGATGCGGTGGGCGCGCTTCAAGACGAGGAATCCGTCAAGGCTCAACATACGACCCCCACCGGTATTGCAGATCGCCAACATCCCACCGGAAGAGCTGCCGCCGGGGACCGTCCTCCCCAGAAATCCCTGAAGCTTCAACACCCTGGCGCATGGCCTCGCAGGCAGCTCATCACGCCTACTGGTATGAGAAGAATCGAGGCTCCACCTTGAACCTCCGCCATGGCCAGGCGACCGCGGGGAGAAGCCCCGCATCAAGGTAAAAATCATGCAATCCAAATCTCGTTCGATTGCTCTTCAATGTGTTCAATCCGAAGGTTGTTGTGGTGGGGATTTCCACACCGATTTTGGGGAGGCGAACGATAGAACAGTTGTGACTGGTGTGATTGGAAGGGTTGTCCCTTCGGTTAGTTCTCTTACTTCCTCTTCCCCGGCTGGACTGCAAAACGTTTTGTGTGAAAATCTGAATCCAACGAATTGTAGTGTCTCTGATGAACTCGTTTCTGCGAGGAGGACGGGGCTGATTTCAAATCAGTCGCCTGCAGTGGCTGGACCGACCCCTACCCCATCCCCGTTGATATCTGGATGTGTGGTCAGGAAGAAAGCGGGGGGGGCAAAAGGCGTTTTCTACTTTGGCGAGCGGAGCTGGGGAGGAGGTGGCGGATTTTTTTGGTCAGTTGTGGGTTGTCCCTTCCCCGACCCGCAGCCGCCGCCTACATAAACCTAGACAGGAACCCCCAAAACCTAGCTTCGCCATCCCCAATCTCTTTTGGATTAGGAAGGATTTGTTCTTGTCCAGAAAATTCTCGGTCCAAGATTGCCACCCGATCTCCTCTGTAGGACCTTTTGATCCTGTTCCTACTTCTTTCAAGATCTCGGGTGAGGGATTAGGTTTTCCTAGATCGTTCGTTGAAGCAGTTAAGCGAGGGATGGAAAATCGTGGGCAGGTGGCGCAAAGGAACCGCCGACCACCACCGGGGAAGAAGCCCAACCTACAAGAGGGGAATTCTTCCTCTTCCTTGGTTACTGGAAAACCAGGGCAACAAGGCCCACCCAAATCGACCCAGGGGATTTCTGCACAGGCTGCTCCGGCGGCTGCAGCCCCACCACCACCTCCTCCCCCTCCAGCGGTACAAATCCTCGACCCAAAGTACAAAGATATGATCTTCTTCAATTGTAGTTGGCCTGGTCACTACGTGGGTAATTGCGTGGAGCCAAAAAAATGCTTTATCTGTGCTGGTAACCACAACGTCAACAACTGCGCAGCTTGGGCAAAACCTCAACCGGCTGCTACTTACTTTGCAAGTGCAGCCTCGGGTCTGGGTTTCTATCATATTGAGGTTCCTATAGCGGCCGAATCTAGCTGGCTGAATTACAAGAACTGTGATGTTCTCAAGGTGGTTAAAGGCGAGGTTTCTGCCTCGGATCTTCTCACCCAGCTCAACGGGATCTTTTGTAAGAACAAAGAGTGGCCGTGGCAGATCAGGGAACTGGAGGACAAGAAGTTTCTGCTGAGATTTCCTCCCTGTAAAAATGTGGATGATCTAATTGAATTCCCGCCATTTGAGCTACCCATTGCTGGGGTGTCTGTCAAAATTTGTGAATGAGAAGGAATGCTGGATGAGTTTGGAGCACTTACTGAAGCTTGGATACAGATCGAGGGGATTCCACCTAAATGGTGTGCTTGGAAAGTCTTTGCTCAGATCACAGCTTGTTTTGGGATTCTGGTGGATGTTGACTGGAATGGTATCTTCAAGAGTTTTTATGAAACTATCCGAGTCAAGGTTGCCTGTAGAGATCCTAGGAAGATTCCTTATGAAAGGTTGGTAGAAATGAAAAGGAAACTCTACCTGCTGTTCTTTACAGTGGAAGGTTTTGAGCGGGATGGTGAGGACTCTGATGGAGGTGATGACGATACAGGTATGGATGATCTGGAGGTAAATGAGGAAAATAACAATAAAGGTGCTGAGGATAAAAAAGATATGGATAGTGGTGAGGATGAGGCTATTGATGAACTGGACAAGGCCAACTTCCCTACCAAAAAAGCCCCCTCCACTAGCTCTAACAAAACCATGGCTCTAGTGACTGCTTCTGCAGTGGAAATCAATTCGTTTAATATGATAGATGCAAGGCAAGGAAAAAAATCTGATGACCTCATGGACAAGACATCTATGAAATCTGATGGAGATGAAACAGGAACAACCCCGAGGTTTGCAAGGTCTCGATCTTGTTGTCGGTCCATCCGGACTACTGCTCGAACAACAACAAGTTTGAGATGGTGGAGTCGATGTGGAAGAAGAAATCACCAACACTGAAATGGAGTGCTTACCTGAGGATTTAACCCTGGCAATGAACTCGGTTAAAAGATCATTGCTGGACTCACTTGAGAAAGCTGACACAGTTGTCAAGAAGAAACCCGAAGTCAAAAACTCACCTACATGGGGCCCAGTTCTGGCTAACAAACCTATGACCAGAACTCAAGGAAACACTAAGATCATGGATAAGGCGGCGGAATACGTGATGAAGAAGAACTTGGAAATACCAGCTACATTTAAAGGTAAATCTTTTGCTACCCTTGACCCTAATGAACTTGTTTCTTATACTACTAAAGGGGATCTCTGTATTGGTAATAGTGAGGAAGAGCAAAAAGAAATTATTCTTGACCTAATTGACAAGGAAAAAATTAGATGCCTGCAATTTGCTAATGAAAACCCAGAGATTGTTCTCCCTGATAATTTAGATTTGTTGGAACTGAATGTTCCTACCTCTGTTCCTAGGAATGTGGAGCTACCATATACTGGATCAGTTGGCACTGATGCTTCAGTTATGGAATGCCCAATCTTGCATAATAAGAAAAAGCCTTGTGGCTTATCCCACCCTTTTAAAATTAAATGATAGGAGCTTTTTGGAATATTCGCGGTCTAGGTCAACCTGGAAAAATTCAGTGCCTAGGAGATTTCATTTGTAATAACCGGGTGGATTTCTTGTGTTTCTCTGAAACCAAAAGAGAGAGCATTGATAATCATATCCTTAACAACATAGCTGGCAAGACATTCTTTGATTGGCATTATCTACCTGCGATTAACACGGCTGGTAGGATCCTTGTGGGTCTTAGAAATGATTTGTTTGAAGTTATTGGTTTTGTTAATAAGAAATATTGCATTGTTGCAACTCTGAAAAATAAAGCGGATGGTTTCATTTGGCATCTTATTGCTGTATATGGTACATCTTATAATGAATTCAAACTAGAATTCATTGTTGAATTACATGAGGTTATGGAGGGGCTCACTTACCCAGTTTTGCTTGGGGGTGATTTTAATCTAGTCAGGTCCACGGCTGACAAGAATAATGGTGTTATTAATAATCAGTTTTCGTACCTCTTCAATGATTGGATTAATAAATGGTCCCTTATGGAGATCAATGTGGCTAATAGAAAGTATACTTGGAGTAATAACCAAGACAACCCTATTTTTGCCACTATAGATAGAGTTTTTACTTCTCTTTCCTGGGATGCTCATTTTCCTTTGTCGGTAGTATCTGCACTTCCTCGGGTGGGGAGTGACCATGCACCTTTGCTTTTAGACACAGGAGCGCGGAGGGTTACCTCCCCCAGAATTTTTCGTTTTGAGAAATGGTGGCTTGACCACCCTGATTTTAAAAAAATGGTGTTTGACACTTGGAACACCCTGGTTCCTGGGAAAACAGCTATAGATATTTGGATGAATAAGAGTAAGCTATTTAGGAAGAAAGCTCGAGGATGGAGTATTAACATTGAAGCAGCTAGTAAAAAAAGAAGAGGGAGCTTTTGCTCGAGTTCGACATTCTCGGTGTGTTCTCTGAGAGAAACCAGATTGATGATAGAGATAGAGTCAGGATGGAAGAGATTAAAAAAGAACTTGCTCAAATCTGGAGTAAAGAGGAAACTGCCTTGTGGCAGCGTTCTAGAGATCGTCGAATTATTGATGGGGACAAGAATAATGCCTATTTCCACGCTTTGGCCAACCACAGACATAGGAAAAATCATCTCTCCGAGCTAATTGGGGATAATGGTCCAATTTACATCACTCAGGAAATGTTGGGGGTAGCTACCTCCTATTATAAAGACTTGTTCTTCTTTGAGAATAAACACAATATTTGCCTCGGTCCTTCCTTCTGGGAGGAAAATGAGTTGGTTACTCAAGAGGAGAACGACCATTTGCAAAAAAACTTCTCTGAGGAAGAAATTAAAGAGGCGATCTTTGGGTCTTATGCCCATGGCGCTCCAGGCCCAGATGGGCTATCCTTTCTGTTTTACCAAACCTTTTGGGAGGTTATTAAAACTGACTTCATGGCCCTGGTCAGAGACTTTGAAGAGGGCAAACTAGATTTACAACGTTTGAACTTTGCCTTGATTATTCTCATCCCAAAAGAACCTGATGCCAGAGAGATGAAGAAGTTTCGCCCTATAAGTCTGAGCAATTGTGGGGTTAAAATTCTTTCTAAAGCCATGACCAATAGGGTATCCCCCGTTGGACGTAGATTAATTTCTTCTAATCAAACCGCTTTCATTAAGGGGAGATACATCCTGGAGAGTGTGGTCATGGCACATGAGGTGATCCATGAAACAAAAAAATCAGGCTCTCATGGTTTAGTTCTTAAATTGGATTACGAGAAAGCGTACGATAGAGTTAGTTGGGAGTTTCTATTTGATATGCTTCACTCGAGAGGTTTTGGTCCAAAATGGATTTCTTGGATCAAGAGCACTCTCATCAATAGCACGTTCAGTGTGAGAATTAATGACACTACTGGGCCCTACTTTGTAGGAGGTAAAGGTCTCAAACAAGGGGATCCGCACTCCCCTTTGTTATTCAACTTGGTTGCTGATGTGTTTAGTAAAATGCTCAAAAAAGCTACTTCTCAAAACTTAATATCTGGGCTTACGCCTCATGTGATTCTGGAGGTGTGGTTAGTCCGCAATATGCGCATTTACGACACTTACTATTTTAGAGAACTCTACTCGTAAAGCAAGAAATTTTAAATGGCTTTTGTCATGTTTTGAAAACCTTTCTGGGATGAAAATTAATTTCCACAAGAGTGATCTCATGACTATCAATGTGGATGACGCTATTGCTAAAGAATTTGCTCAGATATTTTGCTGTAAAAAAGGCTCTTTCCCTATTAAATATCTGGGAGTGCCTCTGCACTATGATAAGTTAAATAAAGAGGATTTACAACCTATTATTGATAGAATCATTAAAGGCATATCTGGCTGGTTGGGAAGATATCTCACGTATAAAGGGAAAATTATTCTACTCTGTGCTTGTGTGATTAGTATACCTGCTTATTTGATGTCTGTGATCAAGTTTCCCAAGTGGGCAATTAATGCCATTAACTCCCAAATGGCTCACTTCTTTTGGGGAATATAGGAGACCAACACAGTACCATCGGCTAATCTGGGGCCTAATTACTAGGAAGAAGGAATTTGGAGGCTTGGGGTACCCAACATTAGAGAGTATAATATGGCTTTATTAGCTTCTTGGGGAAGAGATTTTTATTAATCCTAACTCAGATTGGGTTAAGCTTCTCTTGTACAAGTCTGAGTTAATTCGCTAACCTGCTCTGGGCTAGGAGTGAAGGGGCTCTTCCTTTTGGAAGAGCATAACTTGGGCCCAGCTGCTGCAAAACCCTTTTATAGATGGAAATCGGGAGATGGAAAACTCATTAGTTTTTGGCATGATGTGTGGGTGGGGGATTGTTCCCTTAAAGTACAGTTTTGGGATTTGTTTAGTATATGTAACCAAGCTGACAGTACAGTTGCCCAAGTATGGGATGGTAGTGATTTGAAATTAACCTTTAGAAGGTGTGTTGATCTTAGTGGTATGAACCGCTGGGAGCAACTTGTTTATATGGTCAGGCAAAAACCTCCTGGGGATGATATGGATACCCCGATTTGGGGCTTAGAACCCAATGGGTATTTCTCGGTTAAATCCTTTTATAAACAAATCAATTTTAGTGGGATAGCTCCTGATGTTAGTGATAAGATGTGGAAAATTTTATGTCCACAGAATATCCATATTTTCCTTTGGCTTTGTGTTCACAATAAGATACTTACCAGAGATAATCTTGCGAAAAGGAGGGGAGTTGAAGATCCTTCCTGTTTATTTTGCTCCGAATTTGAAACGGTTCAACATCTGTTGTTTGAATGTGTGGTGGCCCAACAAGTTTGGGAATTTGTGGCTGAAGCTTTTTCTATCGACAAAATTTCTTGTTTTGGAAATGTTGTGTCCTTCTGGCATATGCATAAAGAAAATGTTGTCTTGAATATGGTGACAACTGCTGCCTTGTGGAGCCTGTGGAGACTAAGAAATGAATTTTGCTTTCAGGGGCGCAAATGGAGAAGTATGAAGTGCATTCTTGCAAAACTAAGCTGCTTTTTACACCAATGGAAAGTTCTCTGTGCCGATGGGCAGGCGACTCTACTGCTACGATGCATCCTTCTGCTGGACAAACGGCGTGGGGAACTCCTCCGGATCGCATGGAGATGATGCTGGCAGAGACCAACTGAAAAGCGGGGTGTTGGAGATGATGGAGCTTTCCTGTCGCCCTCCTTCGTTTATCATTTCTGTTGCTGCTCTGTAATAAAATGAAAGACTTCGTCTATGCTTCTAGCCTCTAAACTTTATATTGGCTTTAGGCTTTCATCGTTGATTTAGCTGCTTGGTAGTAGTCGGATGATGCTTTTGTAAAACAGATGTTTGGTGATGTCTGCTTCATTCTATATAATGGGGCAGGGGGGGCAACCCCTTTCTTTCAAAAAATATTTCCCCTATAATCTCCGCCCTAGAACCGGCAGAACCCTAGCTCCTAACAGAAACATGAGTGAGAAACAACAGAACCAAACCAAAAGGAGGAAGACCAGGGAGAAAAATGGTTCAAACACTGGGTGGAAAGAATAGATAGAAAATACTAGGTGAAAAATCAGATGCAAAATGGTGGGAAACAAAAAAATATAGATTGGAAAATAAACAAAGAAAAAACTAGCAGTACTTTAAAGTTCCTAGGATTGTTCAGCAGTACTTCCTAGGAGGTTTTCACCCTGTTTCTTGAGTAAATGTGTACCTAGCAAAAGAAGTACCTATCATGTACCCTGTTTCTTGAGTAAATGTGTACCTAGCCACGGTCCAAATTAACTTACCTTCGCTTTCCCAGTTATCTAGAGGCCCGAATTAACATGTACCTAGTTTTTATTGAGGTTTACTTTTCTAGAGATTACCCAGTTGTCTTTTTAATACTAATTATTTAGCAAATGCAAATTCGATTCCTATTTCGTGTTTTGTTTTAGCCGACGGTGAAATGTGGCAGATTATCCTCCTTTTTGGCTAGCAAGTTGCACCTGATTTTTATAAGAGCGCGGCGCGCTAGTTAAATTGAATGATTGCATTATAGTCAACTTTCAAGTAAAATGTTCTGTTCCAGTTCATTCTTGTTCATGATTCCATTGGATCTGGTTTATTGAAACAATTCTGCCTCTGTGTTGCATCATTTGGAACTATATTTATCATTTCACTTTAGCTGCTAAACATTTAGAGGAATCACAGCTTCATGTGATGTCTAATCTTAACATATGCTCGAGAAATGAAACTTGTATTTATGTGCAGAGCCATGTTTTTTTTTGTGACTGGTGTCTGGTGCAATGCTCCACTATGAGATGGCTAGTTTCTTTTTGATGTATACAAGTTATAGTCAAGAAGCTCTGACTGGTTAATGATAGATTTGCATGAACACTTGTGTGAATATTCTTTTGAGCTGAAGTGGCTAGCATGTTGATGCTTAAATTATGAAGTAGCTTTGGTCAACGTTCGAAATAGTTGCAAATTGATCTGTCTCATGTATTTGTTTTAATTTGAACTGAAGAATTGCCTTGGTTTTTTATCGATGTCTTCTTCTTCTTAAAGGTCATCAAGTGGTTTTCTCAATAATATTAAATGGTTAGCCAATATACATCACTGTCCTCTCTTTCTATGTACTGTGTAGCCGACGATTACATGTGGCTGATCATCATCTTGATTTGTTCAGTTTAACCTGATTGTTAGAGGAGTTTGGAACACTGCTTGTTAGATTGAATGGAGCGATTGCATTATAGTCAACTTGTGAGTGAAATGTTTATGTCGCAGTTTATTCTTCATGTGTGCATTGCATCTGGTTAGGTATTGAATTGCCCTGTTATAGACTTATAGTTCCTTTTCTCTCTGTATCTGGTGCAGGGCCATGTCGAGTACCATTTCTCGAAAGTAGATTGCACAATTTGTCACAGCACGTATTTGTGTGCCATTCCTGCAGGGTGATTCCTCAGTTGCTCACATCACTTGTAGGTCCCATTATCTGTTGCATGCATGCCCCCTCTGGCATCTGCACACGTGTGTGATAAATATATCCATTGTGGCTGCAATATGTTTGAATGAGATCCACTATGAGTCTGCTAGTTTTTTGTTGATGTATACAAAGTTATGATCGAGAAGCTCCAACTGCTAATGGTTGCATGGAATTCATATTACTGTGAATATCCTTTTGAGCAGAGGTGGCTACCGTGCATGTTGATGCTGAAATTACTAAGTTGTTCTGGTCAGCATTTGAAATACTCCCTCCGTCCCATAATGCAAGACCATTTTGCAAGATGATCTTACATTCGCCGGTTGTTTCTTAGAGACTACAGGTGGTCTTCTTAATAATTCTACAAATTTAGCAAATATACTTGTTTCTGTTTTTTGTTGTAGCCGATGATGAAATGAGGCAGTTTTTTCCACTTTTCTGACCAAACAAATTGCACCTGGTTTTTAGAAGAGCTTGGAGCACTACTTGTTAAATTGAATGATAAGGTTACAGTCAACTTTTGAATGCAATATTCTGATGCAATTCGTTCTTGTTCATGATACCATAGCATCTGATTAGGCATGTAAATATCACATCTGCCTGTTGCATCATTCGGAATTATATTTATCATCCCACTTCATCATTTAGAACCATGTTTAACATTTCACTTCAGCTGCTAACCATTGTAAGAATCAATGTTTCATGAGATGTTGATTCTGTACAGGTGGTTGCCTTTGATACTTTTTTTTCGAACCGGGCATGACCCCTTTCCATTGCAAGCGAACGGAAATACAAAGTTCCAAGAGGTCCACAGGAGAAAAAGGGAAAGAGCTGCAGCGAGTTCGGGCATTGCCAGGAAACCCACTACGTTCGCCCGCCATCGAAACGAACGCCATGGGACGAAAACCTGACAACACCAATATCCCACAACCTGAACTACTACAACTTATTACAGCAAAAGCTCAACACAGGAGCCAAATATGAAACGAAGAGCAATAGGAAACGCCAGCGACAGCTCTGAAATGCAGGCGAGATTGCAAGATCATTCTCCATCGATCGGTCTCCTCGCCGCCTCGCACATCTTCATCATGCTCATAGTGCTAGATCTGACCATGGCCGCCATTGCAGCTCCTTGACGCCAACGCCTTGTTGAAGACCTGCCCAATATATCAAAAGGAACACATAGAAAACACAATTTCAAATGGCGTCTTGATTTGCTTTTTTCAAATGTGGCTCGATTTCGAGCTAGCCATATAGCCCAGCACACAGCCGCAAGACCAACAGTGTAGTACTTCTTCCCATTGGGAAGAAAAGTGTGACACCAGGAGAAATATTGCCAGTAACTATTAGGGCAGAGATCAGTCCCTAGTGCCATCCCAACACATCTCCATACCACTTTAGCCACAGGACAAGTGAAAAACAAATGCGGGAAGACTCAATGTTGTCACAAAAGGAACACTTAGGATTCCTGTGCCATTTCCTCTCCTTCATAACTTGCCTAGTTAGAACAAAGATCTGAGATAACTGCCACAGAAAATTTTGATCTTGAGGGGATCTTGGCCTTCCAAACCCATCTATAGTGGCATCCACTAAGTGGGTTTTCTAGCCATTTGTACATAGATTTAGTGGAAAATCTACCATTATCATTGAGCCCCAGATACTTGGTCCCCCTACTCCCAAATTGAATCATGCAATAAAACCTCTCATATCTTCCCATTGCTTTTGAAGGTCGGGTCGGGTCTCCTTCTAAAGAGAGTGTTGGGAGTCATGGATTTGATATTAGCAACAAGACAATCCTGCTCGGTGCAAATATCAAACAGCGGGATAACAGTCCCGGAAAGGCCTATGCCCATTAATGCAGTCTTTCCATACTCTAGTTATCTCTCCGAATTGGTTTTGATTTTCCTACCAGCCATATAGAAGGTCTTAACTTTGAGGAGGGCCTTCCAAAGATGGAGAATCATTAAACCTGGGTTCAACCGTAGCCACGATCTCTTTCTCAAGTACCGAAACACGCACGATTTTCTCGCCAAAGGCCATTTTGAGTTTCAAGCTTCTACCACCACTTGACCATCAAGCTAATGTTTTGTTTTCGAAGATCTTTAACTCCCAGGCCACCTTTATCTCGAGATCTACATATTCTACCCCATTTTACTAAATGATATCTCCTTTTCTTGTTACAGCCTTGCCAAAAGAACTTCCTTCTATGTTTATCCAGCTTTTCAATGAAGGTTTTGCTCATAAGCCACATGGACATATGATACAAGGATATTTGGGTGACAACTGAATCCAACAAAGTCGATCGCCCCCATGGATGCAACATTACCGATCCAAGCCTCGAATCTTTTAAGGTACTTGGCCACTATAAACTCCCAGTTAGAATCTCTAAGGGTGGAATAACTAACAGGCATACCGAGGTATTTGATGGGGAAGCTACCCACATCACAGTTAAACAACTCAGCATAATATTTCAGCGTGCTCTCATCGCCTCCCACCGTGAAAATCTCACTTTTCCGATAGTTCACTTTAAGTCCGGACATAAGCTCAAGATGTACAGCGGTAACTTCAGGTTTATTGCCTTATCAACATCATGTTCCGTGCAGATAATAGTGTCGCCGGCATATTGAGTATCTGCAACCCCATTGGGGATGAGATCCAAGCCAAACCCACTAGCAAGTTATTGGTTTGGGCATTGGTGATCATCTTCGCAAGACAATCAGCAGCTAGATTGAACAGGAAAGGGGTGGGGATCTCCTGTCTAACACCCTTAGCGCTCGAAAGTAAGGACCAACCTGGTTATTAAGTTTGATACTAATAAGACCATTGTGCAGGATCTGTTTGATCCAGCTGCACCATGTGTCATCAAACCTCAAGTTTGTGACAATCTAACAAAATTCCCAGTTCACCTTATCGTATGCCTTTTCAAAGTCAAGCTTCGTAATCGACCCCCACCCTTTTTTTTACATGAGTATAATTCAGAATCTCATGCAGCGACAACACCCGTCCATAATGCTTCTTCCGTTAATAAAAGCGTTTTGGGTTGAGCTAATGAGCTTATCAGCATATTTCTCTACTACCGATCCAAAACTTTGGTAATGAGCTTGTATGGACATCTCAGGAGATAGATAGGCCTAAACTATTGGATATTATCCGCGCCCGCAGATTTGGGTAAAAGGGTGATCACCCCATAGTTCAGACGTTGTACATCCAAAGTCCCATTATGGAAGCTCACAAAAAACTTCATAATGTCCTCTTTGACAACATCCCAGCACACCTGATAGAATTCAACAGGGATATTGTCAGGACCAGGGGCTCTATTATGCGCCATAGAAAACAGCGCCTCCTTGACCTCTTCCTCCGTGAACTCACGACATAAGTCAGCATTGTCGTTAGCATTAAGTTTTTCCTCATCAGACCATGTGTCAGGGTCAAGGTGGAACAAGTTACCGGACCCAGGTCCGAACAAATTCTTATAATATTCCGTAGCATGTGTAATCAGGTTGTCGGTGCCCTCAATCTCCACATCTCCAGCATTAAGGGAATGGATTGTGTTTTTCCTTTTGCGACCGTTAGCAATCTTATGATAGTAGTCTGTGTTCAGATCCCCTTTCAAGAGCCAGCGTTCATGAGACTGTTGGAGCCAATAAATCTCCTCATTCACCGAATATCATGAAGCTCAAGACTAACATCAATCTTGATGTCAGATAGCTCGAGGATAAAGGACCATTTTATTCAAGCTCTTCGAGCATAGCCAGCTCCATTCGGAGCTCCTCTTTTCTTTTTTTTTTCGTGGCCGTACATCCGATCCCCAGCCTTTGAAGTAGGTTTTGAATCTTTTAAGCTTGATATTCAGGACATCAATAGGATCAGAGGACTGAACCCTTCTAGCCCAAATCCTACTAACTGTGGGTAGGAACTTCTCGTCTTTAATCCAGGCAAGGTTAAAACGAAACTCACGAGTTTTAGGAGCTTCTCTACTATCCTCTCCACTGGAAAGCAGCAGAGGGTTATGATCGGAAAGTTCTCGAACTAATTTCCTTACAGAAACCAAAGGGAAGAGATTTTCCCATTCTTCAGGCATCAAAATCCGGTCCAGTTTCTCCAGAGTTGGGTGTGTCTGGTTATTGGTCCAAGTATATTTACCCCCGCTAGTGTAAATCTCTCTAAGGGCCAGGGCATTAATGATGGAATTGAAAAGATCAGTAGATCTGCTACTATTCATCTTCTTATTCTTCTCATTGCAGTTGCGCAGAATATTAAAGTCCCCTCCCACAATGTAAGGGACACTCATGTTGCTGCACATTGCAGCAAGTTCCACCAGGAATTCCTCTTTAAATTCCTCATGTGCAGATCCATAAACTACCGGGAGGCCCCAGTTCTTCTTAATTTTTTTGTCATGCATCACCATTTGCAAAATGTATTTGCCTTTAATGCATGAGATAAAATCCAAAGCATCATTTCTCACACCACTCAGGATACCCCCGGATTTCCCAACAGATGGGATCCACTCCCAATGAAACAGACCAAAGGGATCAATCCTCCTAATGCTTTTAGGGGAAAACTTTCTTTTCATAGTCTCTTGCAACCCAACAAAGTCCAAGGAATGGTCACTAATAAGGTCTGAGAGGCAGGTGGCCATTCCCTTCTTGCCTGCCCCCCTACAGTTCCAAATGAGGCCTCTCATTTGGAATGGGCTTTATGAAAATTAGAACGAGTAGCCCTGCCAGGAGGCTTTGCAGGGCTACAGAGCAATTCTTCATTTGGGGCTAGTCTCTTTTGGCTCCTGGTAACAGGTCTAGCTAGCTTAACCCCAGATTTCTTTTTAGTTTTCTTTTTATTTTTACCTAAAGAAATCTGATCTTGCAACACCTCTTCCTGATCCAGCCAGGTGAGGTTAACAGGGATGGATTTACCCAAGCCATTGGTAACAAAGATGTCGTCCCCATTTTCATCAGTGTGTTTATTATCCTCATTCACCTTATCTTTATCTTTATCAGCTAAGTTTCCTCTCACCCTCTCCAATTCTCTAAGTACATCCACACAGGAGAAATCATTATCAGGAATGCTCACACCCATGCAAGAAGCTCTATGTAACAAATCAGAATTAGAGAGAACATCAAAAGCATTAGTGCAAGCTGTACGGTTACCTCCTAAATATTTTTTCTGGGCAAGCTCAATAGCTTTTGCTTCGATATTCTCCTGCATCCTCTGCATATTACGCTTGCTAAATTTAAGAGCTGCTTCTGGAGCTAGAGGAGGAGTGAGAATAATCTCATCACTGCATTCAGAAGATGGAAGCTGTACCATGTAATCACTGTTGTTCTTCAAGCCTGCATCAATGTCACCCTCCACCTCCACAATCTGAGCAGTATTAGAAACCACAGCAGCATAAGACAAAGATCGACGAACAACAGGTAAATTTTTGTACCTTCACATGCTGGCTCAAATTATCATTACTTCTTGGAGCATTGTTTTCAGTATGATCCAGAGTTGTCAACCATTTAGATGTATCCTGGATCACATGGGCCCCCGCCAGCTTCTGCTCTTTAGCCATCATTTCAATGAGGAGAGAGGAATCCACCTCACTATCAGAAGACATGGGCATCTCACGCTCCTGTGGTGACAGACGACAGGTCTTGCCCCCACGAGCAGAAGTTTCTTTTTTCTCCCCACTATTCAAGTTATGTTGATCTTCATCCGCCCCATGATCAGCACGCTTGTGCTTAGGTGTCTGATCAGGTTTGGGTGGGTTGTCATTGGCCTCCACACGCACAGCCTCTTTGTCAACAGCATTGACCACCAGGATTTCCTCCACCTCAAAAGTAAACTTATAGAACGCCCAAAGACTCCTTCAGCTGTGTGAGGGAGATTTTTCACTGATCGACATCCAATCTTGGCTCTAACAAAAGACGGCCGATTCAGAGTAGACATATCAACCTCCAGGGTCACACCCACAAGACCCCCCACATAAGCTACGTTCTTATCGCAACGCTTATTAGGAGGAATTTTCCCGATCCGCACCCAAGCAACCTCTAGGACCCCTTCAGAATCAATATCCTCAGACCAGGGGGAGAATTTAACAGCCACCCCACACTTCTTCAGTTTAACATGTTCCACGAAAAGAGCGCGATCAACTTCTCTAGGGTTTGGCATCCTCATCACAAACATGTTCGGAGCGAAAAACTTAGCAGAGCAGCACCATCCCTGACCCACATATACACTAAGCTCGTGCTCTATATCTTTGGTGAGCGCATCTCCCTCGGTGATAGTAACAACAATATTGAAAATCCTCTCCCTAGGTTGCCTATCAACACTGAAATCAGGAATATAAAAGAACCCCTGCCCCTTGCTCTGGAAACCACACATAGCAGGAGAAAATTCCCACGGCAAAAATTCAGCGCAAATAACCGACAAGTGCCCTTTCTTCTTGCACCGATCACACACAGCTTGCGCACATCTAGCAGTAGGATGCCCATTCAGATTACAGATCTGACATGGAAAAGGAGGAGGAGCATTGTTACCAGCATAAGCAGGAGGATCCCGCGTACGTGGAGATGCAGGATTCCTCTCCATCACACGGGGCTCGCTTGTGTCCCCATCTTCTTCGCCCCACCTCCCAGCTCGAGGGGGAGCAGCAAGATTGCCGCCGGCCGCCTCGTCCCACTTCCTGGATCCAGCTTCCCCCGATCCAGAAGCTTTCTGAGTTGAAGATCCTCCCGAAACAGTCTTGCGCTTCCACACGTTGCGGTCGAGGCTGCGACCGCGTCCCAGGCCGCGGTCGAAACGCCCGGCACCCCGACCGTGGCGCCCAGCCCCAAATCCCTCCTCTCTCATGGTGCTAACCTCACGAATCGGATCAAGGGTATGTGGTTGAGGTGGGGAACTCACAACTTGAGCAAAGGAACGAGGATCACCACGGATTTTGCCCTCCCACCAGGCAAAGGATCTAGGAACCCTAGTTTTCGGAGGCAACGGCGCGTCCCAGAAGTGAGACAGGCCCTCACTGAGATCTAAAATGGGAGAGAGGGGAGCCGGGTGTGGTTTTATATGAGCGGCGCCCAGCGAAACCCTAGGTTTAGGTGATCCATGGCGGTCGGATCTCATCTGTCCCACGTGTCGAGCATCAGCGACGCGTCCGCCCGGTCCACGCCCCAAAATCCCTGGCCCTCCTGTCAGATGCACGGGGCGGCTCCAGGCCCCCCGCGAATCCTCCCTCGGTTGACCCCCGGTCAAAATCTTCGCCGCATCGGCGGCGGCCGTGCTCGACGCCGGAATCCTGTCCCCAATACGAGCAAAGTGGCAATTAAAAGCAACTATGTCACCAATGTCAAAGGACTCACCCTCCCGGAGGAATCGAGCGTCCACCGTCTCCCCGCGCTCGTCCAGAAATACGATGCGTAGCGCCTCTCGACGGAACCAGAGAACGCCGGCGTCCAGCGAGATCCGCCGCGCCATCACGAGATCTGATGCGAACCAGACACGCCAACGAGCATCGCCCGCCGCACCCGGGTCGCCCGCACCGCCGGAGCTGCTCGCACCAGTCGCAGCGCCCGTGCTGCGTGCATCCCCCGCGCCGCCACCGCCTCGCGCAGCGCCCACGTCGCCGACGCGGCGAGTCGCCGCACCGCCAGCGCCGTGCGCGACGCCGGCGCCGTTCGCACCGCGCGCCTCCGCATAGCCCGGTCCATGCGTGTCGCCCGCATCGCCCGCGCCGCGCCGCTCGTGCGTGTCGTGCGTGTCGCGCGCCTCCATTGGGATCATCAAATGAAGTTCTGACCTCTCCAAACCCCGCCTTTGA
This sequence comes from Aegilops longissima, assembly GCA_021605205.1. NCBI lineage: Eukaryota > Viridiplantae > Streptophyta > Magnoliopsida > Poales > Poaceae > Aegilops > Aegilops longissima. The sequence goes on along the minus strand of CM038681.1, from coordinate 629,911,609 downwards.
TACTGCATTAGCTAGCAATACTGCTGGCTGATGGCGTGCAATCGTTTCTGATACTGCATTAGCAGCTCCCTCTGCTGGGAGGGTGTGTGTCGACAGTACTGTAGATGCCAACGGAAGCATCAATAATAGTAGGTGGCTTCAGAAGTCCAGTTTGTATTGCGTTTCAAGATGTATTTCCCAATGATAACTAACAAGAAAGATGTCATGATCTTGATCGCAACAGCCTGCCGCTTCGCGCAAACATCAAGAGGATTACTGTTTCCTGAACTCATACGTACCAGTAGATTGAACTCAAAGCTACTGTTTCCTGAGCTCGAGAATGCAAATGCTTGGTGGTACATTTTTCAGATTGAAGCAGAGGCTTGTTGACAGCAGGTTCATTTTCAGGTCAGCTGTGCTCTTGAGGCTTAATGAGAGCTTTGCAAAACTCGTGCTCCAAATTTCACTGCATATGTATGTGCAACTTAGTACTAGTAGATCCTCAAAAAAAACTTAGTATTAGTAGAGATCGATGGGGCATGCAGTGCCGTATGGACGTGAATTAATGTACAGTCCGAAGCTTTAACCTGTCCTGGATGGCCTGTCTGACCCCAGTGCAGCATAGTCGCTGCTTTTAATTTTGTAACACCATCGATGTAAACCCCCATGTAAAACTATGGAAAATCCCGCAGTTTTTCTTTTTTAATGTGAATACTAGTAGTATGCTTGCCCAACACTACTAATGGAGGGACGCTCGATCCCGTGGCTTGTCTTCTGTCTTCAAATTCTTGAGCTGTTAGAGCATAAAAATCGTCCCCTGGGGGCGAGCCGGCGATACAATCAGCATCGATATTGGCCCACTTTCGGCGAATAAAGGGCCATTATAGACGAGAATAGGCCCATATTCGGTGTGGTTCGTCGTGGCTCGGCGTTCAATTACCAACATAAATATTTTTTATCACATAGTTTATCACAGAAAATCAAATAGTTCAACAAAATAGTGCAACAACAAATAGTTCAATACAAATTATATAATTTAACAAATAAAAACTCATATTTCATCACACGTCGCGCCCGGTGTCGCCCTTGAGCCTACATAGGTGCTCCACCAGATCCTGCTGCAGTTGATGATGCACATGTGGGTCTCGGATCTCCTGACGCATACTGAGATAGGCAACGCTCGGATGCATGAAACGAACACGTATGCAAATGCGATGCACATGACGACATGATATGAAATGCAGATGATGACATGGCAAAGTGCAACACGCAAGCAAATGACATGGCAACGCCGACGAATAACTGGCGGACACCTGGCGCATCGGATCCGGGGCGTTACAACACTCCTCCACTAACAAGAGATCTCGTCCCGAGATCTTAGGACCGAGACGGAAGAGAAAAAGGATGAGGTGGAACAAGAACTGAAGAGAAGAAGAAAAGAATCGAGAGCACTCGAGAAGAAGATAGGAACGACGAGAATGACGAGAATCAAAAGCTCACGGAATCAGATAGACTATGAAAGCACTCGTTCTAACCGGAGTGGTTAGAATGAGAAAAGAAACGAATAGGACTGAAAGGATTTAGGCAGCACACCGGTTGAACAAGGAAAGAATAGAACATGAGCTTCAGAAGATGGAATGACACTTGACGAGATAAACAACGCAATGCCTCCGGAAGATTTGAAAGAATTTTGAATGAAAAGAACTTAGAAGGAAGGATTGAGTGGATTTGAATATCTGAGAAGAACAAAGAAATGCAAAACTCCAATTCTAAAGAATACGGAGAATTAATTGCACTTCGAGATGCAAGAACAAAAGATACTAGAAATCCTTGAACAAGAATCTTGATGAACTCTTGAAGAATGAATTGAATCATGAAGAACCACTATGAAGAACTCTGGTAACAAAAGGATGACGAGATAAAATGAAGGATGAAAGAATAAGATGAGCCTTGCGATGAATTAGATGGAGGATTCCGACGAAATGACCGAGGAAATTTGAACTCCGGAAAAGAAAACACTTGGAACTAGAATTTATTCCTCAAGAACAAACTCCGAAGGAAGGGATTAATCACTTGATGAAATAAGAATAAGATTTATTGTATGCTTATCCTTCATCAAATTAAATTGATGACAAGCAATGGACTTGGCATAATACTTATTCTCGTTGAAAAAGGATTAAGGGGAAACATCGCACTAAACTTGAGAAAGTCTTCATGAACCACCGGTAGGATTTGAGAGAACGAATGGATTAAAGTGATAATCAAGGAAAAAGAATCTTGAAGGAACCACCGTAAGAATTCGAAAATGACTGATGAAAGAGAATGAATCACCGGGAAGAATTAGAGAAGCACGGAGATACTTGAGGGAATTAAAATGCAAGAGAACAAAGAGATCGCGAACTGACAGAGAATACTTGAACGAAGCACCGGAAGAATATTGATACGAACGAAGGGGCACGAATATGGAATAATTGGAGAACGAATTTGAAAAACTTAGAATGGAGAGATATTCCGAAAAGATGGCCTCCGGATGATCGAGAGCGAAAGCAACACCTGAAGTACTCCGGATGGATGAAAAGAATTTGCATGACTTGAAACAATTGGATAGGATAACATCGAGCTAGCACCGCGAATCTTCTGGGAGAACGGACGAGATTTAGAGGAAAAACTCTTCTTCGGTCTTCAAATGATGACGAGAAACACCACCAAAATTAATGATATACTCCGGGAGAATGAAAAGCGAAGAGGTTGAGCCAACAATGAAATGATTTGAAATTGATCTTGGAAAAGGCATGTGGCTGATGGAATCCATTCTTACGTCACACTTGAAAAGAATTGAGAATAGCTCCGGGGAAATTAAAAGAGTCAGGTAAGATCCTGGGAAAAGACCTGTGGGTTAGGGCCCACTAAAAGAAAAACACCGTTGGAAAGGATTGTTGAACAGATAGATGATGCACCGGAAGAACTGAAATATTTGAATGAGGTGACAGCCTCGAATTAATTGGAAGACAGACGAATCTCCTGAGATGTCTTCAGCACTCCGGAAGGATAAAATGGCGAGAGGCGAACGAGCAAAGGGAGATATTTGAGCTGAGGGAAAGAATACGATCGACAATGAAAAACTTGAATTGAATCCACCGGGGAAGAAAAAGAGATGATGAATGTCAAACGAGACGAGAATTCACCGGTTGAAACAATTGAGGGAAGACTCCACACGAATGAAATTGATGGTCGGAAGAAACTCGAACTCCGGGAATAATAGGGTGGGAGGGCGGGAAAACAAAGACAACTTGGAAGGGGAAACCGACGAATACCTTGAAGAGAAAACACCGGTTGAAATCATTAAGGAAAGAAAGCAAAGACTTCGCACGAGTAGAATGGATACTCGATTACGAACTCCGGTTCCGAGAAGAAGAACAGGGAGGGCGGGTGGGAAAAGAAAACAACTGAGGATTGAACTTGGCAAAGATGGAGAGGCTCGAGTCGACTTGACGAGAAATGCACCGGATAAAAAGAGCTGAGGAACAACTACCGGAAAACCAACTGCGTGATCCTAAAGAAAAACTTAAATGGGAAGAGGAGTAGTTCAAAACGCCTACGTCAAGATTTCTCACCAGAGCGACGAAGGGACTGAGGAGTAAAAAGAATTCCTACTCTCCGATATAACTAGACTCAGAAAATAGTTTTCTTCTAGACTCAACTACGGCCAAACTACACGATCAATCAAGGGGGCTCCTAGGGTCGGTCTAGGCTCTGATACCAACTTGTCACGCCCAATATGCGACCCTATCCAAAAGGAACTCGACGGTCCCACCAAGGATAGACCCGCATATTGAAACGCTTTTGCAAGGTGGATATCATTACATCAACAATACATAATAGATGGGGATACATACATAAGGCACAAATGCCACAAGAATACATCAACACCATATACAAGAGATCAACATCCGACTACGGATGGAACATAAACAGAAACTCAAACAATATCCACCCTGCTAGCCCAGGCTGCCGACCTGGAACCTATCCCCTGATCGAAGAAGAAGTAGAAGAAGAACTCCAAAACAAGCAACATCGCTCTCACGTCATGATCATCGCGAAACCTATACCTGCAACTGGTGGTGTAGTAATCTGTGAGCCACGAGGACTCAGCAATCCCATTACCATGGGTATCAAGACTAGCAAAGCTTAATGGGTAAGGAAGAGGTAAAGTGGTGAGGTTGCAGCAGCGACTAAGCACATATGATGGCTAACATACGCAAATAAGAGCGAGAAGAGAGCAAAGGAACGGTCGTCAACTGATCAAGAAGTGATCCTGAACTCCTACTTACGTCAAACATAACCCAGAAACCGTGTTCTCCTCTCGATCAACCCCGAAAAGAGACACTCACGGTTACACACACGGTTGGTGTATTTTAGAAGAGTTTGCTTCAAGTTTACTACAACCGGATATTAACAAATTCCCATCTGCCACATAACATGCAGGCACGGCTCTCGAAAGTTTATACCTGCAGGGTGTCCCAACTTAGCCCATGATAAGCTCTCGCGATCAACGAAGGATATTCATTCTCCCGGAAGACCCGATCAGTCTCGGAATCCGGCTACAAGACATTTCGACAGACAATAAAACAAGACCAGCAAAGCCGCCGGATGTGCCGACAAATCCTGATAGGAGCTGCACATATCTCAGTCTCGTGGCACACCGGATTGTCCAAACTTCCGGTGGCGAACCCAGAGTTGCCTGGTACACCGCGGTGACGGTTTGGACCAGCACTCACGACGAACACGGCCCGGGGGTTAAAATAAGATGACCCTTGGGCTCCGGAAACCCAAGGGAAAAAGGGCTAGGTGAGGCAAATGGTAAAACCAATGTTAGGCCTTGCTGGAAAAGTCTTATTCAAAGCGAACTGTCAAGGGGGTCCCATAAATCACCCGACTGCGTTAGGGACGCAAAATCCGGGAACATAATACCGATATGACGGAAACTAGGGCGGCAAGAGTGGAACAAAACACCAGGCATAAGGCCGAGCCTTCCACCCTTTACCAAGTATATAGATGCATTAATTAAATAAGATATATTGTGATATCCCAACAAGTAAACATGTTCCAACAAGGAACAACATCTCCATGTTCCAACAAGGAACAAACTTCATCTTCACCTGCAACTAACAACGCTATAAGAGGGGCTGAGCAAAGCGGTAATCATAGCCAAACAACGGTTTGCATAGGAAAGGTGTCAAAGGTTAGAGGCTGACATGGCAATTTGGGATGGCTTGATAAACAGGTAATAGGTAGCGCAGCATAGCGATAGAGCGAAGCAACTAGCATAGCAATGATAGTAGTGAGATCCAGGGTAGCGGTCATCTTGCCTGAAATCCCGCAAGGAAGAAGAACAAGTCCATGAAGAAGATGAGGCCACGAAGACGAACCAAGCGTAGATGAACGAATCCTCACGGTCGCAACGAAACAGGAACTAACAAGAAGAAGCACACAACATAGTAAACACACCACACATGAACAATGCATGATGCACAATCAAGCATGATGCATGACAAGACTACATGAAGCTACTCATGGCAAGAGATGATGCAAACAAGAGCAACACATCAAAGCAAGTTTAAATGAGGCCGGAAACAACATATAACAATTCCGGTAAGTCTTCATATGCAAATTTCGAAATTGGTCCAGATCTGAATAAACCTTATGTTCAAGTTGTTAAACACCAAGTTAAGATGCACCACGATGATCTACACGAAATTCTAGTCAAGTTACATATAAAGTTCATTAGATTCGGAGCTACGGCCTAGAAGATATGAGCAAAACAAGATAAGCATGGCATTGATGCAAAATGCATACAAACATCAAGCAAACACCTCAAAACAAGGAAGCAACATGGTAATATGAAACTACATGCAAAATCAAGCAAGTTTCATATAGAGCACACTCAAAACGGAGCAACGGTTCAACACATACACTCTATACAAGACATAACAACAATCTGACCATAACAGCAAGTAGGCATATTGCAAGCATCAAAATAACATGCTACAGAATCTTAACATGATAACAAAAGGCATGGGCATGAAGTACAGGTAAAGCATGACAAAACATGAACACTGAGCTATCTCCAGAAATCACTAGAACATGCTCAAAAACACATGGCAAGATTGCAAATAATAACAGTTTCAGACTTATCAGGAAATAACATCAGGTTGCAATGTTTAGAGCTATGAAACAACATGCTACAGGAACTTATCAATGCAAACGAAGGCATGGCATGAATCTACTAATTGCATAGAACAAAAATCCCTTACTGACCATAAGCCAAAAAGGACCAGAAGATATGATGGCACCCATGTAAACATAGCAAGTTATATTACAGATTCATACATGGCAGGAACAACAATAAGTAGGCATGTTGGTGAGCTTGAACCACTCACCACAGAGCAATACATGGCATGGCAAGGCAACTCACAGTAAGAAGACATGGCATATAAGCTATACATGGCAAGAACAACATCATAGCATACACGGATCAACTACAACAACCTTGACAAAATTGAATAACATGTAAACAACCTGCCAGGAAACATTTTATAGCAAAAGTAGAGCTCGATTGACTCAAGCTATGGCACTCCATAATTGCAAACAAGGGCATGGTTGGATAGAGCAAGGCATGTAGAACAAAACATCCTTACTGAAGTATCTCAAAATAAGCATGGATCTCTCGGTAGCATCAAGTTAACATGGCATAAAAATATCAGCAGAACAGGGCTGAAATCAGCAACATCATGAAGCCTAGTTTACATGCTTGTGCTAGTCACCACAGAGATCACAAAAATACATGGCATACACCCCTGTAAAGATGGTATGGCATATTACAAAACACATGTAGGACTCAAGTTCATAGGATGCACACATCAATCATGGCAAAAATGACAAAAGTGCATCTTCTGTTAAGAAACAGAAACTAACATCACATAGCACTCTTCTAACAGCATTTCGGGCATCAAGATGAGCTCAAATGAAAATGATGCAATGAGATGAAATGATGTACTCCTCGAGACGAACAATTTGACATATTACACGCACAAAACGGAGCAATATGCAGAGAGTTATCGCATGATGAATATGGCATGATAATGCAAAAGGCTTCGGGACTTAGAAGAAAAATGGACCTCGAGGGGGAGAAAGTCAACGGACGCATGGATCTCGCCGAGTTCGGCCGAGAGGAGGGGGTTAACCGGAGACAGGCGGGATTTAGCTGGCCCGGCCGGATCCGGCCGGATCAGCGCGGCGGCGGGCGGAGAGCCTTGGCCTCAAGGCTGGTCAAGCGAGCCGTCCCGAGAGGCGTGGCGGCCAGGCAGCTCGGGCGCGAGGTGGACGAAAGCTAGGGTTAGGGGAGAATTCATCCGCGAATTTGGAAGGAAAGGCATATTTATAGGTAGAGGAGCTAGGAGAGTCCAAATGGAGCACGGTTTTCGGCCACGCGATCGTGATCGAACGACCGAGAGCATAGAGGGGCGTTAGATGGGTTTTGGGCCAGTTTGGAAGGGGTGTTGGGCTGCAAAGAGAAAGAGGGGTTTACGGTTACCCGGTTAACCGTTGGAGTATCAAACGACCTCCAAATGATCCGAAACTTGACAGGCGGTCTACCGGTGCTATACCAAGGCCGCTTGACAAACCTCGGTCCATTCCGAGAACGTTAAACACCCGCACACGAAAAGAGGTAAAAGGGGGCGCCGGGAGACATAGGAGTGCCGGATTGCAAAACGGACAACGGGGAAAATGCTCGGATGCATGAAACGAACACGTATGCAAATGCGATGCACATGACGACATGATATGAAATGCATATGATGACATGGCAAAGTGCAACATGCAAGCAAATGACATGGCAACGCCGACGAATAATCAAGGACACCGGCGATCGGATCCGGGGCGTTACAACACTCCTCCACTAACAAGAGATCTCGTCCCGAGATCTTAGGAACGAGACGGAAGAGAAAAAGGATGAGGTGGAACAAGAACTGAAGAGAAGAAGAAAAGAATCGAGAGCACTCGAGAAGAAGATAGGAACGACGAGAATGACGAGAATCAAAAGCTCACGGAATCGGATAGACTATGAAAGCACTCGTTCTAACCGGAGTGGTTAGAATGAGAAAAGAAACGAATAGGACTGAAAGGATTTAGGCAGCACACGGTTGAACAAGGAAAGAATAGAACATGAGCTTGAAAGATGGAATGACACTTGACGAGATAAACAACGCAATGCCTCCGGAAGATTTGAAAGAATTTTGAATGAAAAGAACTTAGAAGGAAGGATTGAGTGGATTTGAATATCTGAGAAGAACAAAGAAATGCAAAACTCCAATTCTAAAGAATACGGAGAATTAATTGCACTTCGAGATGCAAGAACAAAAGATACTAGAACTCCTTGAACAAGAATCTTGATGAACTCTTGAAGAATGAATTGAATCATGAAGAACCACCATGAAGAACTCTGGTAACAAAAGGATGACGAGATAAAATGAAGGATGAAAGAATAAGATGAGACTTGCGATGAATTAGATGGAGGATTCCGATGAAATGACCGAGAAAATTTGAACTCCGGAAAAGAAAACACTTGGAACTAGAATTTATTCCTCAAGAACAAACTCCGAAGGAAGGGATTAATCACTTGATGAAATAAGAATAAGATTTATTGTATGCTTATCCTTCATCAAATTAAATTGATAACAAGCAATGGACTTGGCATAATACTTATTCTCGTTGAAAAAGGATTAAGGGGAAACATCGCACTAAACTTGAGAAAGTCTTCATGAACCACCGGTAGGATTTGAGAGAACGAATGGATTAAAGTGATAATCAAGGAAAAAGAATCTTGAAGGAACCACCGTAAGAATTCGAAAATGACTGATGAAAGAGAATGAATCACCGGAAGAATTAGAAAAGCACGGAGATACTTGAGGGAATTAAAATGCAAGAGAACAAAGAGATCGCGAATCGATGAAGAATACTTGAGCGAAGCACGGAAGAATATTGAGACGAGCGAAGGGCACGAATATGGAATAATTGGAGAACGAATTTGAAAAACTTAGAATGGAGAGATATTCCGAAAAGATGGCCTCCAGATGATCGAGAGCGAAAGCAACACCTGAAGTACTCCGGATGGATGAAAAGAATTTGCATGACTTGAAACAATTGGATAGGATAACATCGAGCTAGCACCGCGAATCTTCTGGGAGAACGGACGAGATTTAGAGGAAAAACTCTTCTTCGGTCTTCAAATGATGACGAGAAACACCACCAAAATTAATGATATACTCCGGGAGAATGAAAAGCGAAGAGGTTGAGCCAACAATGAAATGATTTGAAATTGATCCTGGAAAAGGCATGTGGCTGATGGAATCCATTCTTACGTCACACTTGAAAAGAATTGAGAATAGCTCCGGGGAAATTAAAAGAGTCAGGTAAGATCCTGGGAAAAGACCTATGGGTTAGGGCCCACTAAAAGAAAAACACCGTTGGAAAGGATTATTGAACAGATAGATGATGCACCGGAAGAACTGAAATATTTGAATGAGGTGACAGCCTCGAATTAATTGGAAGACAGACGAATCTCCTGAGATGTCTTCAGCACTCCGGAAGGATAAAATGGCGAGAGGCGAACGAGCAAAGGGAGATATTTGAGCTGAGGGAAAGAATACGATCGACAACGAAAAACTTGAATTGAATCCACCGGGGAAGAAAAAGAGATGATGAATGTCAAACGAGACTAGAATTCACCGGTTGAAACAATTGAGGGAAGACTCCACACGAATGAAATTGATGGTCGGAAGAAACTCGAACTCCGGGAATAATAGGGTGGGAGGGCGGGAAAACAAAGACAACTTGGAAGGGGAAACCGACGAATATCTTGAAGAGAAAACACCGGTTGAAATCATTGAGGAAAGAAAGCAAAGACTTCGCACGAGTAGAATGGATACTCGATTACGAACTCCGGTTCCGAGAAGAAGAACAGGGAGGGCGGGTGGGAAAAGAAAACAACTGAGGATTGAACTTGGCAAAGATGAAGAGGCTCGAGTCGACTTGACGAGAAATGCACCGGATAAAAAGAGCTGAGGAACAACTACCGGAAAACCAACTGTGTGATCCTAAAGAAAAACTTGAATGGGAAGAGGAGTAGTTCAAAACGCCTAACGTCAAGATTTCTCACCAGAGCGACGAAGGGACTGAGGAGTAAAAAGAATTCCTACTCTCCGATATAACTAGACTCAGAAAATAGTTTTCTTCTAGACTCAACTACGGCCAAACTACACGATCAATCAAGGGGGCTCCTAGGGTCGGTCGAGGCTCTGATACCAACTTGTCACGCCCAATATGCGACCCTATCCAAAAGGAACTCGACGGTCCCACCAAGGATAGACCCATATCTTGAAACGCTTTTGCAAGGTGGATATCATTACATCAACAATACATAATAGATGGGGATACATACATAAGGCACAAATGCCACAAGAATACATCAACACCATATACAAGAGATCAACATCCGACTACGGATGGAACATAAACAAAACTCAAACAATATCCACCACCTTTAGCCCAGGCTGCCGACACGGAACCTATCCCTTATCGAAGAAGAAGCGGAAGAAGAACTCCAAAACAAGCAACATCGCTCTCACGTCATGATCATCGCGAAACCTGTACCTGCAACTGGTGGTGTAGTAATCTGTGAGCCACGAGGACTCAGCAATCACATTACCATGGGTATCAAGACTAGCAAAGCTTAATGGGTAAGGAAGAGGTAAAGTGGTGAGGTTGCAGCAGCGACTAAGCATATATGGTGGCTAACATACGCAAATAAGAGCGAGAAGAGAGTAAAGGAACGGTCGTCAACTAGTAATGATCAAGAAGTGATCCTGAACTCCTACTTACGTCAGACATAACCCAGAAACCGTGTTCTCCTCTCGATCAACCCCGAAAAGAGACACTTGTTGGGGAACGTAGCAGAAATTCAAAATTTTCCTACGTGTCACCAAGATCTATCTATGGAGAAACTAGCAACGAGGGAAGGAGAGTGCATCTACATACCCTTGTAGATCGTTAAGCGGAAGCGTTCATGTGAACGGGGTTGAAGGAGTCGTACTCGTCGTGATTCAAATCACCGAGATCCTAGTGCGAGCAGACGGCACCTCCGCGTTCAACATCGTACAGCCGGTGGCGTCTCCCATGCCTTGATCCAGCAAGGAGAGAGGAGAGGTTGAGGAAGACTCTATCCAACAGCAGCACAACGGCGTGGTGGTGGAGGAGGCGTGGCAATCTTGCAGGCTTCGCCAACCATCACAAGATATGAGGAGGAGGAAGAAGAGACGCAGGCTGCACCCACGAGAGATAGAATTGCGTGTCTTGGGCAGCCCTTGGCCTCATATATATAGGGAAGGGAGGCTGCGCCCCTCTAGGGTTTCCACCCCTAGGGGTGGCGGCCAGCCCCAGATGGGATCAAGGAGGCGGCCAAGAGGGAGGGAGAGGGGCGCCCACTAGATGGGCCTTAGGGCCCATCTGGACTAGGGTTTGCCCTCCCACCCATCCTTGCGCTTGGGCCCCTTGTGGGGCGCACCAGCCCTCCTAGGGGCTGGTCCCTCCCACACTTGGCCCACGCAGCCTTACAGGGCAGGTGGCCCCACTTGGTGGACCCAGGACCCTCCGGTGGTCCCAGACATTACCGAAATCGCCCAAACTTTTCCGTGACCAAAACAGGACTTCCATATATAAATCTTTACCTCCGGACCATTCCGAACTCCTCGTGACGTCCGGGATCTCATCCGGACTCAACAACATTCGGTAACCACATACAAACTTCCTTTATAACCCTAGCGTCACCGAACCTTAAGTGTGTAGACCCTACGGGTTCGGGAGACATCTGAGACATGATCGAGGCGTTCTCCGGTCAATAACCAACAGCGGGATCTGGATACCCATGTTGGCTCCTACATGTTCCACGATGATCTCATCGGATGAACCACGATGTCAAGGACTCAATCGATCCCGTATACAATTCCCTTTGTCTAGGGTATTGTACTTGCCCGAGATTCGATCGTCGGTATACCGATACCTTGTTCAATCTCGTTACCGGCAAGTCTCTTTACTCGTTCCGTAACACATCATCCCGTGATCAACCCCTTGGTCACATTGTGCACATTATGATGATGTCCTACCGAGTGGGCCCAGAGATACCTCTCCGTTTACGGAGTGACAAATCCCATCTTGATTCGTGCCAACCCAATGACACTTTCGGAGATACCTGTAATGCACCTTTATAGCCACCCGATTCGTTGTGACGTTTGGTACACCCAAAGCATTCCTACGGTATCCGGAGTTGCACAATCTCATGGTCTAAGGAAAAGATACTTGACATTAGAAAAGCTTTAGCATACGAACTACGATCTTTGTGCTAGGCTTAGGATTGGGTCTTGTCCATCACATCATTCTCCTAATGATGTGATCCGTTATCAATGACATCCAATGTCCATGGTCGGAAACCGTAACCATCTATTGATCAACGAGCTAGTCAACTAGAGGCTTACTAGGGACATGGTGTTGTCTATGTATCCACACATGTATTGCTGTTTCCGGTCAATACAATTATAGCATGAATAATAAGCGATTATCATGAACAAGGAAATATAATAATAACTAATTTATTATTGCCTCTAGGGCATATTTCCAACAGTCTCCCACTTGCACTAGAGTCAATAATCTAGTTCACATCGCCATGTGATTAACATCGATAGGTCACATCGCCATGTGACCAACATCCAAAGAGTTTACTAGTGTCTTAAACTAGTTCACATCACCATGTGATTAAGTCTCAATGAGTTCGGGGTTTGATCATGTTTTGCTTGTGAGAGAGGTTTTAGTCAGCGGTCTCGAACCTTTCAGATCTGTGTGTACTTAATTCTCTATGTCATATTGTAAATGCTGCTTTCACGCTCCACTTGGAGCTATTCCAAATGGTTGCTCCACTATACGTATCCGGTTTGCTTCTCGAGTCACTCGGATAGGTGTTAAAGCTTGCATCGGCGTAACCCTTTACGCCGAACTCATTATCACCTCCATAATCGAGAAACATGTCCTTATTTACTCCAAGGACAATTTTGACCGCTGTCCAATGATCCCCATTCTGGATCATTCTTGTACCCTTGACTCATGGCATGGCACACTTCGGTGCGGTACACAGATAGCATACTATAGAGCCTACGTCTAAAGCATAGGGGCGACCTTCGTCCTTTCTCTCTTTCTGCCGTGGTCGAGCTTTAACTCTTAACCTCATACCTTACATCTTAGGCAAGAACTCCTTCTTTGGTGATCCATCTTGAACACCTTCAAGATCATGTCAAGGTATGTGCTCATTTGAAAGTATTATTAAGCATTTTGATCTATCCTTATAGATCTCAATGCTCAATGTTCAAATAGCTTAATCCAGGTTTTCTATTGAAAACATCTTTCAAATAACCCTATATGCTTTCCAGAAATTCTACATCATTTCGATCATCCATATGTCAACAACATATACTCATCGAAAATTCTATAGTGCTCCCACTCACTTCTTTGGAAATACAAGTTTCTCATAAACTTTGTATAAACCCAAAATCTTTGATCATCTCATCAAAGTGCACATTCCAACTCCGAGATGCTTACTCCAGTCCTTAGAAGGATCATTGGAGCTAGCATACCTTTAGCATCCTTAGGATCGACAAAACTTTTCTGATTGTATCACATACAATCTTTCCTTATGTAAAGGTAAGGAAACTCGTCTTGACATCCATCGCCAGATTTCATAAATGCAGCTTGTGCTAACATGATTCCGACGGACTTAAGCATCGCTACGGATGAGAAAATCTCATCGTAGTCAACTCCTTGAACTTGTGAAAACTCTTTGCCACAAGTCGAGCTTCATAGAAGGTGACATTACCGTCCATGTCCGTCTTCTTCTTAAAGACCCATTTATTTCAATGGCTTGCCGATCATCGGGCAAGTCCACCAAAGTCCATGCTTTGTTATGATACATGGATCCTACCTCGGTTTCATGGTTTCTAACCATTTGTCGAATTTGGGCCCACCATCGCTTCTCCATAGCTCGTAGGTTCATTGTTGTCTAGCAACATGACCTTCAAGACATGATTACTGTACCACTCTGAAGTAGTACGCATCCTTGTCACCCTATGAGGTACGTCAGTGACTTGATCCGAAACTTCATGATCACTATCATAAGCTTCTACTTCAATTGGTGTAGGTGCCACGGGAACAACTTCCTGTGCCCTGCTACACACTTGTTGAAGTGACGGTTCAATGACCTCATCAAGTCTCCACCATCCTCCCACTCAACTTTTCGAGACGAACTTTTCCTCGAGAAAGGACCCGATTCAAGAAACAATCCCTATTGCTTTTGGATCTGAATTAGGAGGTATACCCAACCGTTTTGGGTGTCCTATGAAGATGCATTTTGTCCGCTTTGGGTTCGAGCTTATCAACCTGAAACTTTTCCACATAAGCGTCGCAGCCCCAAACCTTTAAGAAATGACAGCTTAGGTTTCTCTAAACCATAGTTCATACGGTGTCATCTCAATGGAATTACGTGGTGCCCTATTAAAGTGAGTGCGGTTGTCTCTAATGCCTAACCCATGAACGATAGTGGTAATTCGATAAGAGACATCATGGTACGCACCATATCCAATAGGTTGCAACTATGATGTTCGGACACACCATCACACTATGGTGTTCCAGGCGGTATTAATTGTGAAACAATTTGCACAATGTCTTAATTGTGTGCCAAAACTCGTAACTCAGATACTTATCTCTATGATCATATCATAGACATTTTATACTCTTGTCACAATGATCTTAAACTTCACTCTGAAATTACTTGAACCATTCAACAATTCAGACTTGTGTTTCTTCAAGTAAATATACTCAACATATACTCGAATCATCTGTGAAGTCGAACATAATGATATTCATCTGCATGCCTCAAAGACTCATTGGACTGCACACATCAAAATGTGTTACTTCCAACAAGTTGCTACCTTGTTCCATCTTCTTTGAAACCGAGGCTTTTCACCATCTTGCTCATGTGGTATGATTTGCATATCTCAAGTGATTCAAAATCAAGTGAGTCCAAACGATCCATCTGCATGGAGTTTCTTCATGCATATGTACCAATAGACATGGTTAGCATGTCTCAAACTTTTCAAAACGAGTGAGTCCAAAGATCCAACAACATGGAGCTTCTTCATGCGTTTTACACCAATATGACTTACATGGCGATGCCACAAGTAAGTGGTACTATCATTACTATCTTATACTTTTGGCATGAAAATGTGTATCACTACGATCGAGATTCAATAAACCATTTATTTAGGTGCAAGACCATCAAGGTATTATTCAAATAAATAGAGTAACCATTATTCTCCTTAAATGAATAACCGTATTGCGATAGACATAATCCAATCATGTCTATGCTCAACGCAAACACCAAATGATAATTATTCTGGTTTAATACTAATCTTGATGGTAGAGGGAGCGTGCGATGTTTGATCACATCAAAATTGGAAACACTTCCAACACATATCGTCAGCTCTCCTTTAGCTAGTCTCCGTTTATTCTGTAGCCTTTTATTTCGAGTTACTAACACTTAGCAACCGAACCGGTATCTTAATACCCTGGTGCTACTAGGAGTACTAGTAAAGTACACATTAACATAATGTATATCCAATATACTTCTATCGACCTTTCCAGCCTTCTCATCTACCAAGTATCTAGGGTAAATATGCTCCAGTGGTTGTTCCCCTTATTGCAGTCTCGGGTTTGGGTTCAACCTTGGGTTTCTTCACTGGAACAGCAACTGATCTGCCGTTTCATGAAGTGTCCCTTCTTGCCCTTGCCCTTCTTGAAACTAGTGGTTTCACCAACCATCAACAATTGATGCTCCTTCTTGATTTTTACTTTCGCGATGTCAAACAACGCGAATACCTCAAGGATCATCATCTCTATCCTTGATATGTTATAGTTCATCACGAAGCTCTAGAAGCTTGGTGGCAATGACTTTGGAGAAACATCACTATCTCATCTGGAAGATCAACTCCCACTCGATTCAAGTGATTGTTGTACTCAGACAATCTGAGCACAAGCTCAACGATTGAGCTTTTCTCCCTTAGTTTGTAGGCTAAGAAAATCGTCGGAGGTCTCATACCTCTTGACGTGGGCACGAGCCTGAAATCCTAATTTCAGCCCTCGAAACATTTCATATGTTCCGCGACATTTCGAAAAACATCTTTCATGCCTCAACTCTAAACCGTTTAACTGAACTATCACGTAGTTATCAAAACGTGTATGTCCGATGTTCGCAACATCCACAAACGACGTTTGGGGTTCACCACACCGGCGGTGCATTAAGGACATAAGCTTTCTCTTGTCCGCATAATCGCTACTTTCAACTTTCAACTATATTTTCTCTAGGAACATATCTAAACAGTGGAACTAAAGCGCGAGCTTCGACATAATTTGCAAAAGGTCTTTTGACTATGTTCAGGATAATTAAGTTCATCTTATGAACTCCCACTCGAGATAGACATCCCTCTGGTCATCTAAGTGATTACATGATCCGAATCAACTAGGCCGTGTCCGATCAACACGTGAGACGGACTAGTCATCATCGGTGAACATCTTCATGTTGATCGTATCTACTATCGACTCATGCTCGACCTTTCGGTCTCCGTGTTCGAGGCCATGTCTGTACATGCTAGGCTCGTCAAGTTAACCCTAAGTGTATTGCGTGTGTAAATCTGTCTTACACCCGTTGTATGTGAACGTAAGAATCCATCACACCCGATCAACACGTGGTGCTTAGAAGCGACGAACTGTAGCAACGGTGCACGTTAGGGAGAACACTTCTTGAAATTTTAATGAGGATCGTCTTATTTACTACCGTCGTTCTAAGTAAACAAGATGCATAATCATGATAAACATCACATGCAATCAAATAGTGACATGATATGGCCAATATCATTTTGCTCCTTTTGATCTCCATCTTCGGGGCTCCATGATCATCATCGTCACCGGCATGACACCATGATCTCCATCATCATGATCTCCATCATCGTGTCTTCATGAAGTTGTCTCGCCAACTATTACTTCTACTACTATGGCTACGGTTAGCAATAAAGTAAAGTGATTACATGGCGTTGTTTAATGACACGCAGGTCATATAATAAATAAAGACAACTCCTATGGCTCCTGCCGTTGTCATACTCATCGACATGCAAGTCGTGAATCCTATTACAAGAACATGATCAATCTCATACATCACATATATTCATCACATTCTTTTGACCATATCACATCACATAGCATACCCTGCAAAAACAAGTTAGGCGTCCTCTAATTGTTGTTTGCATGTTTTACGTGGCTGCTATGGGTTTCTAGCAAAACGTTTCTTACCTCGCAAAACCACAACGTGATATGCCAATTGCTATTTACCCTTCATAAGGACCCTTTTCATCGAATCCGTTCCGACTAAAGTGGGAGAGCGGCACCGCTAGCCACCTTATGCACCAAGTGCATGTCGATCGGTGGAACCTGTCTCACGTAATAATGCGTGTAAGGTCGGTCCGGCCGCTTCATCCCACAATACCGTCGAAACAAGATTTGACTAGTAACGGTAAGCATATTGAACATCATCAACGCCCACAACTACTTTGTGTTCTACTCGTGCAAAGAATCTACGCAATAGACCTAGCTCATGATGCCACTTTGTTGGGGAACGTGGCAGAAATTCAAAATTTTCCTCGTGTCACCAAGATCTATCTATGGAGAAACTAGCAACGAGGGAAGGAGAGTGCATCTACATACCCTTGTAGATCGTTAAGCGGAAGCGTTCATGTGAACGGGGTTGAAGGAGTCGTACTCGTCGTGATTCAAATCACCGGAGATCCTAGTGCCGAACGGACGGCACCTCCGCGTTCAACACACGTACAGCCCGGTGACGTCTCCCATGCCTTGATCCAGCAAGGAGAGAGGGAGAGGTTGAGGAAGACTCTATCCAACAGCAGCACAACGGCGTGGTGGTGGTGGAGGAGCATGGCAATCTTGCAGGGCTTCGCCAAGCATCACAAGATATGAGGAGGAGGAAGAAGAGACGCAGGGCTGCACCCACGAGAGATAGAATTGCGTGT
The DNA here is from genome assembly GCA_021605205.1 of Aegilops longissima. Taxonomy (NCBI): domain Eukaryota; kingdom Viridiplantae; phylum Streptophyta; class Magnoliopsida; order Poales; family Poaceae; genus Aegilops; species Aegilops longissima. The sequence goes on along the minus strand of CM038681.1, from coordinate 629,893,394 downwards.
CTTGGGCAGCCCCTTGGCCTCATATATATAGGGGAAGGGGAGGGCTGCGCCCCCTCTAGGGTTTCCACCCCCTAGGGGTGGCGGCCAGCCCTAGATGGGATCAAGGGAGGCGGCCAAGAGGGGAGGGAGAGGGAGGCGCCCACTAGATGGGCCTTAGGGCCCATCTGGACTAGGGTTTGCCCCCTCCCACCCATCCTTGCGCCTTGGGCCCCTTGTGGGGGGCGCACCAGCCCTCCTAGGGGCTGGTCCCCTCCCACACTTGGCCCACGCAGCCTTCTGGGGCAGGTGGCCCCACTTGGTGGACCCCGACCCTCCCTGGTCCCAGACATTACCAAATCGCCCAAACTTTTCCGTGACCAAAACAGGACTTCCATATATAAATCTTTACCTCCGGACCATTCCGAACTCCTCGTGACGTCCGGATCTCATCCGGACTCGAACAACATTCGGTAACCACATACAAACTTCCTTTATAACCCTAGCGTCCACCGAACCTTAAGTGTAGACCCTACGGGTTCGGGAGACATCTGCATATGATCGAGGCGTTCTCCGTCAATAACCAACAGCGGATCTGGATACCCATGTTGGCTCCCACATGTTCCATGATGATCTCATCGGATGAACCACGATGTCAAGGACTCAATCGATCCCGTATACAATTCCCTTTGTCTAGCGGTATTGTACTTGCCCGAGATTCGATCGTCGGTATACCGATACCTTGTTCAATCTCGTTACGGCAAGTCTCTTTACTCGTTCCGTAACACATCATCCGTGATCAACCCCTTGGTCACATTGTGCACATTATGATGATGTCCTACCGAGTGGGCCCAGAGATACCTCTCCGTTTACGGAGTGACAAATCCAGCCTTGATTCGTGCCAACCAATGACACTTTCGGAGATACCGTAATGCACCTTTATAGCCACCCGATTACGTTGTGACGTTTGGTACACCCAAAGCATTCCTACGGTATCCGGAGTTGCACAATCTCATGGTCTAAGGAAAAGATACTTGACATTAGAAAAGCTTTAGCATACTAACTACGATCTTTGTGCTAGGCTTAGGATTGGGTCTTGTCCATCACATCATTCTCCTAATGATGTGATCCCGTTATCAATGACATCCAATGTCCATGGTCGTGAAACCGTAACCATCTATTGATCAACGAGCTAGTCAACTAGAGGCTTACTAGGGACATGGTGTTGTCTATGTATCCACACATGTATTGCTGTTTCCGGTCAATACAATTATAGCATGAATAATAAACGATTATCATGAACAAGGAAATATAATAATAACTAATTTATTATTGCCTCTAGGGCATATTTCCAACAGTCTCCCACTTGCACTAGAGTCAATAATCTAGTTCACATCGCCATGTGATTAACACTGATAGGTCACATCGCCATGTGACCAACATCCAAAGAGTTTACTAGTGTCTTAAAATAAGCATGGATCTCTCGGTAGCATCAAGTTAACATGGCATAAAAATATCAGCAGAACAGGGCTGAAATCAGCAACATCATGAAGCCTAGTTTACATGCTTGTGCTAGTCACCACAGAGATCACAAAAATACATGGCATACACCCCTGTAAAGATGGTATGGCATATTACAAAACACATGTAGGACTCAAGTTCATAGGATGCACACATCAATCATGGCAAAAATGACAAAAGTGCATCTTCTGTTAAGAAACAGAAACTAACATCACATAGCACTCTTCTAACAGCATTTCGGGCATCAAGATGAGCTCAAATGAAAATGATGCAATGAGATGAAATGATGTACTCCTCGAGCGAACAATTTGACATATTACACGCACAAAACGGAGCAATATGCAGAGAGTTATCGCATGATGAATATGGCATGATAATGCAAAAGGCTTCGGGACTTGGAAGAAAAATGGACCTCGAGGGGGAGAAAGTCAGCGGACATGGATCTCGCCGGAGTTCGGCGGAGAGGAGGGGGATCACCGAGACGGGCGGGACGAGTGGCCCGGCGGATCCGGGCGGATCAGCAGGCGGCGGAGGGCGGCTTGAGCCCATGGGCGGCCAGGCTGGGCGGAGCCGGCCTAGAGGCGTGGCGCCAGGGCAGCTCGGGCGGCGAGGTGGACGAAAGCTAGGGTTAGGGGGAGAATTCATCCGCGAATTTGGAAGGGGAAGGCATATTTATAGGTAGAGGGAGCTAGGAGAGTCCAAATGGAGCAAGGTTTTTGGCCACGCGATCGTGATCGAACGATCGAGAGCATAGAGGGGAGTTAGATGGGTTTTGGGCCAGTTTGAAAGGGGTGTTGGGCTGCAAAGAGAAAGAGGGGTTTACGGTTACCCGGTTAACCGTTGGAGTATCAAACGACCTCAAATGATCTGAAACTTGACAGCGGTCTACCGGTGCTATACCAAGGCCGCTTGACAAACCTCGGTCCATTCCGAGAACGTTAAACACCCGCACACGAAAAGAGGTAAAAGGGGGGCGCCGGGAGACATAGGAGTGCCAGATTGCAAAACGGACAACGGGGAAAATGCTCGGATGCATGAAACGAACACGTATGCAAATGCGATGCACATGACGACATGATATGAAATGCAGATGATGACATGGCAAAGTGCAACACGCAAGCAAATGACATGGCAACGCCGACGAATAACTGGCGGACACCTGGCGCATCGGATCCGGGGCATTACAGGAGCACTACAGCACGTTGATGTCATTGTGAGTTCCTGGCATACCAAAGAAGGAGTGCCAAATCTAGAGGTCCTGTGTGGCCACCGCCTCAAGTACCACATCGCAACCGCCTTTGGCGCTTTTGTACATCCACGCCAAGCAAATAGGCGAGTTCTTTCCATTTCAATGCATGCGATCGATGCTTTCAAGCATCCCAGAAATCCTCTTGCTGCATTCGTGCTAGGATCCGGCGATGCCTTTTCGCATTGGGTGTTCTCAAGTATTGCGGTCCGATACACGCCACCACTGCCCGACAGAACTTGTAGAAACACTCAATGGTGGTGGACTCGGCCATGTGCCCATAGTCGTCGAGTGAATCACCGGGAGCTCCGTATGCAAGCATCCTCATCGCTGTCGTGCACTTCTGGATCGAGGTGAATCCAAGTTTGCCGGTGCAATCCATCTTGCACTTGAAGTAGCTGTCGAACTCCCGGATGGAATTCACAATCCCGAGGAAGAGCTTTCGGCTCATCCGATAACGGCGCCGAAATGTTTTTGTCGCCGTGAAGTGGAGCATTGGTGAAGTAGTCGGAGTAGAGCATGCAATAGCCTTCGAGACGATGTCGGTTCTTTGCTTTCATCTGCCCTAGCGCCGAGCCACCTCGTCGCGGCTTTTCATTGCTCGCCAGCAGCTGAGCGAGGGCGGCGAGCACCATGAGATGCTCATCTTCCTGGGCGTCGGCCTCGGCTTCCTCCTCCAGCAGCGCGGCGAGCGCTTCCTCGTCGTCCGAGTCCATCGTTGAGGCAGGCAAATCACCGAACACCTTGCGCCTAGTGGGCGTGTACCCGCCGCTAAACTGCCCCTCCGCGGCCGGAAACGGCGGCAAAAACGCCCAGCTGCTGGTGGAAGGGCTGCCTCGGCGAACCTCTGCTCTTTTTTCGGCGGGGATTGGCTATCTAGCGGTGAAGGGCGGCGGGCGGCGCCGGGATATGGCTAGTGGCGGCCAAGGGCGTGGGAGGTGGGAGGCGAGACGGGGAAGAAAAACTTGACTTTTCACCTGACGGTGTGGGCTAGCCGCGCTTTTCCCTTGCGCCGGAGCCCCCGATCGCCCCCCCGGTGCGCCGGGTTCGGCCTGCGATCGCCGGGCCCAAAAATGGGTCGAACCGGCGATTTTCGGTGTCCTGGGGGCGCGACTGGGCGTTTTTTCGGCGCCGGCGCGAAAAAGTGGCCTGGGAAGCCTGTTAGGGGCGCGGCTGGAGATGCTCTTAGGTAAAGAATTCTTTCAAAAGGAGTCCAAGCGTCAATGCCTTCTCACGCTAGTGTGAACTCGTTTCCGGTGCCTAGCAATCCTTTCTAAGGGCATCTCCAAGCGGACCCGTAGACCTCTTGCAACCGTTCAGATCGCTTAAGCCATCCAACATCGACCTATATCGCTCCGAGGGAAGGTCCGGACACGATTTCTCCCGTAAGACGAAGACAAAAATCAGGAAGCTTTACGAAAGTCCGGACATGTGAAACGTACGAATCCGACACCCCAGGCCCACTCAAAACCCTTCCCCTGCCCCTAAATCTAGTTTCTCAGGCACTTCGGCTCGAAGCCTCGAACCAAAAGTTACCCCAAGAGTCCGCCGGTAAATCCTGGCGCAGATCAAACCGGTCCTGGTGGATGGAAAAGCCCCTCCAACGTCACGTCGCAGCACCGACTGCACAGTGCGCGGAAGGCGGGTACGCTGACGGCTGACCGAGGCCACAGTGCCCCCGAGCAGCGCAGCGCAGCGCTGACATGCACGTACGCACGCCCGCGATAGATCCTCTCTCTCTCTCTCTCTCGTGCAATCCGCAGCCGAGGACACGAGGCGAGACTGTTGCGCGTTGAGCCGAGCACGGCACGCCATTGATGGCCCCCGCGTAAATGCGGCGCGAAGATGCAGCGTATGCGGACGGGCGACGCGGCAGCCGAACCCAGCAAGCGAACCACCTTCATCAATGCGCCTGCGAGTTGCGATGTCCCTCCCTCCTCGTCCTCGTCCTGGTCCTCGAGACAGAGAGAGAGAGAGAGAGAGCTGTGGGGGAGGGGAGGGAACCGAGGTGGAGGAGGAAGCCCGGAGCCTGCGTGAAAAGAAAGGGCCTCAAAAGGCAGGCTCTCTGCAGCTGCAGCTTTTCCGCGGCCCGGAGTCCCGAGGAAAAGCGCGCCAGAGCACGCCCGTGCGGTCGCGGTCGGTCGCGGCATGGGCTCTCCCTCCTCCTCGTGAGCAGCGGCGCCGACCAGTTGCTGGGCTCCTTTTCTTGGGTCCTTCTCGGTTCTGGCAGCGGCGACCGGCGGGCGACCAGTCGTCTAACGGCTCGTGGCGAGCTCTCCTCTCCTCTCCTGGTCACTAGTGCGGCGCTCCGGCGGTCGCCGGCTCGCCATGATGGACCAGGAGCACCTGGACTTCATCATGCGCCACCAGCACCAGGGCGGCATGGGGTTTGTTCCCGTCGACCGCGGCGACAGCGAGGTCAGTGCAGTGCGTGGGTGGGTGGCCGCCGCTGGAATCGCTTGCTTGCTTGCTAGTCGCGGTAACCGGCTGTGGACTTGGATTGCAGGAGGCGCTGGGGTCGTCGGAGTCGGAGCCGGCGGGGAGGCCGCGCGGCAAGAGGGCCCGCGCCGCCGAGGTGCACAACCTCTCCGAGAAGAGGCGGCGGTGCAAGATCAACGAGAAGATGAAGGCGCTGCAGAGCCTCGTGCCCAACTCCAGCAAGGTCCGTCCGCGCATCACACCCAAGAATCATACTGCTACCATGCTGTTGTTTCCTCCTCTGTTTTTTTGCTGGAAGCTAACTGAGGTGATGCTATATGGCCGGCGCCGCCGGCGGCTGCTGCAGACGGACAAAGCCTCCATGCTCGACGACGCCATCGAGTACCTCAAGCACCTCCAGCTCCAAGTGCAGGTCAGCAAAATGCTGCTCCCCTGAATTTTCTCAACAGAAAAGTTTATGCTGTGTCATCGCCTGAAAAATCATATGTGCTGGTCAACACTGCTGAACGAAAAATGTGAATATCTGCCAAGGTTTAATGCCCTTAATTTGGCAACAACAAAAAAAAAACAAGAAACTGGACAAGGCATGTTGATTGAGCTAGGCTGTTGCGTCAGTAGGTTGCACAAGGAACTATTTGTTTTGCCATTGACTGAATGAAAACGAAACATCGGTTTTCAGTCTTATTGTTGTGCTGTGATAATCAAGTGAAAGTAGCTGCCCATTTCTGCGCCTCTATTGACTATGGAAAGCACCAATGCATCATACCCCATTTCTGCATTTCAATTTGTGTTCGGTCGCAGTGGTTCGTCGCATTTCGATTTGTATTTTGATTGCTATGACTCTGTCCCAGATGCTGTCTATGAGGAATGGCATGCATCGTCCCTCGATGAACTTACCAGGAGCAGCTGGTCATCTGCCGACATCGCAAATGTGCGCCGCACTTAACCAGAACGGCGTCGACGCATCATCAAACCCACCAGCTGCCATGCTGCCTATGAATCATTTTTTAGGAGCAATGTCAGGGACTCGACGTTCATTTGATCATCCCAATCAAGACCGACCGCGTCACGAACCTCTTGTGTTATCAAGTGTTCCGTGCACGACCACTCGAGAGCCTCCGTTCCTTCTCGGGCCATCGCAGGAGCCCCACCTTCAATCCCTTCAGTTGACCTTACCGGCCGAGGTAACTGTTCTGTTGAGTGCAGAGCATAAGCTTGCGATGAACCCCCTTCCTCTGCAAATGCAGAACAGCAAACTGTCAGTACTTCCCATATACAGCTTTTCACTTGTTTTCTTATCCATGCCAGATGATCTTTCAAGAGGAGGCAATGCTAAAGCATCGGCTAAGTTCAACTCAAGAGACCACCTCCGTGCCAGGTTAGAGATCATAATAAATTTCAAATAACAAGTTAGCACTTCACCTCTAGTATCATCTTTAGCATTTTGGTGAATTAGTGAAGATATTTGTCTTCTTTCTGACATTCCTCTTATGTTTCTCCAATAGGACATGAGATGAAGCCTGTTAGGCAGGAAGCACCTGCAGCGAGGGCTGGTCATTTTGACGCATGTTCAATCTGGAAAAATCAATCACAAGACATGACACCAAATAATCCGGAAAGCGTTCTGTTTGTGCCTCACTTGCGTAGGTAATTTTTCATCCTGGCATGTCCGCAGTCATAGCGAGCGAGTTTAGAAAATATCTCTTGAGAGGATCTTTTCTTTTTGGTTAGTCATGGTGCTATTTTTCATTGTAAGCATTTTTTACAAAGTTAAAGAGTCGGAAGACTTGAAGTATGACCCACCTGCTTGCTGTAACCTGTACTTCAGTACCTGTTTTAAGTCTCCTAAAAAATTAGGTTGGAGTCACTGATTTTGATCTACTAGTAACCTTTATTTTTGGGTTATGCCAGCCCCTAAACTAGTTATGTCACAACAGTTAAGCTATTTGATAGCCATCTTAAGCTTGCGCTTCCGTTGACAGTCTACTTAGTTTTCTGAAATATTATATGAACCGTGAATACAGTATCCTTTCTCTGTGATCAACTTGGTCTGATATGTTTTGTGTATTGATTACTGGAACTAACAGCTCTCTTCATGATCCCTTGACAGATTTGGGAGCAGTAATGCTGACTCGGGTCTGAGGGCGGAATCGAAGTAACGTCGCGATCAAAATGGACAGATGACCTCGAATTTCTGGAACATTTGCCCATTGGAGTGCTCCATTTAGGCAGCCATGCACTAGGATAGTAAGTGGTGATCGTCAAGATAGTAATGGTCTTCATCAGATGCAACTTGTCTAATATTAGCAGTAGCAGTTATATATCAGCCAGACTGCATTCTTGATATGAAATCAAGAAATGCTGATCATGTGAATATGTAGCGTTAAGACCATCTGCGAACCGGCAATGAACTCAAACCAGCTACTAGTACAAATGATTGTAAGTGTCTGTGCTGCCGGGAACTAGTCCAGGAAACTTGAAACCCTTCTCTTTTTGTTTTGAAAATGAAGGTTAAACCTCTCAGCCGTAAATGCCAGATCACTGATTTTTATCCAAAATGTGAAGTGATGAACAGTAAAATAACAACAACAAAAAACAAATTCAAAAATTTCTGAATTTCTTTTGTGGTGAACTTCGACAAATGCTTCAGTGCTTGCAAATTTTCATTGTGAAATGACATTTGTGGAAGTCATGGCAAAAAACAATACTCCAAAATGCTTTCCAAAGTAACACTTTTGGAACGTTGATATTTTATTGCGACGACTTCCACGAATGTAATTTTGTAATGAAATTTTGCGAACACTCAAAACATTTGTCAATGTTTGCACCAAAAAACTTCAAATTGTTTGAATTATTTTTTGCATTTTACTGTTCACCCTAACTCATTTGAGCTCGAGCACAAAAACACCACGTCCACTCCCACTACCCTGTTTTTCTCAAAATGCACACATGCCACATCATCATGCAAATATATATGGAAAAGAACCACCTCAACATGCAAACACACATGAAAAAAGGTCCACATCTATAAATACAAAATTCATATTTATTTTAAATTTTAGTTCTCTTATTATTCATCCAAATGTTCATGTTTCAAATAATTAAATATCATGAAAGTATATCCCAGCGAACACCGGACGCAACCTCCGAGGTATCATCTAGTGTTCGCAAAGCAGGCCTGATAAGTGGGTGTTGGGGAACGTTGCAGAAAATTAAAAATTTTCCTACGGTTTCACCAAGATCCATCTATGAGTTCATCTAGCAACGAGTCATGGGAGAGTGATTGCATCTTCATACCACTTGTAGATCGCGTGCGGAAGCGTTCAATGGAACGGGGATGATGGAGTCGTACTCGCCGTGATTCAGATCACCGATGACCTAGTGCTGAACGGACAGCACCTCCGCGTTCAACACAAGTACGGAGCGGACGACGTCTCCTCCTTCTTGATCCAGCAAGGGGGAAGGAGAGGTTGATGATGATCCAGCAGCACGACGGCGTGGTGGTGGATGCAGCAGAACTCCGGCAGGGCTTCGCTAAGCAACTACGGGAGGAGGAGGAGGTGTTGCAAGGAGGAGGGAGGCGCCAGGGCTTATGGGTGCGGCCACCCCTCCCTCCCCTCCCTTTATATAGGTGCAAGAGAGGGGGGGAGGGCGCAGCCTTGCCCCTTCCTCCAAGGAAGGGGTGCGGCCAAGAGGGGGGGAGGAGTCCATCCTCCCCAAGGCACCTCGGAGGTGCCTTCCCCCTTTAGGACTCTTCCCTTTTTCTTATATCTTGGCGCATGGGCCTCTTGGGGCTGGTGCCCTTGGCCCATATAGGCCAAGGCGCACCCCCTACAGCCCATGTGGCCCCCCGGGGAAGGTGGACCCCCCCGGTGGACCCCCGAACCCCTTTCGGCACTCCCGGTACAATACCGATAACGCGTGAAACTTTTCCGGCGACCAAAATAAGACTTCCTATATATAAATCTTTACCTCCGGACCATTCTGGAACTCCTCGTGACGTCCGGGATCTCATCCGGGACTCCGAACAACATTCGGTTTGCTGCATACTCATATTCATACAACCCTAGCGTCACCGAACCTTAAGTGTGTAGACCCTATGGGTTCGGGAGACATGCAGACATGACCGAGACGGCTCTCGGGCAATAACCAACAGCGGGATCTGGATACCCATGTTGGCTCCCACATGCTCCTCGATGATATCATCGGATGAACCACGATGTCGAGGATTCAATCAACCCCGTATACTATTCCCTTTGTCAATCGGTATTTTACTTGCCCGAGATTCGATCGTCGGTACCCCAATACCTCGTTCAATCTCGTTGCCGGCAAGTCACTTTACTCGTACCGTAATGCATGATCCCGTGACCAAACACTTGGTCACTTTGAGCTCATTATGATGATGCACTACCGAGTGGGCCCAGTGATACCTCTCCGTCATACGGAGTGACAAATCCCAGCCTCGATCCGTGTCAACCCAAGACACTTTTGGAGATACCTGTAATGCACCTTTATAGTCACCCGATTCGTTGTGACGTTTGGTACACCAAAGCACTCCTACGGTATCCGGAGTTACACGATCTCATGGTCTAAGGAAGAGATACTTGACATTGGAAAAGCTCTAGCAAAACGAACTACACGATCTTGTGCTATGCTTAGGATTGGGTCTTGTCCATCACATCATTCCCTAATGATGTGATCCCGTTATCAATGACATCCAATGTCCATAGTCGGAAACCATGACTATCTGTTGATCAACGAGCTAGTCAACTAGAGGCTCACTAGGGACATATTGTGGTCTATGTATTCACACGTGTATTACGATTTCCGGATAATACAATTATAGCATGAATAAAAGACAATTATCATGAACAAGGAAATATAATAATAATACTTTTATTATTGCCTCTAGGGCATATTTCCAACAGTCTCCCACTTGCACTAGAGTCAATAATCTAGTTACATTGTCATGAATCGAACACCCATAGAGTTCTGGTGTTGATCATGTTTTGCTCGCGGAAGAGGTTTAGTCAACGGATCTGCGACATTCAGATCCGTATGCACTTTGCAAATTTCTATGTCCCCATCTTGAACATTTTCACGAATGGAGTTGAAGCGGCGCTTGATGTGCTGGTCTTCTTGTGAAACCTGGCTCCTTGGCAAGTGCAATAGCTCCAGTGTTGTCACAGAAGAGTTTGATCGGCTCCGACGCATTGGGTATGACTCCTAGGTCGGTGATGAACTCCTTCACCCAAATTGCTTCATGTGCTGCCTCCGAGGCTGCCATGTACTCCGCTTCACATGTAGATCCCGCCACGACGCTCTGCTTGCAGCTGCACCAGCTTACTACTCCACCATTTAACATATACACGTATCCGGTTTGTGACTTTGAGTCATCCAGATCTGTGTCGAAGCTAGCATCGGCGTAACCCTTTACGACGAGCTCTTCGTCACCTCCATAAACGAGAAGCATGTCCTTTGTCCTTTTCAGGTACTTCAGGATATTCTTGACCGTTGTCCAGTGTTCCTTGCCGGGATTACTTTGGTACCTGCCTACCAAACTTACGGCAAGGTTTACATCAGGTCTGGTACACAGCATGGCATACATAATAGAACCTATGGCCGAGGCATAGGGGATGACGCTCATCTCTTCTTTATCTTTTGCCATGGTCGGGCATTAAGCCGAGCTCAATCTCACACCTTGTAGTACAGGCAAGAACCCTTTCTTGGACTGATCCATTTTAAACTTCTTCAAAATCTTATCAAGGTATGTGCTTTGTGAAAGACCTATGAGGCATCTTGATCTATCTCTATAGATCTTGATGCCTAATATATAAGCAGCTTCTCCAAGGTCCTTCATTGAAAAACTTTTATTCAAGTAGGCCTTAATGCTGTCCAAGAGTTCTATATCATTTCCCATCAAAAGTATGTCATCTACATATAATATGAGAAATGCTACAGAGCTCCCACTCACTTTCTTGTAAACGCAGGCTTCTCCATAAGTCTGCATAAACCCAAACGCTTTGATCATCTCATCAAAGAGAATGTTCCAACTCCGAGATGCTTGCACCAACCCATAAATGGATCGCTGGAGCTTGCATACTTTGTTAGCATTCTTAGGATCGACAAAACCTTCCGGCTGCATCATATACAGCTCTTCCTTAAGATAACCGTTAAGGAACGCTGTTTTGACGTCCATCTGCCATATCTCATAATCATAGTATGCGGCAATTGCTAACATGATTCGGACGGACTTAAGCTTCGCTACGGGAGAGAAAGTCTCATCGTAGTCAATCCCTTGAACTTGTCGACAACCCTTAGCGACAAGTCGAGCTTATATATGGTAACATTACCATCCGCGTCCGTCTTCTTCTTAAAGATCCATTTGTTTTCTATCGCTCGCCGATCATCGGGCAAGTCTGTCAAAGTCCATACTTTGTTTTCATACATGGATCCTATCTCGGATTGCATGGCTTCAAGCCATTTGTTGGAATCTGGGCCCGCCATCGCTTCTTCATAGTTCGAAGGTTCACCGTTGTCCAACAACATGATTTCCGTGACAGGGTTGCCGTACCACTGCAGTGCGGAACGTGTCCTAGTGGACCTCACGGTTCAAGAGCAACTTGATCCGAAGTACCTTGATCATCATCATTAATTTCCTCTCCGCCGGTGTAGGCACCACAGAACATTTTCTGAGCTGCACTACTTTCTGGTTCAAGAGGTAGTACTTCATCGAGTTCTACTTTCCTCCCACTTACTCCTTTCGAGAGAAACTCTTTTTCCGAAAGGATCCGTTCTTGGCAACAAAGATCTTGCCTTCGGATCTAAGGTAGAAGGTATACCCAATGGTTTCCTTAGGGTATCCTATGAAGACGCATTTTTCCGACTTGGGTTCGAGCTTTTCAGTTGAAGTTTCTTGACATAAGCATCGCATCCCCAAACTTTTAGAAACGACAGCTTAGGTTTCTTCCCAAACCATAATTCATACGGTGTCGTCTCAACGGATTTAGACGGTGCCCTATTTAAAGTGAATGTAGCTGTCTCTAGAGCGTATCCCCAAAATGATAGCGGTAAATCGGTAAGAGACATCATAGATCGCACCATATCCAATAGAGTGCGATTCGACGTTCGGACACACCGTTACTGCTGAGGTGTTCCAGCGGCGTGAGTTGTGAAACGCTTCCACATTTCCTTAAGTGTGTACCAAATTCGTGACTTAAATATTCTCCTCCACGATCTGATCGCAAGAATTTTATCTTTCGGTCACGTTGATTCTCTACTTCATTCTGAAATTCCTTGAACTTTTCAAAGGTCTCAGACTTGTGTTTCATCAAGTAGACATACCCATATCTACTCAAGTCATCAGTGAGAGTGAGAATATAACGATATCCTCCGCGAGCCTCAACACTCATTGGACCGCACACATCGGTATGTATGATTTCCAATAAGTTGGTTGCTCGCTCCATTGTTCTGGAGAACGGAGTCTTGGTCATCTTGCCCATGAGGCATGGTTCGCATGTGTCAAATGATTCATAATCGAGAGACTCTAAAAGTCCATCAGCATGGAGCTTCTTCATGCGCTTGACACCAATGTGACCAAGGAGGCAGCGCCACAAGTATGTGGGACTATCGTTATCAACTTTACATCTTTTGGTATTCACACTATGAACATGTGTAACATTACGTTCGACATTCATTAAGAATAAACCATTGACCATCGGAGCATGACCATAAAACATTTCTCTCATATAAATAGAACAACCATTATTCTCGGATTTAAATGAGTAGCCATCTCAGATTAAACGAGATCCCGATACAATGTTCATGCTCAAACTTGGTACTAAATAACAATTATTGAGGTTTAAAACTAACCCGTGGGTAAATGTAGAGGTAGCGTGCGACGACGATCACATCGACCTTGGAACCATTCCCGCGTGCATCGTCACCTCGCCCTTCGCCAGATCTTCGTTTATTCCGCAGCTCTGCTGTGAGTTACATATATGAGCAACAGCACGGTATCAAATACCGGGAGTTACTACGAGTACTGGTAAGGTACACATCAATTACATGTATATCAAATATACCTTTAGTGTTGCCGGCCTTCTTGTGCGCTAAGTATTTGGGGCAGTTCCGCTTCGATGACCCTTCCTTTGCAATAAAAGCACTCAGTCTCGTGCTTGGGTCCATTCTTTGACTTCTTCCCGGCAATCGGCTTATCGGCGCGGCAACATCCTTGCCGTCCTTCTTGAAGTTCTTCTTTCCTTGCCCTTCTTGAACTTAGTGGTTTTATTGACCATCAACACTTGATGCTCCTTCTTGATTTCTACCTCTGCTGACTTCACATTGAAAATACTTCAGGAATAGTTTTCACCATCCCTTGCATATTGTAGTTCATCACAAAGCTCTTGTAGCTTGGTGGGGCGATCAAGGATTCTGTCAATGACCGCCTCGTCCGGGAGGTTAATGTCCACTGGGGACAAGCGGTTGTGCAACCTGACATTTTGAGTATGTGCTCACCGATGAACTATTTTCCTCCATCTTACAATTGTAGAACTTGTCGGAGACTTCATATCTCTCGACCCGGGCATGAGCTTGGAAAACTATTTTCAGCTCCTCGAACATCTCATATGCTCTGTGTTGCTCAAAACGCTTTTGGAGCCCCGGTTCTAAGCTGTAAAGCATGCCGCACTGAACAAGGGAGTAATCATCAGCACGAGACTGCCAAGCATTCATAATGTCTTGGTTCTCTGGGATGGGTGCATCACCTAGCGGTGCTTCTAGGACATATTGTTTCTTGGCTGCTATGAGGATGATCCTCAGGTTCCGGACCCAGTCCGAATAGTTGCTGCCATCGTCTTTCAGCTTGGTTTTCTCTAGGAACGCGTTGAAGTTCATGGTGACATGAGCGTTGGCCATTTGATCTACAAGACATATTTTGCAAAGACTTTAGACTAAGTTCATGATAATTAAGTTCATCTAATCAAATTGTTTAATGAACTCCCACTCAGATTTGACATCCCTCTAGTCATCTAAGTGTTACATGATCCGAGTCGACTAGGCCGTGTCCGATCATCACGTGAGACGGACTAGTCATCGTCGGTGAACATCTCCATGTTGATCGTATCTTCCATACGACTCATGTTCGACCTTTCGGTCTCTTGTGTTCCGAGGCCATGTCTGTACATGCTAGGCTCGTCAAGTTAACCCTGAGTGTTTATGCATGTGTAAAACTGTCTGACACCCGTTGTATGTGAACGTAAGGATCTATCACACCCGATCATCACGTGGTGCTTCGAAACGGCGAACTTTAGCAACGGTGCACAGTTAGGGGGAACACTTTCTTGAAATTATTATAAGGGATCATCTTATTTACTACCGTCGTTCTAAGTAAACAAGATGCATAAAACATAATTATTATAAGGGATCATCTTATTTACTACCGTCGTTCTAAGTAAACAAGATGCATAAAACATAATAAACATCACATGCAATTATATAAAGTAGTGACATGATATGGCCAATATCATATAGCTCCTTTGATCTTCATCTTCGGGGCTCCATGATCATCTTGTCACCGGCATGACACCATGATCTCCATCATCATGATCTCCATCATCGTGTCTCCATGAAGTTGCTCGCCAACTATTACTTCTACTACTATGGCTAACACGTTTAGCAATAAAGTAAAGTAATTTACATGGCGTTGAATCAATGACTCGCAGGTCATACAATAATTAAGACAACTCCTATGGCTCCTGCCGGTTGTCATACTCATCGACATGCAAGTCGTGATTCCTATTACAAGAACATGATCTCATACATCACAATATATCATTCATCATTCATCACAACTTCTGGCCATATCACATCACATGACAATTGCTGCAAAAACAAGTTAGATTTCCTCTAATTGTTGTTGCATCTTTTACGTGGCTGCAATTGGGTTCTAGCAAGAACGTTTGCTTACCTACGAATAACCACAACGTGATTTTGTCAACTTCTATTTACCCTTCATAAGGACCCTTTTCATCTAATCCGCTCCAACTAAAGTAGGAGAGACAGACACCCGCTAGCCACCTTATGCAACTAGTGCATGTCAGTCGGTGGAACCTGTCTCACGTAAGCGTACGTGTAAGGTCGGTCCGGGCCGCTTCATCCCACAATACCGCTGAAGCAAGAAAATACTAGTAGCGGCAAGCAAGTTGACAAGATCTACGCCCACAACGAAATTGTGTTCTACTCGTGCAATAGAGAACTACGCATAGACCTAGCTCATGATGCCACTGTTGGGGAACGTTGCAGAAAATTAAAATTTTTCCTACGGTTTCACCAAGATCCATCTATGAGTTCATCTAGCAACGAGTCATGGGAGAGTGATTGCATCTTCATACCACTTGTAGATCGCGTGCGGAAGCGTTCAATGGAACGGGGATGATGGAGTCGTACTCGCCGTTATTCAGATCACTGATGACCTAGTGCTAAACGGACAGCACCTCCGCGTTCAACACACGTACGGAGCGGAAGACGTCTCCTCCTTCTTGATCCAGCAAGGGGGAAGGAGAGGTTGATGATGATCCAGCAGCACGACGGCATGGTGGTGGATGCAGCAGAACTCCGGCAGGGCTTCGCTAAGCAACTACGGGAGGAGGAGGAGGTGTTGCAGGGGAGGAGGCGGCGCCAGGCTTATGGGTGCGGCCACCCTCCCTCCCTCCCTTTATATAGGTGCAAGAGAGGGGAGGCGCAGCCTTGCCCTTCCTCCAAGGAAGGGTGCGGCCAAGAGGGGAGGAGTCCATCCTCCCAAGGCACCTCGGAGGTGCCTTCCCCTTTAGGACTCTCCCTTTTCTTATATCTTGGCGCATGGGCCTCTTGGGGCTGGTGCCCTTGGCCCATATAGGCCAAGGCGCACCCCCTACAGCCCATGTGGCCCCCCGGGGCAGGTGTACCCCCCCGGTGGACCCCCGGACCCCTTTCGGCACTCCCGGTACAATACCGATAACGGGCGAAACTTTTCCGGCGACCAAAATAAGACTTCCTATATATAAATCTTTACCTCCAGACCATTCCGAACTCCTCGTGGCGTCCGGGATCTCATCCGGACTCGAACAACATTCGGTTTGCTGCATACTCATATTCATACAACCCTAAGCGTCCACCGAACCTTAAGTGTAGACCCTACAGGTTCGGGAGACATGCGAACATGACCGAGACGGCTCTCGGCAATAACCAACAGCGGATCTGGATACCCATGTTGGCTCCCACATGCTCCTCGATGATATCATCGGATGAACCACGATGTCGAGGATTCAATCAACCCGTATACTATTCCCTTTGTCAATCGGTATTTTACTTGCCCGAGATTCGATCGTCGGTATCCCAATACCTCGCTCAATCTCGCTGCCGGCAAGTCACTTTACTCGCACTGTAATGCATGATCCCATGACCAAACACTTGGGTCACTTTGAGCTCATTATGATGATGCACTACCGAGTGGGCCCAGTGATACCTCTCCGTCATACGGAGTGACAAATCCCAGTCTCGATCTGTGTCAACCCAATAGACACTTTTGGAGATACCTGTAATGCACCTTTATAGTCACCCAGTTACGTTGTGACGTTTGGTACACCCAAAGCACTCCTACGGTATCCGGGAGTTACACGATCTCATGGTCTAAGGAAGAGATACTTGACATTGGAAAAGCTCTAGCAAAACAAACTACACGATCTTGTGCTATGCTTAGGATTGGGTCTTGTCCATCACATCATTCCCCTAATGATGTGATCCCGTTATCAATGACATCCAATGTCCATAGTCAGGAAACCATGACTATCTGTTGATCAACGAGCTAGTCAACTAGAGGCTCACTAGGGACATATTGTGGTCTATGTATTCACACGTGTATTACGATTTCCGGATAATACAATTATAGCATGAATAAAAGACAATTATCATGAACAAGGAAATATAATAATAATACTTTTATTATTGCCTCTAGGGCATATTTCCAACAGTGGGAACCTGATGAACGAGTTCACGCCCGAGGGTGATCCGATTTTCACGTCGTAGGGTCGAAACGGGAGGGATAACTAGCTGCAAGCAGTCGGGATAATTAGCTTTATACCTGCCAAGGTTGGATGCAACCCGTATGTTGGGGATGGCTGACCGAAGCTATAAGAACTCCAACCCGTTGTCCGAACAATCGCAGAACCACAAACCGGAGCTAACCCACACAAAACAGCCGGAACTGTAGAGCACGAATTAGTGGGAACCAGAGGCTCCTTACCGCGAATCCGGATGAACTCACACGAGCAAAGGTAGCAATGATCTCTCGGATATCTCTAGCAGTCTTGCATAAGCTTGTAGCTGAATCGATTGACAAAAGGTTTTTTAAGAGGATGGGGGGAGATGGAGTTTTATAGCAGGGACAACTCCCCTTAGCTAGGTGTGAAAATAGGCTATTTTTTTAAATAATACATATTTTTTATTAAATTTCAGAAATATTACACCGTAATTATATTTTTCAAAATAATACCCAGTCAGCCTCACTGCTAGCCGATTGGATCCATCGGCTGCTGCTGGCTGATTGGGCCCATCGACCCACTATAGGCCGATTGGATCGATCGACCTGCTTCTGCTGGCGATAGGCCCATCGATTACTTCTGACGATTATTGGCGCCCGATCTGCTTGCTCTAGGCCGACGAGATGCATGCACCCATTTATCTTTGGAATGAATATTTGAAAATGTTGAAGAAGTATTTAAAAAATGTTGATCATGCATATAAAATGTTAATCAAGCATTTGAAAAACAATATTTAACAAGTATTTGAAAATATTGAAACAATATTTGAAACTGTTGAATAGGTATTTGAAAATGTTGAAGAAGTATTTTAAAAATGATGATCATGTATAAAAAATGTTAATCTAGCATTTGCAAAAATACACATGTTAAACATTTTCAAATACTTGTTCAATTTTTAAAATACTTGTTTAACATTTTCTCAAATACTTGTTCAACATTTTTATATACATGATCAACATTTTTGAAATACTTCTTAAACATTTTTATATACATGATCAACATTTTTTAAATACTTGTTTAACATTTTTATATACATGATCAACATTTTTTAAAATACTTCTTTAACATTTTTCAAATACATATTCAACAGTTTTCAAATATTTTTCAACATTTTTCAAATACTTGTTCAACATTTTTTCAAATGCTTGACTAACATTTTTATATGCATGATCAACATTTTTAAAATACTTCTTCAACATTTTTCAAATACTCATTCCAAAGATAAATGAGTGCATGCACTGTCGGCCTAGAGGAAGCAAACTGGCGCCAATCGGCCAAAGCAGTGGGCCGATCAGCCTATCGGCCAACAGTAATAACTGGATCCAATCGGCCTACAATTGGGCCGACCGGGTCCAATCGCCAGCAGCAGTCGATCGGATCCAATCGCCAACAAGAGGTCGATCGAGTATTATTTTGAAAAAAAATACGGCGTAATATTTCTGAAATTTAATAAAGAAATATGTATTATTTAAAAAAAAATAGCGTGAAAATAGTTTCAAAAGTAATCAGGTTTGCATGGCTTCATTAGGGGAATAAGCAGTCAACTTTGGTTGTTGGAGAGCTCCTCGGAAATTCACGAAGCCTTGACATCCTGAACACCTTACACGAGATCGGCTAGAACTTTTGACTCACAACTCTAAATGATGTGACATTTTTTGCATTGGAAAGATAATTTGATATAGCTTCTGTTGATGTACCCCTATGGCCCCGTATCTCCATCACATGGGTGTGGCACAACGAAATATCAAAGGTAAAAAATGACAACATCAGATTCACTTGAAACTTGTTTTCTGTATACTTGTTCCTCCAAACCTGTTGCTTCAAGAGCTCATAAGTTGTTGGATTTCTTCCCTATGATACCTAAATTCAACCAACAACAATAGAGATGAAAGTGCAGCCATGTGTTTAAGATTGTGGCGTGAACTTAAGTTAGCGTTCACCTGGCCATGTGTTTGCTTAATTCGGCTTACTAATCATTTCCAACTAAATTATGCACTTTTCTGAAATGTCATGTATGATGTACCCATGTGCTCATCAAGGTCTCCATCATAACTTTCCACGCCCATACACCAACACAAGGCCCAGATTAAGGACCATGTTCCATTGGTAGTCCTTCGATTCACATGATTAGTCTCTACTCATCATTGAATACGAAAGGGCGACTCTGCTAATCCCACGGGGCTCCACTTATCTAGATGAAGTCAAGGGCACGCCGTTGACGCTCGTGCAGGATGAGTGCCTATACCACACCGTTGTATCGCCACCATGTGTCATGCATGACCAAGAGAGCCATCGAGCCGACCGCCTCTAGAGTAGTGCCCCGCTGTGGCTAAAAGTATCTCCGGTCGTTGGCCCTTCTAGGAGGCCTGAAAATCGCCGCCTGGGGACGAGCCGGCGCAAAAATCGGCGCTGGGGGCGATTAGGTTTCCAGTCGCCCTCAGCCGTCGATATCGGCTCATCTGTTTTGCAAAGCGCCAGCTTTTCGGCCAATTTTTGGCGACAAATCGGCCATTGTTCGTCGTGGTTGGGCGCAAATTCAACGCAAGTAATTTTTTTTATCACATAGTTCATTACCGAAAATCAATAGAAATCAAATAGCTCAACGACAAATAATTCAATACAAATTAAGTTTAACAAATAAAAACTCTTATTTCCTCATGTCGAGCTAGGCGTTGCCCTTGAGCCTCCATAGGTGTTCCACCAGATCGTGCTGCAATTGTTGATGCACCTGTAGGTCTCGGATCTCCTGACGCATATTGAGAAAGGCAGTCCGGGTTGCCGGTAACTGGTGATCAAATTGCGCAAGAGGACCCTGCCTGTAATATGGTTCAGTGTCAAACACTGGCTCTTCCTGCTCGCTCTTAATGATCATGTTGTGCAAGATGACAAAGCAAGTCATGATCTCCCAAATTTGATCTTTCGACTAGGTCTAAGCAGGGTACCGGACAACAGCAAATCGAGATTGGAGCACACCAAATGCCCGCTCTACATCCTTCCTGCAAGCCTCCTGAACCTTCGCAAAGTGGGAGTTCTTGCCTCCTGGCACAGGGTTTGAGATAGTCTTCATAAATGTAGACCATCTTGGATAGATGCCATCATCTAGGTAGTACCCCTTGTTGTAGTAGCGCCCACTGACCTCAAAGTTCACCGGAGGAGAATGACCTTCAACAAGCTTGGCAAAGACAGGGGAGCACTGTAGGACGTTGATGTCATTGTGAGTTCCTGGAAACATCCCAAAGAAGGAGTGCCAAATCCAGAGGTCATGTGTGTCCACTGCCTCAAGTACCACACTGCAACCGCCTTTGGCGCCTTTGTACATCCCCTGCCAAGCAAATGGACAGTTCTTCCATTTTCAATGCATGCAATCGATGCTTCCAAGCATCCCAGGAAATCCTGTTGCTGCATTCTGTGCTAGGATCCAAGCACTGTCTTCAGCATTGGGTAATCGCAAGTATTGCGGTCCAAACACTACCACCACTGCCCTGCAGAACTTGTAGAAACACTCAATGGTCGTGGACTCGGCCATGCGCCCATAGTCGTCGAGTGAATCACCAGGAGCTCCGTATGCAAGCATCCTCATAGCTGACGTGCATTTCCGGATTGAGGTGAATCCAAGTGTGTCGGGCAATCCTTCTTCACTTGAAGTAGTTGTCGAACTCCCGGCTAGAATTCACAATCCTGAGGAAAAGCTTTCGGCTCATCCGATAACAGCGCCTAAATGTTTCCTCGCCGTGCAATGGAGCGTCGGCGAAGTAGTCGGTGTAGAGCATGTAGCAGCCTTCCAGACGATGTCGGTTCTTTGCTTTCAGCTGCCCCGGACCCGGGCCACCTTGCTGCGGCCTTTCATAGCTCGCGAGCAGGCCGGCGAGGGCGGCGAGGACCATGAGATGCTCCTCCTCCTTGACGTCGACTTCGGCTTCCTCCTCCAGCAACGCCGCGAGCACCTCCTCGTCGCCCGAGTCCATCGCCGGGTCGGGCAGACAAATCGCCGAACACCTGGCGGGCGTCGTAGGCGCATGGCCGCCGGTATGCCGCCCTGCGCGGCCGGGGCACCGGACAACTCGCCCGGAAGGTGGTGAAGAGGTTGCCGCAGCGAAACCTTCTCTCCTTTCCGGCGGGGAACGACCTATCTAGCGATGCTAGGCGGTGGGCGGCGCCGGGGTCGGCAGGGGTGGTGGCCGAGCGCGCGGGGGTGGGGCCGAATCTGGACGATTTCCTGGACTTTTCGCCTGACATTGTGGCCCAGGCATGTTTTTCCCTTCCGGCGGAGCCCCCGAGCACCCCTAGCGTGCTGGATTCGGCCTGGGATCACCGGGCTCAAAAACGGGCCGGGCCGGCGGATTTCGGCGTCTTGGGGGCATGATTGGGGCTTTTTTTCGGCGCCGGCGCACAAAAAGTCACCCCGGGGGCCTGTTGGGGCACGGCTGGAGATGCTCTAACAACCGTGTGGCTATCGAACCTCCGAACTAGCACAGATGGGCTTGATAAATTGGGTCCATGAAGCCATGAGAAAATTTGCTCGCCTGCCCGTGGATCCTATCCCCCGCATAACACAGGGAGTACCGCGCAATCGTGCACCTGGCGAAAAACTGTGCTACTACAATGGTTTTAGAACCTTCTCTGAACCGATTTTTCTTCTTTTCTTCTATGTCTATTTTCTGCCGATTTTCTTCTCATTTTGTTGCTTTTTATTTCCATTTTTATTTTCCAATTTTCAAATTTGTGAACATTTTCTGAAATTTGTAAATACTTTTCAAATCATGAACACTTTTTACTATTATAATTTTCTGAATTTATGAAGAGTTTTTTTTTTAATTTCGACCATTTAAAAAAGCGCAACCATTTGTTGAATTCATGAACACTTTTTAAATTTGGGACCATTTTTATAAAATCCGTGAATGTTTCTGAATTCACAAACACTCACTAAATTCAGGAATATTTTTGAATGTACAAACATTTTTTCAATCTTTGAACATTTTATAAAAACTTAGGAACATTTTAAAGATTCATCACATTTTTATTCTACAATTTTTCTGAAATTTACAAATATAAAATACATGAACACTTTTTGGATTTGCTTTTTTTCAAATTTCAAATAAAATTTGTATTAATAATTTTAAAAATTCATGAACATTATTTAATCCTATAATGTTTTTCAAGTTGATCAACATTTTAAAATTTTGGAAACATTTACTCAATATCGTGAAAATTTTAAAATAGTTGTAATTTTTGGTTTTTAGGAGGAAAAAATGACTTCAAAACAAGTATAGTAGCCTGCTCCATGCCATGATCGAAAAACATCAGCTAACTAGAGTGAGCCAGCCAGCATGCGCGTTTGCTTGCAGCCATGCTATGCGCTTGAGAGGATTTAAAAAATGATCATTTTGTGCCACACATCCCACAAAAGCTTTGTCGCTCAACGACCTATGGTGCCCGCCTGCCCGCGCTTGGAAAACACTGCTGACCAAGCGGTTTGGCTTTGCCCAGCGACAATAAAGGAAGGAGACATGGAGGAGGAGGCGCTAGCGACGGACGAGGTAACTGTTTTCGGGGACGCAGACATTTGGTTCGTGGGTGTATCTACACTCTCTATGAAAAAAATAGTAATAACTGAATAAAAAGTCAAAAAAATTGAAAATATTTTAAAAGTAAACTTGACCTTCCATTGTACTTGTGAGAAAAATTCCACAAAAAGAAAACCCCCCTTTGATTTTTTTTCAAAAGAGACAAATTTTTAGCTAAAATAGTGTGAATAGTGACCTATAAAAGCAAATATTTTTTGTCTTTTTACCCTGAAGTCAACGTTGTTTCTTTTTCGTGAAAATTTACATACTAGTGCGAAAGATAGTCAAGTTTATTGTAAAAAAACTTCTAATCTATTTTGACTTTTTGTTTAATTATAAAAAAATCCCCATATAGGGTGTATATACAACTGGGTTCCAAAGTGTATTTCCCATGTTTCCAGGCTCTAGTTTTTTCTTCTTTTTTGAAAAAAAATATGTTGCCATATTATTTTTTGTTTTTTATTTCCTTTTTGTTTGCTATTCCTTTTTTTTTGCTTTTTAGTATCTGGCTTTCTCCAGTTTTTTTGTAAAAAAAAATTTGAAAACCTATTACTCCCTCCGTCCGAAAAAACTTGTCATCAAAATGGACAAAAAAGGGTGTATCTAGAACTAAAATACATCTAGATACATCCCCTTTTATTCATTTTGATGACAAGTATTTCCGGACGGAGGGAGTACCATTGGATCTTTAAAAGATCTTCTTTTAAAGATCTCGATGCAAGAAATCCAACGGGTTGGACCCATGGTTCATGAGATAAAACGTTTTGAATAGCAGAATCTACAAAAAAGGGGAAAACTTTCAGATTGTGAATAACGTAGATCACTTGTCAATGTCTGAGAAGGTGGGGAGTGAGTGTAACCCTACTAGTAATTTCTTTATTTGGCTGATTTATTTTTTATTTTTCAGAAAGAGGAGGGAGGGGACTTTAGTTTAAAGAAAAAAATTTGAGAGCGCCGATTAACTGGGCCTGCCTTCCGGCCCATCGTGTTCAGACGGAAAAAAAAGGGCTGGTCGCACGAGACCTCCTATGTGACGCATTTTGCGTCAAACAGCAGCTCGACGCACAGGGTTGGTGCTTGACAGGGCCCGCCCACCAACCCGATCTTTCGTTTCCGTTCGCGCGCGACAAAAAGAGCTGAAAAATCAGCAGCGAGAAACAGGAATCAAGCCCACGACTTCAGACTGCAACCACCAGCCATTAGCCACTACACTACAAGCCACCATCTGAAGATAATAAGTGCAGAAATATATAAGAACAGTTGAGATTTGGAAAATATTTTGAAAATATTTCTTGAAAGTTGCGAGCAGTTTCAAAATGCTGCTTTTTTTGTATTCCATCTTTTTGGAAAAGTGAAGATGTTTTTTAAATCTGATTCAAAAATGAAACACGAACAAAATTTGCAAACCCCAAACAGATTCCAAAACCCGAACAATTTTCAAAAATGTTTCTGAAAAAAACAAATTACGAAAAACATGAACATTTTTTGATATCACGAACATTTTTTTGTTTTTTAAATGGAAAACAGGATTTAGTTCAGCACCCAAAAAAATAAAACAGGAACTTTTTTTTAAATGCGAAAAAAAATTGTATTGTACGCTTTTTTGGAAATGTGAACAAAATTTTAAAATGGCAATTTTTTTTAATTTGCGAGTACTTATTACAAAAGAATATTTTTTTTGAAATTGTGTACAAAATTTGAAAACCGGAACATTTCTGAAAACACGAACATTTTTTAAGAACCTCAAACAGTGGTGAAAAAAGGAACAAAATTGAAAACGAGAACATTTTTCTAAATTGTGATTTAAAATCCCGAATATTTTTTTGAATTTAGAGAACAAAAATTTGAACATGATCATTATTTAAAGAATGAACTTTTTTTGAATCTTGAGAACAAATTTTGAACGGAGAACAAATTTTGAAGAGCGGACAATTTTTTAAAGCATGAACATTTTTTTCGGATCTTGGGAACAAATTTTGAAACGGAGAACAAATTTGGATTCTTAAAGCACGAATATTTTTTTGAATATTGAGCACAATTTTTGAGACAGAGAACAAATTTGATATATCCTGAACAAATTTGGAAGCGCGAATTTTTTTTGAAAATGTGAAAAAATGTTTTTTATATCTGGTACATTATATGAATTTCGAAAGTTTTGGACTTTTTTGGGTAAGGAGAACAAATTTTAAATTTTGAGAACATTTTTTAAAAACTGAACATTTTATGGAAACACAAACAAAATTTGAATATTTTTATAAAAAGCGGAGAAAAGAAAATGAAATAATAAACCAAAGAAAGAAAACAAATAGAAAAAACAAAAAAGTAAAAGAAATAAGAAACAGAAATAACTAAAAACGAAAGAAGAAGAAAAATTCAAAAATTCAAAAGAACATTTTTAAAAGCAAGAAATTTTTCGAAAATTAAGAACAAATCTGAATATGTACTTAGTGTAAAAAGATAAAATAATGTTGAAAAAATAACAAGAAAACAAAAACGAAATAAAAATAAAAGAAAGAAGAAATTAGAAAAAAAAGAAAAGAAAAAAGAAAAAAAAAGAAAACCCGGTTAGGGAACCTCTCCCAAAACCAAAAAAAACAGGCTGGGAAACTCTCCCAAAACCGGAAACACTGGAACACGTTAAATGGCCGGCCCAAGGGTAGCGCTCGATCGCTGGCTCTGTGCGATGCGTCGACTGTTTGACGCAACGAGCGTCCAATAGGAAATTCCTGGTCGCACTGCTCCCCCAAGAAGAAGAGAAAAAAAAAAAAGAGCGAGACGGCGGCGAGGCGAGATGCGGCCGCGCGGTCCCATCGAGCCAACGAGAGGCTTCCGACCGACGGCAAAATGCGAGACAGCACTGCGGCTGTTCCGCCGAGGCACCGTTCAATCATCAGTTCCGGCAAGCATTCGTGGCTGTTTGAAGCACGCCGCCCGCCAGCGGCGACCGGCGGAGGTATACATTTTAGGTTTCCCACACTTCATATGCTTTGGTACATGCTTCGGTTTAGGGGTGGGGGGGGGGGGGTGGTCTGAGAAATTTCTCCAGTGTGATGCCAAGTTCGCCTATCCTGTACCTGGACGGCCGGATGATTTTGTCGATCTTTCCATGTACTCCCTCCGTCCCAAATTACTCTGAAATAAATGTATCTAAAACTAAAATACATCTAAATACATCCATATGTGCGACAAATAATAAGGAACGGAGGGAGTAGGTCTTCAGGAGTACAGCCAGTAGAGGCAATTATATTTGAAGTGCCATGGATTTGTGACTTCTTTCTTATCCTGAACCGTAGGTTTGAACTCCATCGGCGCTGAACATCAAGCAACCAAACTGAAGTACTGCCTCCGTAAAGTAATACAAGAGTGTTTAGATCATTAATTTAGTGATCTAAACACTTTTATATTTTGTTACAGAGGGGGTAACAAATAATAGCACTAGCATGGACAAACACGATTTACTAACCCACTAACTGTCACTGCTGAAAATCCATGGATTCACGAGCAGTCACACATGGTCAAGAAGCTAAGCAAACGGCAGTTCAGAGACCTGGCAAAGTAAGCATATACTTGAAGCTCAATCGTGGTTTCGTATCCTCGAGCTCGTCGATCTCTAGTGCCAAACAAGAAGCTAAGCAAGCGGAGTTCGTGTACCTCGGAGCAACGGTGAGTGACACTGGCTCTTGCATCTCTTTCAGGCTGCATTGATACGCGCCAATTATTAACTGTCATGTCCCTAAAATGGTACTCAAGTATGAAAACTGAAGAGATTAAAGGGGGACACTTGAAATTAAGATCATACATACATTTCAGAACAAAAAAAAAAATCATAAACAGAGGTCACATTGATAAGTCTAACAAACCAAGTAGAAATTATATTATTGAAGGTTTGTCAAATGAGAGCAAGGTATTCAGTTTGAGCCTTGTATGGAGATGGTGTTACACATGCAAACGTTATTCTAGCTAGTTGAGCTTGGAAAGTACATGTGGTACTTTCAGGTACTTACCGTTTGCAAGCAAAATAATAACTGCAAATTATGATGTTTGGGCGGAGGAGGGGAACAAAAGTAGAAGTGTTATCTGTGAACTGCAGACAAGACATTTTTTGAGATAATACATCATACTTAAACTAACAACAACAACAACAACAACAACAAATCATCCAAATAAAAATCTAATGAGGAGACATTATGATCGGGTTTAGATGGCACTGGCGAAGATTATTCTGTGGCACTACATGAATTCCTCTAGATAATTCTTGTACGCTTATTTCTCTTTGCTCGGTTTTTGAGCTACATTGGACCTTAAGACCTTGTTACACTTTTTAATAATATGGCCGTATGCATCGATTGATGCAGAGGCCGGGGGTGAGAAAAAAAAACTTTCAGTACGGTGATGTGCATACATAGTCAAGTCCATCCATACACATGCATCACGGTGTGTGACTAATGTGATGGAAAATGAACGAATGAATGAATATGACGGCCCATCATCACATCACTCATCCATGAAGGAGGCAGCAGGTTCCGTTGCCGTTGGCTGAGAATGGCAGCCGGGACCGGTCTGGATGGAAGTTGGAGCAGTACCTATGGATGGAGGTTGGAACAGTGCATGGCATCAATACCGCTTGACTCCATCCAGCGTCCCCGGCCCACGTCCTCCTACCTAAGGTATGAATGCGCTTGGACTATAAAGCTAGAGAGCAAAGCTTAAGAAGTTGGCAGGGTTTCCGGTTCTCTTGTGCACCAAGTGACTCCTCCGTTGCTCCGATCCTGTCTCCTATTTGTTTGAATTCGTAGAGATCTTTTGAGTCCTGATCCGAGGAGAGGAGATGTCGGACGAGGAACATCAGTTCGAGTCGAGGGCCGACGCGGGTGCGTCGAAGACCTACACGCAGCAGGCCGGCACCATCCGGAGGAACGGGTTCATCGTCATCGAGAACCGCCCCTGCAAGGTATACATATATACAACCCGGCACGATTGGCTCGTGATGTTCTTCTGTGCTTATGATGAGTAGTGCTGGATGTTGCTGTGGTAAATGTTGTACTTGTAGGCCAAGTTAGAAGTAGTACGAGTTAGCCTCTGCCTGCCTGCTCTGTAGCTCTCGCACACTCTGGCCTTTGGCCCTTTGAATACAAATTCAGGTGGGGAACTTACTTCGGCGGTTAATTAGAACTATTATATTTTTCTGATGAAAGAATGAGAACAGTCAGTAATGATCTTTCTTGAAATTGGGACTTTTTATTCGTCTGTCTTACTCTGAGTCGGGTTCCTAATTGTTTGAATTGTGTAATCCCCCCATGACAGAGATCGGTAACTGAGTTGTAGCAATCTGATTGCAATTTAATTAATGAAGGCGATGAATAAAAAGTCCATATTCAAGAAAATAGCCATATTCAATAATAAAAAGTACGTATGCAATATTCAATTAAAAAAATCCATGTCTTAGTGCTTCTTATTGGCATGTATTGTTTTATTTGTTGGACAACACAATTGCAAATCTGTCTACATCTTTCGTAGTTTTTACCGGACGAGGTACATAGCTGGGGGTACTGGTTCAGTGTTGTCATTTTCACTGAAATTTCTGGAATTTTGCTTATTTCAGTGGGTACTGACATATTCAACTTTACTGTTTTTCTTTAAGTTTTCGTTCGAAACTTAAAAGAGAAGTTATTTGGCTGATTTCAAAACATTTATCGCTTATTTTCAGTGGTGGTTGAAATACTGAGACTAAATATGTGAAGCCTGGTTTGGGTTACTTATTTTCTTGTATGTTCTATACTTGCCATTTTTTGCTACTCGCTTTTTGCTGCCTCCTAGTGTATCAGTACATAATCAGTTCACCAGTGCTACCAACGGTGCATTTATCATGTTGTTGTAGGTCTGTATGCATTCCAGATGTAGTTGACATTTTAAATATCAATGAATTTCTTTAGTCATTCCAGATTTTAATACTTTTATATATTTAAGATTAACATCTTCATTCATTCTTACCCTGACGGATTTTTGTTGTTCTTTACATTTCTAATGGCATGGATTTGAAACAAATGTGCAGGTTGTTAAGGTTTCAACATCTGAAACTGGAGATTATGGCAGCTGCCACTTTGTTGCTATTGACATCTTCACCGGCGAGAAATTTGAATATAGTGTGTCGTCTTCTGACAACTGTTATGTCAGTACATTTCTTGGAATTTTTTCTATTAAAATGGCTTTTGTTGATACTGAAATATGAATTTTGTTATCTTTACAGGTCCCTCATGTGAATCGCACTGATTACCAGCTCATTGATATAACTGATGATGGATATGTAAGTAGTAGTATTTTATTGATGTCTCTTATATATTCATCATCTTTTTGTTGATGCGTGTTTACCTTGAGAAGTTAACATTTCTTTCAGGTGAGTCTGCTGACTGACACTGGTAGCACCAAAGATGACATCAAGCTCCCAACTGATGATGCCCTTCTTCGCCAGGTTTGTATGAACCATGTAATCCGTGCACGTTTCTCGCTTGCATATGAAATAGGCCTGAGATATCTTCTGGACTTCTATTTATTTATAGAAGTGCCGACTAACCTGCAAGCTATTTATTCAGTACACTCTTGCAGTTTGAATTGGTAGCTTACCATATAAGTTGACTGTTAAGTTGGCTTTTCTTTTTACTATAGCTTAGCAATTCCTTGTTTGTTTAACAAATCACCAACTCTATGTGCTAGATTTCAGCAACTTCTGTACTGGGCGTATCATTGTTAGGTGTTCTGAAACCACAATGGGCTGTTTAGAGCGACTCTTGCGGTTGTGTGTTTATTAGGTGTGCTGATCCATTTTCTTCGGTACGTCATCAGCTCTGATACTACATTTCCCCATTGGTGCAGATCAAGGATGGCTTTGCCGAAGGGAAGGACCTAATGGTGTCAGTCATGTCCGCCATGGGAGAAGAGCAGATATGTGGTCTCAAGGACATCGGCCCGAAGTAAACCGTGCCCTGTTGGCCGTCGATTTGGGTGTCAAGGGAAGGGACAAAGGCTCCCTGACAACAGTCACAGCCACTAAGTATATGTATCACAAAAATAAGTTGTCTGGGTTTCCTTGATGTGTCGTCCTAAATTGGCCGCTCGTTGTATCCTAAAACATCGCTCCTCTGCCTCCGGTCCAGGGGTTTATTGACCTCTGTTGCCTACTGGCGTTGTCATACCATCATGGAGTTATAGATTGTGCTCAAGTTGAAATCCCTACCCTATCTGAAGTTTTTGTGATATATCTGTGCATTCCCTACCCACCCGCCTTGAGTTTTGCTCGTCTTGCCCTTCCGCTGAACACTTAAGAAACTGGACCAGTTTCAGGATGCCGTATTTGAGCAAATCCGCCTTCAGTTTTTATTTTGAATAATCATGACACAGAATTATTTTAAATTTTATGTAGCGACTTTGAGTTAGTAAGACTGCACCTTTGATGTCATCAAGAAATGTTGTTCCTGTTAATATGAATTGTTAAGGGCATGGGTCACCCTATCATGGCGAAAGTAGAAATTTTTGGACTGTCGGCATCCAATCTATGAAAAAATGGAGCATTATTAATGAATGTTATGCTAATTTGCGGATGTGCAGTATGTTTCTAGAAGATCTGCCCATTGGGTTGTTTCATTTTGGCAGCAGTCCATGACGCCAGTGAAGTAATAAAGCAAATGGTGAGCATTAGATGCACCTTGACACTAGTACAAGTAGCAGCTAAGTTATACTGTCAGCAACTAACCAATGAAAACTTGAAACTCCATTGATGTAAGTATTGTGCTATTTTCAGACTGCATAGTTTGTTTCACAGCCCCGTAATGCAAATCTGGTGAACAAGCACCAGACCAGCCAATGACTAAGAAGACACTGGTAGCTGACACTGACCAAACTTATAAAAGATGGATTGCCACTTCTGAAAGAACAATCAGTACAAGCAGCTGGAAATTATGGCTTCTTGTGTCCAAGCAGCGCCACAAATCCCAGACAGGGAAAAATGCTAAATCTAACCATGAAAGCACTGGTGTAACATGGACAAGCATAATTCACTAATCTAACATTCATCACTGGAAATCCAGACACAAGAGTAGCTAAAACAAGCATAACATCCTTTTTGCTTACAAACAATAGTTAAGCAAGCGGCAGTTTAAACTAGCAGGGAAAGTGTGCAAGATAAGCATATCCTTGAAACGCAATCATGCCTTCATTTCCTCATCCTCTTCGATCTTGGGCGCCAGATAAAACCTGATGTATCCCATCTCTCCGATCTTGTACTCGACAACCACTGGCAGCTCGGATGAGAGGCTGATGGTGACTTGGTCCGACAGTGGGCTTGCCTTGGTGAAGGAGTTCATGTACCTCAGAGCAAAGGTGAGTGACACCGGCTCTTGCATCTCTATAATGGTTGATTGCTCAGGCTGCATCATGACAAAACAATCATTAGCTATCATACTGATACAGTACATCAGTAAAATGGTACCCCAATATGAAAACCAGTGCTCAAACTGAAGTAAATTTTGCAAGTGTGAAATACTGGTGAGCTGGATACTCCACACAGGTCGCGTGCTGAATATAAATCTACTTTTTGTTCACTGGTGTCACTGTGTCCATCTCAACCGCAATATCAAAATGGTATTCTGATAGTTTACACTTGCAACGATTACTTCAGTTGTGAGGGTCACCAGCTCAAAGTACTAAAGAGTACAGGGTCATCAAAATTAGTTTGTGTCCTGATAAATATCATTTTAGAAAAGATGTAACAGCAGCTTAACATTTGGAAGCAAATATAATTATAACTAGCTGTACATCGTCACTTTAGGTTCTGTAAACAAATATTAGTCGGGTAGTGTGCATCTATGAACTGCAGATAAGACATTGTTTGGGCCAATCTACCATGAATAAAGTACAATGTCAACATAACTATCAAATCGTCCAGATATAAAAACTGAGTAACCAGTAAACAATCAGGTTGAGAACAATTCAGTCGGGGTTCTTAACTTTCACTATGTAGTATATATAAGAAATCACATCTAAATGCCTAGAGGAAATCGATTCACACTACTAAGCAGGGGAGAAGCACCACAAGATACCTTGTCAACAGTATTGTTCTGCCTGCAGACGATGTTTGCAGTTCCAATGTCTCCAGCAGTGGAGAACTTGACACCCTCCTTGGTGACAGAGATAATAACTGCAACGCACAGACCAGAAGCCGCCGTCAGACATGTAAGAAACAGAGACGACAAGTGCAGCAGATTTATTTTTTTTACAGGAAACTGGTATTCAGCATACCAGTGTCGCCGATGCTGCTGAGGTCCTTGCAGATCCTGGAGAACTCGGAGGAGGGCATGCGGACGATGGCCTGGTACTCGGAGTCGGGGATGCCGAGGTGCTCGCTGTCGATGTCCATGAGCTTCATCTCGAAATCCGCGATCTTATCCTGATCTGTTCACGCATCGATCCAGAGACCAAAACCACGGTCACCATCGGCGACATCCGCAGAAAGGAGAAGGAACGACGGGATGGAGGATCTGCTTACTGGGCGACTCGAACATGAAGGTGACGGTGTCAGAGCCGTCGTCGGCCTTGATGGTGATGATGTCGTCGTTGCCGGCGCAGCGGAGCATCTTGGCCATGTTGCCGAGGTTCATGCCCATGGAGAGGTTGCGGTCGCAGCGGTAGTGCTCGAAGCCCTCGGAGCGGAGGAGGAGGGCCACGAGCGCGACGTGGGAGGAGTCCATGGCCTGCAGCGAGAAGCCGGTCCCGGAGCAGTCGAAGTTGGCGTCCGTCACCAGCTCCTTGATCGCCTCCAGCACCTTCTTCAGCAGGCTCCCCTGCACCAGCCGCAGCTCCAGCATCTTCGCGTCCGGCGGGGAACGGCGGGGGACGGCGGAGGCGGCGGCGGGAAGCGGGGTGGGGAAGAGTTTGGGGGGCGCGGGGCGGGGGAATGAATGGGAGGGAGGAATCGGGCGCGCGCCGCGATATATATATTTCCCGCTCGCGCCTCCTTCCACCGGAAGGTTGGCCTGGCGGGTGGGCCCGCGGGAGGATGTGGGCCCCACGTGTCGGTGGGAGGAGGGGTTTCGCTTTCCCGCCATCTCGCTCGCTGCGTGGGTGGCGTTCCCTCCATGGGTTTTGGGGCTTGGGCTTTGGAAAATTCGATTTCGTTTTTTTTTAGGGGAAGTTTGGGAGGGAGCACTTGTTTCGAAATTTTGAAGCATGGGGAAATGGAACTGGCAAAAGGAAAAGACATACAAAATGTTGCGGCAAAAAATGCCCCTGTCGTCTGTGTCATGAATGTTTTTGAAGTGTTTACAAATTACATTCTATTTTGACCCCGCAAAAAAAATTACATTCTATTTTGAGAAAGTATGCCAATTGCATGATCTGCGCTGCGGTACTCAACACATTTTGAGCAAGTAAGTAATAGTGTATTTGATTTGCTTGGTTTTTGGCTATCCTTTTCCAAGCAAGCAAAAAAAAAACTTTGGCCAAACTATTTGCAGGCCGGAGTTGAATGGGAAAGCGGGCTAGTAAGCCGAAACGGGCCTCCTCCTCCTAGTGCAGCATCTCGTCGGGCTGGTTGTTGAGCTCGGAAGCCTCTTGGTGAGGGTGGCCTGCCATTTTATCGAAAGCAGATCCAGATATATTACAAAGTATCTTAAACATGATACAATCACATCGAGATTTCGAAACAACCTAACGACCACTATTGTCGTCAGAATAAGTTGCTGACGTGCCGATGTCGCCGCTCCCCTATCGGAGCCAACTTGACCTTGTCGATTACAGTTGAGAAGTCTTCGTTCACGCGCCCCTAAGGACCAACGCCCTGGCCACAGTCATCGTCGTTGAACTCTTGAATAGATCTTAAGCATCTGGTAGTGCATCTCGCCACAAGACAACAAAACCTAATCTCACCGTCCCAGGAGCTTTGTCGACTATGTTCAGTTGGAAGAACTCGAGGAGGATTGAAGCTCGAAAGACAGACTCGAAGAATAAGTGTCGTCATCCGCCCCGAGCACCGCACCTGCAAGGACTAAAAAAATCCTTACCTAAACTACTAATCGGAGTAGAGGCACCGAAATTCTCCTCCCTGCCATCGACCGCCGGAGCAGCAGGCAGAATGGAGACTGATACGCGGGCCCGGTGAAACTTGGTGGAAAGAGTTTGCCCTAGCCGCCAAGGGATTGGGGATTGCATGAGGGTGGCCTACCTGCTCAGCTGGACTGTGTGTGGCAGTGTGCCGTGGGCATACCGTGGCATGCAGCATTTTCTTTGAGCCGGGCATGCACCTATGCATAGGAGCTATGTCTCGCTTGTTGCGACATGTAACTCTGGCTCGCTTTTGGCGTGGTGCTATTAGACTGGTCTAGTAGTGTAGCTCTCATGTAAGCTTCTTTTCCCTCCAGGGTTTTCTTATCGATTTGTATTCTATCTATTTTTTTTACCTTTTTTCTTTGGTGTTCTTTTGTTTATTATCTTTTTTTTATTCTATATTTTGCGTACACATAGGGAATATTTTTAATACACATATAACAATTTTCAAATACACTATTAAATCTTCTTGAAATATATGTTTTTATGTTATTTTTGGGAAACATTGTACATTTTGTTACACATATATTATTTTTATGCATGTTTCACATATTTTAAATACATGTTTTTGAACATTTTGTCGAATATGTGTTAAACATATTTTTCAAATACATGTTGAAACATATTTTTGAATACAAAACATTTTCTAAAAACTATGTAGATTTTTACATTATATGAACATCTATTTGAAGAATATTTGTAGAACTCATGAACATTTTTCTAAATGTAGTGTAAATTATTTTGTCAAATATGTGTTAAACATATTTTTCAAATACATGTTGAAATATATTTTTTGAACACAAAACATTTTCTAAATACCGTTGTTGAGAAAATCGTTAACTGGTAGCTGCTCGGTTGGCTAGCGAGTAGGAGATTAATTGGCTAATCGGCAAGTTAATCGGACATTTAATCAATTAATTGGATGACTTATTGGTTTATCAGCTACTCGGTGACCCTATGAGTAGGGATTCATCGGCAAGTTAACTGGTTAATCGGATGAATTCTTGAACAGGGCTAAATACTATGCAGACTTTTATATTATATGAACATCTATTTGAAGAATATTTGTAGAACTCATGAACATTTTTCTAAATGTTGTGTAAATTATTTTAATGGTATGGAACATTTTTTGAATTACACAAATAAAGTTTTCATTGCATAATCGTTTTCAAAAATACCACGTACATTTTTTTGAAACACGTGAACCTTTTTTGAAATGTCACAAACTTATTTTAGTGTTTTCGATATCTCTAAAATTATTGTAGCAAATTTTTTACACTGCGTTAAGATTTTTCATATTTACAATGAACATTTAAACAAAAGATAACAATGCATTGGTATAAATCACGCACACCCAGCTTTGTTTGGGCCTTGGCTAATTTACCTTTTAGTCGTCTTCTACTCAAACATATCACTCCAACTAGGGAACCCAATGCGAGAAATTGGATGTTCTCTATGCCCGATAACCTCCCTCATGAGGTGTTCATTTGCCTGATTGTGACAATGTGGGCCGTCTGGACGGCTAGAAGAAACTTGTTGCATGAAGCTATTCACCAAAGCCCAATGGCTACACAGAGTTTCATCACTCACTTCATCCAGAATCTTGATCAGCTAAAGCAACCAGAGCGTGTTCGGGCAGTAGTTCCTGCTAGCGAAGCAAGGAGGCGATGGATCGCCCCTCAGCCCAAAAACTACAAGTTTAATGTGGACACAGGAGTTGCAAGCTCAGGAACCCGGGACTCAACATCATTTTTTTTGCAAAGATGAACATGGTCTTTACCTCGACTCGTCCTCCTTGGTGATACAGGGTGTGACTAATCCAACAACACTTGAGGCTATTGCATGTCGGGAGGCTCTGGCTCTCGCAGTTGATCTGGGCATTCAAAGGCCACATATCGTGTCAGATTGTAAATCGGTGAAGATATTCATCAAGGCTCTGACGCGGTGCATGGGATTGTCATCAAGGAGATTAAAGAGTGGATGCAAACCTTCACTTAGTGCTTGTAATTATGTTTTTGAAAGCAGAACATGCAATATCGAAACACACAACTTAGTTAGATTCTCCATTTCTCTAGATCAGGGTAGTCATATTTGGTTGGGGTCAAGCACATGATCCCAACATCATTCTTGTAATTTTTCGTTTGAGCAATAAAATTTAGCGTGTTGCCCTTAAACAAAAACATGTTAAGAGCGGGCTATTTAAAAAAATCAGGGTTTGTTTTTCCCATTTTTTCCTTTATCTTTTATTGTTTCAGTTCCTTTTTTCTGTTTTCGTTCTAAAATTCTTGAATTAACAGATATTTTGAAATTCAATGACTTTTAAAAAAAATAGAAGATAAATATTGTTAATGCAAATTTCAATGGATGAACTTTCCTTGAAAATACATCTGAATGCAATTTTGAATTATATGCATATTTTTGTAAAATTGAGAACATTATTTAAATTCTTGAAACATTTTTTATTCGTGAGAACTTTTTTAATACATGAATGTTTTCTCAACTCATGAACATTTTTTAAATATGCGCATATTTTTTATTTTGTAAATATTTTGTTGAACATTTTGTTCCTGAAATAAAAATGGACAAAAACCAACTGAAATCCTACAAGGAAATCGAAATTAAAAATAACTCGGATGAAACCATACTGAAAATCGCGTGCCACGCCACTGATAGGGAGGCGCACAAAGGGCTTGGTGGGTCGACCCACCCATGCGTCTTAGTAACAATCTATCGCCTAGGGTGTAGAATAGGAGGTCCCGCTATGGCCGCTTGCGCCAGGCCGACGACGCTACTTTCACCCCCAATATGCTTCTAAAAATAGGGAGCTCCTATTCATCGCTCTTAGAAATGGACAGGAGGTAAAACGCACGGCGGGCCAACCCATTTAACCCCCTTGTGTCTTGTTCGCTCCTAAATAAACTAGCTTCATCTAGTAGAGTTGTACAAAAAAAATCGAAGTGTAGGCTCTCCAAAGAGCCAGTGTGATATCTTGTTTTGCCCTTGTGTCTCTTTTGCGTTCTCCCACCTTGATTTGGTGAGTTGTTGGGGAAAAAACTTTGTTTTGGAAAGAAAAAAGGTTGTCATGATCCATAGTTATCGGCCATTGCTTGTACGATCTCTTGCGTTTCATATAGTTAGCTCTGCCAAGAGAGTGGCCCAGAGGCGGCATCAAGCTATGCTCACGACGCGCCGCCGGTGGATGCAGGAGGAAGAAAATTTTGGCACCCCCAAATCGTTGAGTGTAATCTTTTTTGTGTAGGTGTGCTTGTAAGGTGCTATGAATCTTTTTTTTTTTTTGAAATGTTTGGATTGTTTACCACACATGTCACATGGTAAGGTGCTATAAATCTTAATATACGGGCTTAGGCCTTTTCGCAACAAAAATAAATATCATCTTACTGTTTTTTCCGATTCCAACTCCTCACGCTGCACGGCTGATGATACTTGCCAAGGCTTATGAGATTGGTAACTGCTCGTGCAAGTTTACTTTTGGAAGTTTCTTCATCAAAGGGCAGTGATCTGCGCCGGTGCGCCGGCCCAACAGTTGGGCCGGTCGAGCCCAGGCCGTCCGATGCACTGCCTCCCAACCGTCAGATCGAGCCCCTTCCCGCATCGTCGTGTACCTTCCGCGTCGGATCGAGCAACGGCAAGCGCCACGGGCCACCCCACACCCAGCCATGGGCATCTACCTCGTCGTCATCCCCGTCGCCGCTCGCCCTCGCTGTCGCCGTCGCCGCTCGCCAGTTGGAGCACAGGTGCCCCATGGCCCCGCCCCTCTGATGCAGCAAAAAAATGGACCCAACAAACAAAAATCGACCCCCGCCGGTGCCTGGAGTTCGTCGCCGTTGCAGCTCCGCCGGAAGCCACCGCAGTAGTCAGTTGCATCAATAGTGAGTTGCCGATTCAAGCTTTTTGTCGCGGTCTCTGGTTGAAGCTTTTCAGAAATACGGTTGAAGCTTTTCAGAATTACGGTTGAAGCTTTTTAGAAATACGGTTGAAGCTTTTCAGAATTACGGTTGAAGCTTTTTAGAAATACGGTTGAATCTTTTTGTCGCGGTCTCTGGTTGAAGCTTTTCAGAAATACGGTTGAAGCTTTTCAGAATTACGGTTGAAGCTTTTCAGAAATACGGTTGAAGCTTTTTGTCGCGGTCTCCGGTAGAAGATTTTCAGAAATACGGTTGAAGCTTTTCAGAATTACGGTTGAAGCTTTTCAGAAATGTGGTTGAAGCTTTTCATGTCGACAATTGCATCTTTTTTCATTGTGTACTCATGGGGGTGAAGCTTTCTATACAGTTGGTTGAAGCCTTGTATAAAGTGGGTTGAAACTTTTCAATTCACAGTTGAAGCTTTCCAAGCCGACGGTTGTAGCTTTTTTTTCTTTCGTAGTGTTCGCATGAAACTTATCTATTTCGTCGGTTGAAGCTTTTTCAAATACAGTTTGAAGCTTTCGCATGAACGGTTGAAGCTTTTTCAGTTGCATGGCGGCTTCCAGCTCAGGCTCGCCGATGCAGGGGGAACTTGTATCGTCGGGGCGAGGGACCTGCACGGATTGGGGCTGGCAGTGGCGGGATCCGAGGAGGAAGAAGAGGGCCAGCAGCGCTAGGCCGAGAGAGAAAGGAGGGGATCGGGAGGAAGAAGAAAGAGGGAGAAGATAAGGTGGGCCAGGGTGATGCGCGAGGCGTACGATGGGGGGCTCATCGCGTGGCTCGCGAGCGACCGGCCAAATCGTTCGGCCGGTGCGCCGTTGCCCAACGATTCAGCCCCAGTACCAGTCCCAGTCGTTCGATTCACGTAATAATAACCGTCCAGATTGCAACTTCTCCCTTGCGCGTGGGTCAAAGCCTCCTCCATCCTCACGTACAGGCTCGTTGCCGTCGGTAGCTTGCTCGCCGGAGCCGCTCGTCGGCGCGCTCGTCAGAGCCACTCGCTGGAGCTGCTCGTCGGCGCGCTCGTCGGAGCCGCTCGCCGGACCTGCTCGTCAGCTTCCTCGCCGGAGCTGCTCGTCGGCTTGCTCGCCGGAGCCGCCGCTCGCCTGCATGCTCGTCGGAGCTGCTCGCCGGTGCGCCATGTGCGATCGAACTTCGCCATGGCCGTTGCAGCAAATCACGTCGCCGGACGCAGCTTTTTTTGTGGCCGGTTGTAGCAAAAATCACGAAGCCATGTGCGATGTAGCAAAATGCGACACCGGTAGTAGCAAAATAAGATGCCGGTTGTAGCATATTGTGATGCCAGTTGAAGCATCTAGCAAAAAAGATGTTGGTTTCAACATCCTTGTGACAACGGTGGTCACATGTAGCAAAAAACATGGTGGCCATGCGATGTAGCAAAAAGCTACGTTAGATGTAACTGTGTGGGGCGCCGGTTGTAATAATTTGTGACAACGGTGGTAACATGCAGAAAAAACACGGGGCCGTATGATGTAGCAAATCGTGAAGCCGGTTGTAGCTGCGTGGGAAGCAGCTTGTAGCAATTTGAGACAACGGTTGTAGCATTAGGGAAACTACGATGTGGGCTGGAGGTAGAAGAAGGGGAAGAGATAAGATAGAAAAGAGAGCCAGATGCGTAGGACCCGCCATGTGCGGGAGCAGTCTTGCATGCAGCAGTTTTGCGGAGAGCCAGGTGCGTATGACCCGCCATATGCGGGGGCAGTTTTGCATGCAGCAATTTTGCATGCGGCTGCGCGTGCGGGTCGTGCTGCATGTGCGGGGGTTTGGGTGTGAGCGCGAGTGGCCGGCCGCCGCCGATTTCGTCCTTGATCCACTGGATGACTTGGTCGTTGCTTCTGCCCAGGTACTTGTAGCTGCAGCGGCCTGAGGATTCCTAGCCGGGCCTGACCCATGTGATGTGCACAGGCAAGCCCACGCGCAAGTATGGGCTAGGGTTGGGTCCTGACATCCCCCCTTCTTGAAATTCGGCTTGACCCCAAGCCGACTCCACCAGGAACCTCCCAGATCCCATTGCACTCGATTGTCCTTGAATAGCTCAAAGTCGCAGTGGTAGCCGAAGTAGGGAATGACTTTAACGACGCAGGAGTAGTAGTCGTAGACAATGGCGCCCAACTCGAAGAAGATGTCGAGGAAGTAGTCGTTGTCAAAGCCGTCGACGGAGCCTTGTGCGAAGCCGGTAGCGACAATGATGACACCCCTCCATTCTTGAGAATGTTCTTGATCCGAGCAGGTATATAACACCATTTCACCCATTCTCTGTGCTCCCTCGCTGATTAGCTCCGACCTCAGATTCATTGATGGTTGACGATCAGAAACTGGCAAGGCCACAAGACAGCGGACAACCAAAATCATGGTACAACTTGGTCCTTGAAAGACCTCCTGTCGAGTCAATTTGATTATCAACAATAATGCAAATCCTCCAGGATCCCAAGACCTGCCTCGTTGGTAGAGGTGCAAGTCAGGTTCCAGCATACCAACATCACCAGTGAACGCAGAAGTTGAATAGAGCCAAGACAGGGAGCATATGTTGTTATAGGTTTCGAGTTGTTTCTTGAAAATGCGCAGCTGGTAAGCAAGGAATAGCCTAGGCTCATATGACACAACCCGTACAAGAAGGTCGTCGGTTCCTTTGAATCTCGAGTTGAACCATGCATCAGCCCTTATACTTGCCGAGTTAACCACTACGCAGCGTTGCACTGAATCAGTTATATGCACAGTGCAATCACACAGACTGATTTGACTGGAATCCTCTATTCTCAAATATGCAAGGCGGGGTTGCTGATTCAACTGGAGTAAGAACACCCAGTTTTTAGGACTTTACTTCAGTGGAACTTGCGCATAATATTCAGAACGAGAGCTCTTTGCATGCGAGGCTGTACATGACACACGAATAGTAGCAGTAAATGACACCAGAAGGTCAGACCCAATATCCACATTGCGAAATTCCAATTTAGTCAGTCCTTCAGCACAACGAGTGGTTGCACACATCTCTAAAATCTTCTTAAATTTGTGAGTAACAGGAATGTCCCCAATGGCAGCATCTGACAAGTTCCATGGCTCTTTGTGTTTAGACGCAACATCTCCAGTGTTCCACAATATCTCAAGCCACAAACGAGTAGCGGCCTCCTTGACCCGTGCTGCTCTGAAGTTGCCTGAAAATGGTGGCCACAGTAGCTCCAGCGG
This sequence comes from Aegilops longissima, assembly GCA_021605205.1. NCBI lineage: Eukaryota > Viridiplantae > Streptophyta > Magnoliopsida > Poales > Poaceae > Aegilops > Aegilops longissima. The sequence continues at coordinate 629,852,347 of CM038681.1, read as the reverse complement.
CACATTCTCTTGATCATATACTTCAAAGGACGACTGCACAAAAGAGATCACTGACCACCACTCTATAGCACAAAAGTGTAAATCATCCATTATTGGCGTTATCAGCTGACTTGGGACATGGATATTCTTTTGTCTAGGAGGAATCCAGCAAATAACCTTCGGACAAAGACATGGCTGCAGCTGCAAACTTGCCAAATACCTTGAGGATTCAGGAGACCAAGCAAATTGTGGCCACGGCATGGGTCGTATCACCTTTTCGTCTGCTTGATCCACCAGAAATGATGGCCAAGGCGTTGGTTGTAGCTCGGCCTTGCTGCCATTACCTTGCAAAATGAGAGCTCCTTCTCCAATCAACCTTTGTAGCCTTACTATCTGGTGACAATTATCAGCTATAGTTATCACCACTATATGAACCAAAGAAGATATCTCCCAAAAAGGCCAATGCAGCAACTCTAGTAAAGACACCATCCTGTCGTGTATGTTCTCAGCCTGAAAGTGGATAGACATGCCACACAAAGGGACTTCAGGGTCTCCCTTATTGAAGGTTCGGCGAACAGATTGATCCAACTCAACCGTGTTGTTATCCCCTGAAGTCAAGATACCTTGGTCGGGGGCGCTCTTAGCAGTACAAACTGTCCTGTCCAGAGAAACATGTTGCTCTTCATAAGCATTAAGAACATTAGCTGCAACTATATCAGTTGACTGCGACGAAGGACCACAAAACATTAGAGAAGGCATGTCTATTGCAAATCCAGCAGACTCTACTAGAAGCAGAAGCAGTCTCTGAACCGGAGCATTTTCGAACCCAACAAACGGACTGTGTGCCTTGTGTGGTAATAGATTGTGCTTCAGCACTTCTCCTGAATCCCAGGTCAACGGCAAATTAGTGTTGCCTTGAACATACTGAGTAGGAGGTGGCAATTCTTGCAATTCGTGCTTCATCCTTGGCTGCTGGTCCGGTGGCCACCACACATATTCAGAGTCACCGGAGACGCAACCACAAGCTTTGCCATGGAACAGAACAATGTCTTGCATAGCAATTTGATTAGGAAGCACGCCGACGATGGTAGTGGGCGACGAGAGTGACGGGGTGGCAACAACTCGGTACGAATCATCTGCCGAACAAATCACGAATGTCTTGGTGATGCAGTCCAGGGGCACATTGTAGGTAACCTCGAAGATCTCCTTGGCCTTTGTGGTGGATGAGGAAATGCCAATAGGTACTGCAGGTGTGGTGAGGACACCAGGAGGGGTCTCCACCGCTGCGTACTTGCCCGGGTTGGAAGTCAACACCGTGGCAGTCACCACTGCGAGGGACTCGGCACTCACGGCAGAGTCAGTGAACTGCTCAACCTCCTTGTTGCTGAGGTCGACGACGGGCTCGGGGCTGGCGGTGGTGACCTTGTTGACGATGTCGGTGGTGGTGACTTGGTGCAAGCATTCCATCGAACATGTGCTGGGCACCAACTCGACGCAGACAAGGGACGCATCATGGTCGACCTCGAGGACCTCCTGGGCCTTGGCGTTGGAGCAGGAGACGCCGGGGACGGGCGTGGACGAGGTGTGTCTCGTGGTTGAGGTCGCTGGATCGACAAGAGGGGTAACCACGGGAGGGTCACCGGCGCTTGCAACCCCCAGCAGTGAGCTTATCTCCTCTGCCTTAGCACATAATCCCTTGAGATACCACAACAACTGCTCATTGGCAGACATGGCATCCCACTCTAGTGGTTTGACAGCGGACATGGCGCCGTCGCCGGTGGATTTGGAAGAAAAATTGGGGGAAATTGAGGGGGAGGGTGGTGCCTGGCTCTGTATACCAGATGTTAGGTACCAGATATCTCTCTCACGATCTACGGGATACAAGCTTCGATTACACACGAATTGGATTACAGGAGGGGAGAGGAATGAGGTAGAGGAAGAGCAGAGGAAGGAGAAGGAGGTAGCCGCCGCCGGTTTCGTCCGTGATCCACTGGATGAGTTGGTCGTTGCTTCTACCCAGGTACTTGTAGCTGCAGCGGCCAGAGGATTCCTAGCCGGGCCCGGCCCATGTGATGTGCACAGGCAAGCCCACGCGCAAGTATGGGCTAGGGTTGGGCCCTGACATTTCCTACTGTCTTTATCTATCTACTTACTATTGTTGATCTAAATCGGGAAGGCTGAAGCTTTCTTCCAAACCCAACGCTGTCACAAGTCACAACACAACGCAAAAGCGAAGTTGGTTGCCAGCACGCTACACCGATCCTCTTTTCCGAGCAAACATTCTCCCGTCAGGTCACGTTCATGTCCAGTGTTCTTGCAGAATCTGACCGAGCATAATGTATGCTTGTCTGTCAGCATCTGTAACAGCTGCTTACCTGCAAAAAACTGCTGTTCCGCGAGGCATTACGAACTGAGCCTGACTGCTTCCACTGAGAAAAGAAGGAAACCAGCTGGGAATGAATGAAATAAAAAGGATCTGATCTGACAGAGCATCGATCGAGCATAACAGAATTGGATTGGCCCTTTTCCATAGGGTAGACAGTCTGACAGCTGAAACTGTATTCTGGTTGGAAAAACACAAAACCATACATATAGCCGTGACATGTTTACACGTTCTGGGAGAGAAAACGGGAAAATGGCACGAGGAAATGTTGTAGTAGTATATATTATAAGTATTTATAGTATTACAAGATGTCTGCAACATGAGCAGCCACTGAAGTTGCATAGCTGAAATCTCACAGAAAAAGAATAGAAAAGGCATTCTCAAAATCTAGCACTGCCATTCTGTTCGTTTCTTCAGAGCAAAATCTTGAGGCGTTTCACCGACCGCGCGAAATCCCTGCACAAAAGACACCATCACAGCAGGATGTCAGTTATTCAGTTGTAACACTCAGGGAGGGATGTAGGATTTTGTTTTCTTTGAAATGGAGATGGGAGACGGCGATGATGATGAACTTACTCCCACGGCACGTCTCCGACCAGCATCCAGTCGCCGTCGGCGTCCTCGTACGTGACCACCATCTCGCCCTCGCCCTTGCCGGCAGCACCACCGAGGCAGCCCGCCCTGTCGCCGGCGGGGTCGGGGAACATGCGGGCGAGCGTGGCGAGGAGGTCGGCGTAGGAGCCGTGGAAGGCCAGGTGCACCTTCCGCCCGATGGCCGCGCCCTCCTTCCACACCTTTACGTGCCTGCCGCCGCACGCCTTGCTGCGCGCGGAGCTCACCGGCGGCCACCCCACCAGCGCCTTCTTGCTCCCCCCAACTCCGCCGCCGCTGCCGCTGTCGCAGCTGCTGCTGCTGCTGCCGTCGTCGAAGAGCGGCAGCGTCGTGGTCACCGCCGCCGACGCCCTCTGCTCCTCATCCTCCCCGAACGCCACGCTGAAGCCCCGCTTCCCGCCGAGGGGGCGGCGGGCGTTGGTCGGCGGCGCCAGCCCGAGCTCCAGCTCCATGCCGTGTCGATCCCGGCCGGCCAGCTAGAGCTAGTTGTTGTTGAAAGCTGTGTTTGATTCTTGCGGAGAGCTTTGATGATGATGATGGGTTGGTTGGCTGGTTGATGGAGTCGTGGTGGGAGGGAATGAGATGCCGGCCGGCGGGTGCGGGCGTGTATATATATATACACACACCGGAGGCACACCGGAGGCGGAAACGGAGCGGATCGGGGAGGATCGGCGGGAGGGGGACAGGGTGTCGGGGGTGGAGGGGGCGCGGGGGCGGACCGCCTGTCTGCCTGCCGGCCGCTTGTCGGGCGAGTGAGTGAGAGGGAGTCCGCGGCTTTGCTTGGGTTTCTCGTGGCATACCCGACACGCGCGCCCGCCGCTTTGAACTAATCAATCTCCCGTGTCCTCATGGCTGGCCAATCACATGCATGAAAACCGGCAGCGATCTCGCTCGCTTGATTTCTTCTTCTCTCTATTCCCCAGGTGAGCCAGTGACCGGCCGATCATTTTGAGCCCCTGAGTGGCAGGTCAGAGTGGGCGTGCGCATCGATCGGTTGGTCATCGTGGAATGGAAGGCGCCACGCATGTGGCCTCCCGGCGGCTAAATTTGGTGTTTAAATCATTTCGGAAAGTTAAGCCAGATTTGACCCTTATTTTTTTGAGATCTAACTCTTTTTCTACCGTCGGGGCCGATGTCGGTAGGGTATAACTGCCTACCGTAGAGGCCCTTCACGGTATGGTTGCACGCCTTACCGCAAAACATGTCTAAGTATCAAGTACTCCTTCTGTCCCAAAAATTTTGTCTTAAATTTTTCTAAATACAGATGTATCTATTTATGTTTTAGTGTTAGATACTTCCTCTGGTCCTTTTTACGCCGCACATTAGGTTTGTCTGAAGTCAAACTTTGCTAAGTTTGACCAAGTTTACATGAGAAATTGTTAACATCTATAATATCTAATAAATATAATATGAAAACATATTCGGAGATGGATCTAATGATATTGGTGTTGTTATGTGAATGTTAATAACTTTTTGTATAAACTTGGTCAAAGTTGAATGCGATTGACTTCAGACAAATGTAATATGCAGAGTAAAAAGGACGGAAGGGAGTACATCTGTATCTAGACAAATCTAAGACAAGAATTATGGAACAGATGGAGTACAAATGCTACTACCCACATACCGTCGAGCACCTCGGCAGTAGGGTTGCACAGGCTACCGTAGGTTTGTTTGGCGGTAGGCTGCACTATGTTAACGTGGATAAGTTGCCTACCGCCACGGGACTTGCGGTATGTTGGTATGCCCTACCGCCATCGACAATGCCGGTAGGCTGCTATGCCCTACAACCATCGATCCTGGCGGTAGGAAAAAGATTAGATCTTTAGAAAAAAAATTAGAATCAAGGTCCAGGTCTGGCTCAACTTTCGCTAATGGGTCGAAACACCAAAATTAGCCCCTACTGGCCTGTGGCGGTGGGCGTCTCCTGTCGATGGCGAACAGGCCGCTGCTGCTCTGCTCCTTCCCGGTTCCGGGTGCTGGTTGCCCACGCCATGCACTGATGCACACATTGCGGATCCGTGGCTACTGGCCGGGGTCCTGTTTCCTGCGCGATCGGCTTAGGTGCAAAGCCTCCGTTCCAAGCCATCCGACCCGCTTGCTGCGCTGCTCACCTGCTGCCACACGCCTCAAATGTGTGAGTGAGAAAGTGCTGCCGTGGTTCAAAAGGAGAGGCAGGCCTGAACCTAGTTCGAAGACGAAAAAAGCACATCACACCCCGATGCTCTGTATGTTCACTCGACAGCCACGTCGCAGTAGAGTAGCAGCCCATGACGAGCTCGTCACCTCGCTCGACAGTACGCAATGGGACATTTGTTTAAGCGCACGAGATATTCGTCTCCATCCACTGCCTGTGTGCCTTGCCGTGGCGGCTTAGCATCAACAAACAAAGATCTCTTTCTCCAACAACAGTTTCTTATTTCATCCACTAACGCTCTTGAAATCGGACGATAAGGGCATCGGAAGCTGCCGGCTGAACTCTGAAGCAGTACCGCCGGTGAAAGTTAACCACTGTAGTGCAGTGATCCATCCTTGTTAAGTTGTTATAGAACCCTGAGCTGAGTGGCGGGCGGAGGTGTGAGTGACGCTGTGAGGTCGGAGCGCACGGCGGGCAGCCAGGATGCGTCACCTCGGCCCGCGGCCGTGGGCATCGGCTGGTTTGGTCACCGTGGAGCGCGCCGGCGGTCGGCGTTCGGGCGTGTGGCACTGGTGGGTGGTGATCACGGAGACATGTGGCGCGCCGGCCACGCCAAGCAGAGAAAGTCAAGGCGAGCCGGTGCTGCGCCCCCGCGTGCCCATAAAAATAGCACGGGCTATGAGAACCGAGTAAAAAAGCATAACCCGCCACGACTGCACGGTCAATGAAAAACGAGTAGCTGTTTGCCTCCATATCACAAAAAATTAGACCAAAGCCATCATTGACAACGCTAAATTATCACTGAATGCATTGACCGAGCGCGTAGAGCATGTTTTGACCCTGATTCTGACTCCTGGGTCCCGCCGACGTGGCACAAGAATGAACGCCGTCGGTGCGCACCGGTAAGCTATGTGTAGGGCCTACCTATATCTGGCCATGGGCCGGGCCGGGCCGGGCCTAAAAAAGCCCACTGCAGAAAACTAAGGCCCAGGCCCTCCCAAGCCCTATCACCGGGCCTACTTTTCAAGCCCAAGCCCGACCCATATGGTAAAAAGCCCTTAGGGCTTAGGACCGTGGGCCGGGCCTCTTCCTAAAAATGCTAATATGCCAAGTCCAAGCCCGTCCAGGCCCTACTGGTGGGCTCAAAACTCAGGCCCATCGGGCCTAGGCCCTGGATTTTATGGCCGGGCCTGGATGGGCCGACAGGGCCGGGCCTGAGATGGCCAGGACTAGGCCTACCTATCAGTGTATACCCGTCCATATACAACCTACTAAAACTTCCTACTAGTAAAATTGGTTTTCCAAAAAACGTACTAAAATGCGTCTTTAATAAAGGAGAAAATTCTACTACTTTTTATCCTCAACTCTTGACGGAATCTATATTTGGTCACTCAACTACGAAATCGGACAACTTGCACCCTCAACTATTGATAGTCGGAAAAGTTTTGTCCCTCCTCTTGGTTTGACCAGTTTTGGTGCTGACTCATCCCAATTTTGACAGGTTCATTCTGATGTGGCAAAGAAGACCCCCCGAATTGACCTCCTGCTCCCCCCTCTCTCATGTGGCGTTTGTGGGCAGGGAGCATAGGGAGGAGCAAGCTGGCGGCGGTGGCGGTCTCGGCAACTTGAGTGCGGCGCCAGGAGTGGGAGGATCGTTGTGGCTCGCCTTGCTCGTCGCCAGAATGGAGCATGTCGCCGTCGTGGTCGGGCCGGGGCACCTCGCGGTTGTGATGATGTTCGTTGTCGGTGGCAGTCTCCATGCATGGGGCAACTGCTTGGATCCGACAGTGTGCTGCTCCTCTGCTTCTTATCCATAGACCACGTCACCGCTCGTATGTTTCTTCTCCATGGACCACGGCCGCTCTTCCTCCATGTCTCCTTTTCATTTCCAAAATCAAGAGAAAAATTTGATCCGCGGCGGCAGCTTCCACAAATGGATCCGCTCTTCCATGACGAGCAACAACGGTTGTGCTCATCGTGGCCACGCTGCGAGAGAAGTGATGGAACTTGTTCGGTTTCATGAGTTGTGGTCGTGGGTGTATATAAGTTGTCTGGTTTCGTAGCCAAGTGAACAAATCTAGACTCTTGTGAGTTTAGGGGCAAAGAGAGTACTTTTATCTTAATAAAACTTGGCGCTAATTCTCTATATTCAAGATTTCAAGCTGCCATTGACTGTCTGTCTCAGGTCAGAGGCGAGCGCACAAGCGGCGGCTAGGTTGGCCGTGGGCATCGCGGCGGCCGCGGTGCGCATGCCGGGAATGCATGCATGTGGCGTCCCGACCGGCCCCGCACCGCCATACAAACCGCTGTTGCCCCGCCCCGGGGTGTTTGGGGCTTTGCTATACACCTACGTACAGATTCCTACGTAACTAACGTAAGGGCTCAGGGGCAATTTTTTATTGGATGGAATCAGGGGAGGGGCCCCACACAGCTGAGATCATGGAGGAAGGTTACGTAGTAGCAATTTCGTGCGTGCGTGCGTAACGTACTGGCCGGAGACCTGTCTCCAAGTGAGCTGATCCCGCTTTTGTGAATAACAAAGTGCTCAGCAGGACTAGACGTTGAAAAACACGTCACGCCCGGCGCGATTGTCTGTGTTTGTTTGTTCACCCGGCAGCCATATCACAGAAAACGTATAGGCGCGTGGCTAAAATCGATCGCCACCTCGCCCGACAATGCGCCATGGGCCATTGTTTTTGTTGTTTAAGCACACGAGATATTCGTCTCCATCCACTCCACTGTCCGACTCGTCTATGTGACTACATCCATCCTTTGATGCCTTGGCACGAACAGACAGACCCTTTTTTATGTACCTTGGTTCTTGGGGCATGGATGGCGGACTCTTCACCTTTTCCTCATACAGTGGGAATGCATTTTCTTACTTGATTGACATTGACAGATATCTGTACCACACCGAACAAGCAATATGGGCGATGGACAAGCTCGGAAGCTGTCGTCTCAATCTCTCAATCGTGGTGCCGTGAAGGCTTGCAAATCCCCTGGAACCTGCTAGCTCCCTTTTGGCATTGTCAAGATCGAGTGCTGATCTCAGTTGTTGCCCCAGATTTGATGGACCGTGGTAATATTGTAGGCCGTGTCAGCAAGCTCAGTGCAAAACCGCCTTGTTCACAGTGCGATCTGAGGTGAGTGGCAGGCGAGGTGTGACGCTGTCAGTGTCAAGTCAGAGCGGCCGAGCGCACGACCGGCGGCTCTCTCGCGGGACGCGGCCCCGGTCGGCGCGCGGGCTGGGTTGTTTCTCTCGGTCGGCCACGGTGATCAATCCAGACCACCCGAACCATGTTTGCCTTCTCTCCTCCATTCTCCCGCGAGGAGATGCAGGCACGGCGCACCACCCGCATCGTTGCAGGGCCGCCTCCGGACTCGTCGGAGCCGGAGGAAAAGGAGCAACAACCAAAAGAGGAAGAGGGAGAACCGTTGCCGGAACCGGGGTCACAATGGGAGTCTATCAAGGATGAGGCCAACCGGCAGTCCCTCCGACGTGAGCAGGCGACGTCCGGCGCGCTCTTCGCCCAACTCGACATAGAGATAGAGAAGGAGGAGGCTGAAATGGAGTAGTCGAAGGAGTCGGAGCTGCAGCTGCCGCCCATGTATTCGTAGCTAGGCATGGAGATTGTCGACATCTCCGACAAGGAGTAGCTATCTAGTATGTGGGTTTTTAAGTTTGCATGCTTTTGTATGGATTTGACAATATAGTACGATATGTCCAGATGCAGTTGTATTGATTTAAGGAGTGCCTGATCACTATGCGTGCGCGTGTATTTGAGGGGCCATATTTGTCATATCCTAGTGTAGATGCTGTCAACAGACAAGTGACTCATCGGCAAAAATAAAAAGCAGAATTCATCTTGGTATTCTTTCTTACCCAAAGATGTTATAGTACTCGTGGCAAATACTACTACTTCTTGCTTGTTTGCAACGATATGATACTCGTACAAAGAAGTTGATGAGAACATATCTTCTTTCTTTTTATGCAATCCTAATAATCAATTCGATCACGCCCGGATTCTTCAGGACATGTCAAGCATCTTTCGTTTCTTCTTTCATTCGACAGCCACGTCACGATAATCGTCTAGGCCATGACTAATTAACCCTCGACGCCAGTCGCCACCTCGGCAAACAGTACTCCTAGTAGCGGGCCATTGTTTAAGCACGTTGCTCCTTGGAACAACTCGTCCGCACCCTCTGCTTATGTGCCCGTGCCGTTTCCCCCGATGTCATCGCCTTGGCATGCATAAACAAACCAAACACTTTTCTCTACTCTCTCGCTAGCGTAAAGGGCACAAATAGATGGCCAATATTCTTTCGTTTACGCGTACGTACGTACGAGTGGCAAAGCGCGCTGGCTTGGGGGAGAAGGAAGGGAGACGATGGAACTCGATCGGACGCTGGTCGCCGCCGTATCCCCGGGGCACGGCGGATCTCGTGGACGGCTTTGTCCCTCACCACTCAAGATAACATCCTGTCCTGTCGGTGTTCTTTCATGCGCCCCGTGAATCCAGAAAATCGAGAACGCGGGTTATCTATATGTCCATCTAGCTCTCCCATTTGAGTACGGTAAGTAATCTTTCTCTTTAAGGAGTAAGGGCATCTCTAACGGCAACCCGTAAATTTTCTTCCGCGGGCATGGATGCGGGAGAACGTGATTCAACCATAACCGCATACATTTTAAACTCTTTTTAATAAACCGGATGAAATCCGTGTAAACAAGGCGGATTTCATATAAACATGACGAATTTCGTACAAACTGAAAAAACTGTTACATTTTGGACATATTTTTAACTAAAAAGTTAATACTATGTGCACATACGGTCGTGCGGAGCTCCACTCACACGGCACAGATACACTACACTAGTCTACGGTCAGCAGCACCGGATCCCTTTGTCTTCGCCATGTCCGGCAGCCCGCTAACCGGACTGCCGGGAGCCCCAGAGGCATATTCTTCCTCGTATCTTCCCTATGTCTGGCTGCGCAGCTCATTGAAGCGGCAAAGAGGGTGCTTTAGCCGGAGGGGAAGGGTGCTTCCGTAGAGCTCAGGCGGGTGCCCAGGATAAAGGAGAACCGGCGAGGCCGGCGGTAGCCTCCATGGGATAAAAGCGGCGGCGGCCTTCTGTGTTCTCCTTCTCCTCAATGATGGATGCTGGTGCGGACGTGCGGGCCGCCACCTCGTCGACATTCGCGCGGTCGGCTTCTTTCTCTGTGTGCATGCCTTGGCTACGCGCGCGTTGACGACGGATGGTGCAGTCGCAGGCGCTGGATGTGGCGATGCCCGTGCCGCCATGGAGCAACTCACAACTCCTCTGCGATCTGACTTCGAGCGACAAGTTGCTGAACCATGCGTCAGCTTGAGGCAACAACTGGCTCCGTCGGGCTAGGCGAGGGAGGTGAAGCAGCGAGTTGGCTCGCTCATATCCGGCGGCTCGGCGGGCCAACCAGCCGGCTTTTATAACAAATACATCATTGACAAAACTAAATTTTCACATAATGCATTGACCGAGCGCAGAGCATGTTTTGACCCAGATTCTGACTCCTGGGTCCTACCTATTAGACCAGCCTGTCACAAAAGTCAATGCCGTTAGTGTGCACCGTTAATCTATGAAAAAGAATCTATGTGTATGGCCTACATGGCCTCTCGAACCTACTAAAACTTCAGCAAACCACCTTGTGATTGTATGGTTTGGAGTACAATGGTATCCAACTGGTTTTCCAAAAAGAAAAGTACGACCAAAATGCGTCTATAATAAAAGGGTCTGTCTATATAACATCTAGATGTGAGATAATATCTCACATCTAAGTTGTTTGTTTGTTTGTATTTTTATGCAAACCTTTTTTTGTTTTTTTTTTCAACTGGACTGCAAAAAAAAAAAAACAGATGCGCTAAGTAGGATTTGAACTCAGGACCTCGTGCAAGACAATGATAGCTCGTTCCATCTCAGCCAATGAATAATACCGACATAAGGCAAACGGAAAATCTATAAGAACATAACACAGCATCAAGATTAGTGTACATATTTGAATTTTTTAAACCTTTTTTTACAGATTGTGATTTTTTTTAAATGTTGACTATTTCTCCAAAACACCAACAATTTTAAAATTTAGAAAGTATTTTTCAAACTTGGATACACTTTATAATTCTGATTTTATTTTTGAAAAGTAAGAACAAAATTTGGTATTTTGAACAATTTCTTCGCAGACAAATTTTGAAAACATGGATAATTTTGAAAATCCTCGAGCAGTTTTAGAGTATGGACACTTTTGAAGATTCCAAACATTTTTAAGAAACAAGACTAAATTTACTCTATCTTTATTTTGATAATGAAATTTCAATATTTTTGCACTGTTTAATAAATGTTTACATTTTAAAATGTTCATCATTTTAAAATAATGTTTTGTGATGATCAAGAAATATATTATATACAATGGAAAAGAAACTTAACATTTAAAGAATATTTGTGACAATTTTAAAAGTAGCTTCATGCATTTTAAAACACACAGGACGTTTTCTAGATTTTTATGCAATGTAAATAAAATGTTCGCATAATTTTTTGAAAAAGTTTCATACCATTTACAAAATGAACAGTAGGAATCTGGAATATGTTTACCTTTTATTCTAAAAATGCTCGGGCATGTATCTGAAAAAATAGTCATCACGTATTTTAAAAATGTTCAATGTATGTTAAAAATTGTTTCCCATGTATACACAGAACATGTAGAGTGTATTACCAAAGTTGACATGTATTTGAAAAAAATGGTAATCCGACTATGTAGGGGTACCGGTTGGGGACGAGTTGTGTGATGAGCGTGGACATGCAATTATGTCGGGCTTGAGTTGCATGTGTGGCTTGGCATGAAACCGGTCAGGTGGATTTACATGTTGGGGTTGGGCATGGAACTAGGGACCCGGGCAAGTTGCGTGTTGAAAACCCGAGGGAACTACGAGTTGAGTTGCGAGTTGATGATAGACTTACAACTGGGACAACTACAAACTTTGAGACTAGTTACGAGTCAACGATCGACTAGCAACTGGGATAAAACAAATTACGTTCCTAGTGCGAGTCAGGATGGACTTGCAACTAGGATGAAAGACAAAACACGCCCGATTCTTGAGTCAAGGTGGGCTTGCAACTCGGAATAAAAAACATGATCCTAGTTGCGAGTTGAGGGTGGACTTGTAAGTGAGTCAAGTATATAAAACTATAAATACGAGTTGCGAGTTGAGGGTGGACTTGCAAATGAGATAAAAATAAACACATCCCGCTTGCAAGTCGAGGATTGACTTGCAACCGGGACACCTAAATCAGGGCCCAGGTTGCAAGGCGAGGTGGACTTGCAACCGAGACAACAACAAACTATAGGCCCGGTTGTGAGTCGAGGTGGACTTGCAATCGGGACAACAACAAATTATGACCCCAATTGCGAGTCAATGATGTACTTGCAATTAAGACAAGAACAAACTATAGGTCCGGTTGCGAGTCAAGGGTGGACTTGCAACTGGGATGAAACAAACAATGGTCCTAGTTGCGAATCATGGGTGGACTTGCAACGGGATGAAAAATAAAACACATGCCTAGTTGCGAGTCGTTGGTGGGCTTGCAATCGGCGTAACTATCAGCCCAATTGCGAAGTGAACCTACAACTAGGACAACTACAAAATTATGAGCCCGTTATGAGTCAAGTGCCGACTTGCAATTGGGATGAAACAAACTACAGTTCCATTTGCGAGTCAATGGTGAACTTGCAACCAGCACAAAAAAATTCGGCTCACAGTTGCGAGTGGAGGGTGGACTCGCAAATGGGGGAAAATGGGCCGCACCATAGTTGCAACTTGCAAGTCGAGGGTAGGATTGCAGCTGAGGAAAAAAATCGGGCTCTTGCTACGAGTCGAGTATGGACTTGCAACTAATAAAAAGGTCGAGCCCCATATGCGAGTCGGGGGTGGACTTGCAACAGAGAAAAAAAGTCAAACCCCATTTGCAAGGCAAGTGTGGACTTGCAACTCGGACAAAAAAAAGGGTCTAAGTTGCGAGTCGGAAGTGGACATGCAACTAGGACAAAAAATGTTGGCCCACAGTTGCAAGTCGAGGCTGGACTTGCAATCAAGACCAAAATATGTCGGGCCGTGTTGCATGTCAGTTGTTTACTTACAATTGTGACAATAAAAATAAAAGAGATGGGCTCCAGTTTGCATGTCGATGGTCGACTTGCAACTAAGACAAAAAATAAAAACGGGTGACCTCGGTTAGGAGTACACTTGCAGGAAAAATCAAATAGGTCTGGACCAAGATGTATGTTGGTGATCGACTTGCAACTAGAACAAGAAAAAAAAAGACAAATTTCTTACATATTAGGGTTAGACTTTTAAACAAAAATAAAAACAAGAAATGGGCCGTTGCCCGTGATTGTATTGTTTAGAAATTTGGTCGGGTTGCCTCTACTCCAAAGACAAAGAGCAACGTGAGAGAGAGAGAAGAAGAAGAAGAACAAAACTGACCTGCCAACGGTCAGCTTGTCTCTTCGACTCATACATACAACTCTTCTCTCAACTACGACACTTAAAAAAATAGACCACGAAAAATGCCCAAAAAGAAAGACACAAGGTGCGATGGGCCACAAAATGAACAACGACGAGCGACACCGGACGCGCGGGACAAAACAACCCCGATCAAAGGATCACACTAAATATATAGCAACGGATCAAATGGACTGAAACTTAGATGAGACATCAGACTCGTCTATAAAAGTCTTAGCAATTCCAATGCATAATTTACTATTCCATGGACACGTCGCATAGATGAATACAAATCAAAACAAAAAAGTACATGAATGATTATACGGTATATACATGCACAAAAAAGATGCACGCACACACATATGACATATACACCTATCATAGTATCGCAAAAGGGGAGAAAAAAGAAATGAAAAAACACAAAAAAAAAACTCACAAACTGCACCGGCTGCAGCGAATTGAGACGGTACAACAAATAGACAAAAAAAAATCTTAAAAACCAAATAGACAAAAAAAACAGGCAAAGGCAGCCCACGCGAGCACACACAGGGCCAGCCCATGCTGGCACGCTGCATGCACGTCCCGTGCGGGGCTGCGCGAGCACACGCTCCGGCTCGGACGGAGACAAATCCCGAGATTAATCGCCAGATCAAGTGCACACGAATTTTAAAGACAGAACAAATCCAACAGTGAAGGACTTAGATGTGAGATAGTTATTTCACATCTAGATGTGAAATAGCAAATCCGATAATAAAACTAGGCCCTAATTTTCCGTATTCAAGATTTGGAGCTGCCATTGACTGTGCCAGGTCAGAGTGGCGAGCGCACAGGGCGGCGGCTATGGTGGCCGCGAGCATCGCGGATCAGTTGGTCACCGTGGAGGGGCATGCATGCATGTGGCGTCCCGACCGGTGATGCCCAGGCGTCGCCGCAAGCAGGGAGGGGCAGACAAACCGCTGCTGCTCCGTCCCGTCCCGCCCCGGGGTGCTGGCTTGCTTGTCCATGCATTGCAGTTCCCTGGCTACGTACTGGCCATGGCCGGAGACCTGTTTCCCGGCGCTATCGAGTCTCCAACTCCGAGAGTGACCTGACCCCTCTTGTTGCACCGCTCATCTGCCGCCGCGTGGCTAACTCGATCACCACCTCGCTCGACAATGCGCGATGGGCCATTGTTTTGTTTAAGCACACGAGATATTCGTCTCCATCCACTCGTGCACTTTCTTTTCTGCCTCGGCATGAACAAATCAACACTTTCTTTTCTGTACCTTCGGGCATAGAAAACAAGATGGCTGATTGTTTTTGGTCGATGGACAAACTTGGAAGCTGCCGTCTCAATCTCTCAAGTGTGGCGTCGTGAATGCTGGCTTTGCTAATCCCCTGGCAGTGGAACCTGCTCTCTTTTACCGAAAAAGGGTTTTCCGCTTTGTATTTCAAATCCACCAACATTGTACACATCGTATTGTCAGGGGTAGCAGGACATCAAGCCCAAAAAAGAAAGAAGAAGAAACAAATGCCAACAACGACAGTTCGATAAAGCGCGAAAGACCCGCCACCGCTGCGCCCTCCGAAAACAAACCACCATAGCCCGAAGCTCCAATCTACCGCGTACTAAGCAGCACCTCCAAGAAGGGATGCGACGCGACGCTACTGCCAGGACGAGTCCTAGGGTTTCCCCGGTACGCGGAGGAAAGTGGGGGATGGCTACCACCGACACCCTCCAAAAAGGAATAGTGGCACCCGTCGGTGTCACCTCATCGAAGCCGGACGAACCGAAGCCGACCAGCCAAACCATCGCCCAACACTATGCGCCATCGCGGTTGCGCCGTCACCCACTCCGTCTCACTGCGAGCACCAACACGAACCTGCTCTCTTTTCACTAGGTCGAGATCGAGTGCTGATCACAGTTGTTGCGTTGCTACAGATTTGATGGACCGTGGTATATTGTAGGCCGTGTCAGCTATCTCAGTGTAAAGCCATATATATTTACAGTGCGCCCGCTAGCCTGATACCCCGATCTGATCTGAGGTGAGTGGCAGGCGAGGTGTGACGCTGTCAGGTCAGAGCGGCAGAGCGCACGGCCGGCAGCTGGGATGCTCCCTCCGGCCGTGGGCATCGGCTGCTCTGGTCACCGTGGAACGCGGCGGCGGTCTGCGCGCGGGCGTGCGGGCTGGGTGTTTCCCCGCTAGAGATCACCGGGCCGGAGCCATGTGCGCGCCCCGGCCACGCGGAGCAAAGAAAGTCAAGGCCACGCCTGGATCCTTCAGGACATCTCAAGCATCTTTTGTTTGTTTGTTCATCCATTCGACAGCCACGTCACGATAATCATCTAGGTCATGACTAATTAACAAGTCGCCACTTCCCTCGGTGCCAGTCGCCACCTCGACAAACAATACTAGAATGGGCCACTGTTTGTTTAAGCACGTGCTCCTTCTCACGAGATATTTCGCTCCATCCATGCCCCTGCCCTGCCCAACTCGTCTTCGAGCATCTCCAACATGCGCATAAAAACTGTTCCGCGCGCTAAAATTTGGATTTCTTTTACGTCAGAAACTGAAAAATGGTGCACGCGCAAAAAGTAATTGGGCACGCGCTAAAAAGCGCTATCAAAAGCTGTAAATTTGAGGCGCCGGATTACGCACGCTTCACAATTTGCACTGCGTGTTTTTTTGAACGCGCGTTTTTGGGCATCTGCTAAACCAATGTTGGGTCTGGCGCACTTAAACTATTTTAGCGTGCGAAACTTTTATGCGCCTGTTGGAGATGCTCTTACATGCACCACTTTAGCGCCGGATTACGCACGCTTCACAATTTGCATTGCGTGTTTTTTGAACGCGCGTTTTTTGGCATCTGCTAAACCAATGTTGGGTCTAGCATGCTAAAGTGCTACAAGAGCGCACTTAAATTATTTTAGCGTGCGAAACTTTTATGCGCCTGTTGGAGATGCTCTTACATCCACCACTTACACGTCGTTCTCAAACCAACAGTTTTCTCTACTTTCTCGCTTGCCTAGGGCATGAATAAATGGCCGATATTTTTTCATGTAGGGATGAAAACGGAGCGGAAACGGACGGAACTGGGTATTGCCATATGTTTTTCATATTTTTTTGTAAAAGCGGAAACCAATACAGAAACCATGAAAATGAATACGGAAACATATACTACCGAAAATGAACACAGACCGAATACAAAAGCGGACACAAAAATAGAAGCATGTGTTGACTTGAACTTAAAACCCCCTTGAATCATAGAGAAATACACCGAAAAAACAAACAAATTTAATGAGTTGTTAACATGACTACAAAATAATATGATTTTGACAACAACTTAAGGTAGTATTGTAGTAGTACTGGACAATTTCATATAGTGTCTAGTTGAGTACGTGTGTGGTAGTAGAAGTTGGTCCTGAAATGATCCATTCTGCTCATTGGGCTAATTGTGTTATTGTGTGTTGCTGGCTAGTTGGGCTACAAGCCGCTATAGGCCTATAGTAGACGGAAATTCCATATTCACGAAAACGGAAAGTTCCGTTTCCTTGTCCGTTTCACTGGAAAACCATTACCTTTTTGTTTTTGTTTCCACATGACAAAATTCCATCTCCATTCGTTTTGCAAACTTTCATTTTCTTTTCCATATTTTCTCTCTGTTTTCATTTTTCCTCAGGAGAAATAGAAACTTTCCATTTCATTTTCATCCCTACTTTCATGTACGTGTAGTATGTATGAGTAGCAAAGTGCATGTGTCCGTGGCTTGGAGGAGAAGGGAGGGAGACGATGGAACTCCGTCGGAAGCTGGTCGCTGCCGTATACTCGGGGCATGCCGGATTTCGTGGACGGCTTTTTTTTAGAGGAAAAGGTCTTTGGAGCCCCGGCTCCATTGCATAACAATGAAACCCAACAGAGTCAGGTACAAATTTGTTACAGTGAATGCACGCGGAGGAATCAGCACACCAACTGCCTCAACCCAGAAAGGTAAACAACCCCACTGGAAAACTAAAGAACAAAGTCTCTAAAAATCTACAACAAGATTGAAGAGAAATCAGCACACCAACAAGATTTCCAGTTTTCAAAATGTCCCATTATTTTTGCATTAGTTTCTCTGATTTTTTGTATCTTTTTTTTTCTTTTATCTTCTGTTTTTTATCTTTTACATATACAATGTACACTTTTCATATACATAAGAATATTTTTATAAATATTTATTATTTTTGAAACACATGACTAATAAAATTTTATATATTTATTTCGAGGTTAACCTTTTTCATACAGGTTGTACATTTTCGTATATGATAGGAACATTTTATAGTCGTTTAACATTTTTAAACACCTGATTAACCTTTTTCAGATATATGTCCTGATGTGTATTTTCTTCCTACAGATTGTACTTTTGTCCTATACATAAGAAACATTGTTATTATACATGTTTAACTTATTTAAATACATGATTAATATTTCTTCAGATACATGTTTTGATGCGTACTTTTTTCCGTACAGATCTTACATTTTTCGTTTACAGAAGAAACAGTTTTCTTATACATGTTTAACATTTTTCTTAGACATGTTTAACATTTTTCAAGTGAATGATTAATTATACTCGACAGCCACGTCACAGAAAACGTATAGGCGTGTGGCTAACTCTATCGCCACCTCGCTCGACAGTGCGCGATGGGCCATTGTTTTTGTTGTTTAGGCACACGAGATATTCGTCTCCGTCCACTCCACTGTCCGACTCGTCTGCCCTACATCCATCCTTTGATGCCTTGGCACGAACAGACAGACGCTTTTTTATGTACCTTGGGGCCGCATGGATGGCGGATTCTTTTTGGGCGATGGACAAGCTCGGAAGCTGCCGTCTCAATCTCAAATCCCCCGGAACCTGCAGCAAGTAAGCAGCAGCTAGCTCCCTTTTGGCTTTGTCAAGATCGAGTGCTGATCACAGTTGTTGCCGCAGATTTGATGGACCGTGTGCTGGTATTGTAGGCCGTGTCAGCAAGCTCAGTGCAAAACCGTTTTGTTTATAGTGCCATCTGAGCTGAGTGGCAGGCGAGGTGTGTTGCTGTCAGATCAGGGCGGCTGAGCGCACGACCGGCTGCTAGGATGCTCCTTCCGCCTCGCGGCCCCGGCATTGCCAGTGGCGTCTGGTGGCGAAATTTCGTGTTTTGACCCTTTTTGCATACAAATTCAGGATTTGATCCTGGTTTTGAAAAAATTCAGGATTTGACCTTTTTTCTTACCGCTAGGACCTCTGACGGTAGGGTTATATAGCCTACCGCCAGGGCCCCTCCGTCGCACCCTACCGCCAGGGCCTCTGGCGGTATGCTGTATAACCCTACCGCCAGGCACCCTGGCGGTAGGGTCCGGGCAATTATTTCGTCCGAGACCCGTTGCCCCTGCCCATCTCCCCACCCCTCCCCTCCCCCCGTTGGCAGTTTCCCTTTTTTTTTCTCCCCCAAGTCGCCCCTCTCTCCCTCTCTCATCTCTTCCACTCTCCCCATTGGATCTTCACCGATTCTTCACCGTTTTGGCGGATTGATATGGCCCCGAAGAGAGAAACGTAAGCTCCTCCGATCCCTCCAATTAGTTTTTGCAAACTTGCTTTCGATTCGATGCATTATTTGCTTGAAATCCCTCATTTTTTTGAACTTAGATTGGATTTTTTTTTCACCTAAGGTTGTTTTAGCTTGATTGTAGTTCTAGTTCTTAGTTCTTTACTAAGTAGTGGTAATGAATATGAACTCTAATCAATAGTTCATATGTTAGTGTGAAGACGAACCCTAGTTCATAATTTTTTTTGTTAAAAAAATTATGATGTAATGCATGTGGGAGGAATTGACTGTAGTTTGATGATGCATGTTGATATGATGATATGAAGATGTTGGAGGATTTTTTGTTTACAAATATGATGATATGATGCATGTTGGAGGATTTTTTTTGTTTAAAAATATGATGATATGATGCATGTTGGAGTGATGATGCATGTTGATATGATGATATGAAGATGTTGTTTGGAGATAATACATTGAAGATGATTGTTGGAGGATTTTTTTTGTGATATGATGCATGTTGGAGGATTTTTTTTTATATGAGTAATGTTGATATGATTTGATCCATCATGTGTAGTAGATGTTGTTGGAGGATTTTTTTTGTGATATGATGCATGGTGATATGATTTTGATATGATTCATGTTTATTTATGCTTATGCTTATGATGTTTTTGTTTATGAAATTTTATTAAGGCGGCCACCTCTTGCGGACAACATCGGCCCACGGTACTCCATGCTTGACTACGCATTCGATAAGGGTCATCGTGCCCGTTTCATAGAGAACGAAGAGGTAAGTAATATGAATGAAATATTAATCAAAGTTTTCGGATTGATGAAAATAATTTCCTAACTTTTGGCGTTCACTTTTTGACAGATGCTCCAGCCACTGCGCATGAGGGGCCACGGGGTTCATGGGCATATGGACTACGACGAGCGCTACACGCCATTCTTCAAGAGAGCCCGGCTGTTGGGTTCCATGTTGCAGTTCAAGCGTCAGCCGCCGACGCTTGTCCATGCAGCTCTGACATCTCTGATTGACCCGTGGCGACTGGAGACCCATTCTTTCCATCTCCCATGCGGGGAGATGACGGTGACCCTCGAGGATTGGTCGATGATTACTGCCATGCCGCTCGAGGGTCATGCACTGACCGGACGAGTGGAGAGGACCAACTGGCAGGAGAGGGCTACCACCCTCATCGGTGGCTGCCCCGAGGCTAAGGGTAACCGTACATCCGGTGTGACGTTGTCCTGGCTCTCGGAGCACCGGAAGACATGCCCCGAAGACGCCGATGAGACGATTGTGGAGTGGTACGCGAGGGCCTACCTGTGGTATCTTCTCACGGAGGTCGTGTTTCCAGACGCATCCGGGAACTCTGCCAACTGGTCCTATCTGTTCTTCCTAGCCGACTGGGATGCAGGGTACAGTTGGGGGACCGCATCTCTCGCCTACCTATACCGTATGGTAAGAGAGTATCTAATTGCCTACCTATGAAAGTGTGTCCATGGCATTTTGTTATATCTGATCCTCATTTGATTTTTTGCAGCTTGACGACGCAACGCAGAGGACGGGAGACAAGTCCAATATGGGTGGCTTTGTCTGGGCCTTCTCCATTTGGATGTGGGAGCGGCTGCCGGTGGGGCGTCCTGAGAAGCTGCCAAGACGCCCATGGGGTGCCTATAGCGAAGACAGCGACGAGGCTCGACACCCCACCTTAGCTTACGAGTGGGACGTTGTCAAACTCTACACGGGTCTAAACAAGACTTCGTACAAGACCTACACCAACGAGTTGGACGCTTTGACGCATTGGCAGGTATATGAACTCGCTAAACACATTTCTCTTTGATTCCACTTTTGACCGAGAGTGGCAACTTACCACCATATATGTAATAGGTAAACTGGTGGCCGTATCATGACCGAGAGTGGGACTTTGATCTGAACGTTGTGTGCGATGAGGACCGTGGTCTCTGGCGGTGCATCGTGCCCATGATCTATGTGTACGCCGTCGAGTGGCACTTGCCACAACGCGTGGCCACGCAGTTTGGGATTTTTCAACATACCCCACTGGGCCAGCCCACCGATACCGCTGGCCACGCGCTCCACTTGTGAGTGCCCGCGCTTGTTCTTCGTGCCCATGAATTCATTGTGTTCGACTTCGTTATGATGTTTCTTGTTTCTAATGCCTTGCAGGATGAGCCGGCAGAAGAATCAGTCGATCACAGACTGGGGAGAGCAGCATAAAAATCATGTGACGGAGTGGAACCGACGGAGGTACCGGAAAGATGGGGAGAGGAGGGTGACTGACTGGGATGCTTACCTAAACCGACACATGAAGTGGTACGATGATGGCCAGAAGCACCATCTTCGTCTCAGGCCTCGGTGGACGGTGGAAGACATCGCGGAGCTGGAGAGGGATGACCCCAAGGAAGAGGCGTACCAAACCAGCATAAGAGACATGCACAGTGGATTTAGGGAGTTTGCCCCCCTCATCAACAGAGTGGTAAGTTTGAACCGAGAGGTTCTATTTAAATTATTGTATTCGTCATCATGACTGACTTATGCCATTGCAGTCTGGTGAGCTGAACAGATGCATCTTTGAAGCCTCAGATGCACTAGATGATGCCCCCGGGAGCGTCCAATCCGAGAACAAAATGAGGGGGGCGATGAAGGTACAATTTCAGCCTCCTCGGAACAGATGCATCTTCTTCACTTGCAATCATAAACGTGATACTTATTACGCCCTTGTTTCATTGTGAGTGCAGAAGTTCGTGAAGCGTTGTCGCAAGCTGGTAGGGCTGCTTGGGTGTGCTGGAGCTGGGTCGGTTGAAGCTTATCAGCCTGTAGCCACACAGGGTCACATCGCCTCATCGAGCCATGCTCCCTCGTCGTCTAGGTTGGTTGAGGAGAAGGAGGAGGAGGCCACACATGAAGAAAGAGAGGAGGAGGATGAGAGCAACGGGGAGGAGGAGTACGATGAAGATTATGGACCTCCAACAGCTCAATCATCTCAAGCACCTCAGCTGCTGCCGTAGAGGAATCCGAAGAAGAAGGATTTGCTGAGTCCGGACCCTTTCCAGAGACCGGTTACTCGACGGCCCAAGAAGAAGACTGAAGAGCTTCGTTCAAAGAGTAACGAGGACCGTACCTCCAAGAGGGAAAGGAGTAACTGATTATGCTCTTCGATAGTTTGCTATTTGGTTGAACTTCGTTTGGTTAAACTTGTCTAGTGGTTGTGAAACTATGTGTTTGCTATTTGTGGATCTATGTATTTGCTATTTGTGAAACTATATGAAACTCCGTTTACTAATTAGTTGAAGTTCGTTTGAAATGTTAAATGCATTTCAACTTTTGTTAATGTGTATGGGATGCTCAAGTTTAATTGTTTAAGATCTGTGATATTGCTGTCATATTTGTGAAACTTGCTGTGATATTGTTTTTGAAAAGAATCAAGCAAATAAACTTCAAAAAATAAAACACAAGACCCTACCGCCAAGGGTCCTGGCGGTAGGGTGAACCTACCGCCAGGGCACTTCCATTTTTCGTTACAAAAGGTTTGCGAAGGCAAAACCTAGCCACACCATACCACCAAGAGCTCTGTCGGTAGGGTTAGACAGGCTACCGCCAGGTTTAGGGTACTAGTCCACGTCAGCCTGGACAAACGGCCGCCATCCCCCTCCGTCGCACCCTGCCGCCAGGCCGCCTGACGGTAGGATGTATAACCCTACCGCTAGAGCCCGTGGCGGTGGCAAAAAGGTCAAATCCTGAATTTTCCAGAACCGGGGTCAGATCCTGAATTTGAATCAATAAAGGGTCAAAACACGTAATTTTGCCTGGTCTGGTCACCGTGGAACGCGGCCACGGTCGGTGTTTCTCCGCGAGCGATCACCGAGCCGGAGCCATGCATGTGCGCGCGCCGGCCACGCGGAGCAAAAAAAGGTCAAGGCAAACAAACCACGCGCTGAAGCGCTGCTCAACGGAAAAGAGAGTCGTCGGTAAAAATGGTTTCAGAGGATTTAGAAAGCAGTAGAATTCATCTTGTATTCTTTTTTACAAAGATGATATAGTACTCGTGGCATTTCGCGGCAAATAGTACTACTTATTGCTCCCTCAAAAAAAAAAGTACTACTTATTGCCTGTTTGCAAAGATACGATACTCGTGCAAAGAAGTTGTTTAGTTTAGATTTAGATTTAGATGAGAACACATCTTCTTTATTTTTATGCGATCCTAATAATCAATTTGATCACGCCCGGATTCTTCAGGACATGTGAAGCATATTTTGTTTGTTTGTTTGTTTGTTCATTCATTCATTCGACACAATAATCGTCTAGGCCATGACTAATTAAGCCGCCACTTCCCTCGGCGCCGGTCGCCACCTCGACAAACAATTGTGGCGGGCCATTGTTTAAGCACGCGCTCCTTGGAACGAGACATTCCTCTAACTCTACATCCATGCTCTGCCCAACTCGTCTGCATCCGCTGCTACTAGTGCATAAATGGCCGATATTCTTTCATTTACGCGTAGCAAAGTGCCCGTGGCCATGACTTGGGGGAGAAGGGAGGGAGGGAGACGATCCATGGAACTCGATCGGAAGCTGGTCGCTGCCGTATCCGCGGGGCACGCCGGATCTCCTGGACGGCTTTGTCCCTCGCCACTCGGATATCCTGTCCTGTCGGTGTTCTTGGTTCTTCCATGCGCCGCGTGAATCCAGAAAATCATGAACGCCGGTAACCTATCTGCCCATTTGTGTCATTACCCGGGACAACCTGTTTACATTCAGGTCTCATCAGATCACCAAGGTTCGTTCGGCACATCAGCAATCACCTCCCGGTCACCGTCTGTCCTGGCTAATGCCGCCAGCTAGTGCGCAACGTTTATTGCGGTCTCCCCACAATACTGATCTGATGCGACAAGAACCCATCAAGCGCGAGAGCTATACCACCGATTGTTTATAGCGGGACGTATGGTTTTATCGCCTTAAACATTTTTCATTCGTTACAGTACTAACCCGGATGAGTACTGTAGCATCCTTCTTTTTTACCGTGTTCATTCTTTTACAACGTTTATCTTCAATATGTTCCACTGTTTCGCATCAGTTTCTTCGATTTTTTAGTATCCTTCTTATTTTTTTCTCTTGTACGTTTTTATTGCGGTCTGTTGCGGTTTCTGCCCATAGTACTGATCTGATGTGGCAAGAACCCATCAAGCGGGAGAGCTATACCACCGATTGTTTATAGCGAGACGTATGGTTTTATCGCCTTAAACATTTTCCATTCGTTACAGTACTAACCCGGATGAGTACTGTAGCATCCTTCTTTTTTACCGTGTTCATTCTTTTACAACGTTTATCTTCAATATGTTCCATTGTTTCGCATCAGTTTCTTCGATTTTTTAGTATCCTTCTTATTTTTTCTCTTGTACGCTTTTATTGCGGTCTGTTGCGGTTTCTGCCCACATCTCGATCGATGTGGCAAGAACCCATCAAGCGGAGAGCTATACCACCGATTGTTTATAGCGAGACGTATGGTTTTATCGCCTTAAACATTTTCCATTCGTTACAGTACTAACCCGAATGAGTACTGTAGCATCCTTCTTTTTTACCGTGTTCATTCTTTTACAACGTTTATCTTCAATATGTTCCACTGTTTCGCATCAGTTTCTTCGATTTTTAGTATCCTTCTTATTTTTTCTCTTGTACGCTTTTATTGCGGTCTGTTGCGGTTTCTGCCCACAAGATCGATCTGATGTGGCAAGAACCCATCAAGCGGGAGAGCTATACCACCGATTGTTTATAGCGAGACGTATGGTTTTATCGCCTTAAACATTTTCCATTCGTTACAGTACTAACCCGGATGAGTACTGTAGCATCCTTCTTTTTTACTGTGTTCATTCTTTTACAACGTTTATCTTCAATATGTTCCACTGTTTCGCATCAGTTTCTTCGATTTTTTGGCATCCTTTTTTTTTTCTCTCTTGTACGTTTTTATTGCGGTCTGTTGCGGTTTCTGCCCACAGTACTGATCTGATGTGGCAAGAACCCATCAAGCGCGAGAGCTATATCTTGTTTATAGCAAGACGTATGGTTCGATCACCTTAAACATTTCACGTTCGTTATAGCACTAATGAGTACTGTAGCATCAATTTTTTTACTGTGTTCACTCTTTAGCATCAATTTTTTTCCTTTTTATGCTGGTTCCCTCGGTTTTTTTATTTCTTTGTGGTTTTCTTGTTTTCACATTGTTCCCCTGCTTTGCCTGGTTTCTTTGGGGTTTTCCTTTTTTTGTTTCGGTTTTATTTGCTTCTTTCTTTGTTTTTCTCGGTTCTTTTCAATTTTCAATATGTTCCACTGTTTTGCATCTTTGATTTTTCGTATTTTTTATTTTTTCTCTCTTGTGCATTTTTCGTATACAACATTGATATTTTTTATACTTGTTTATTATTTTTGAAATACAAGATTAACAATTTTTAAATATATGTTTTGAGTTCAATTTTTTTCATATAGGTTGTACATTTTTGTACAATATAGGAACATATTTTATACTCATTTAACATTTTCAAACACATGATTAACTATTTTTCAGATATATGTCCTGATGTGGACTTTTTTCATACAGATTGTACATTTTCATATACATAAGAACATTTTTATAGAAGATTAACTTTTAAAATACATGATTAATATTTCTTCAGATAGATGTTTTGATGTCTACTTTTTCATACAGATTGTATATTTTCGTTTAAATTTTTTTCTTATACATGTTTAAAATTTTTCTTATACACGTTTAACATTTTCCAAGGGCATGATTAACATTTTATAAATACATGATTAATATTTCTTGAGATATATGTTTTGGTGTCTACTTTTTCATGCAGACTGTACATTTTCGTTTACATAAAAACATTTTTGTTATACATGTTTAATATTTTCCAAGGGCATGATTAACATTTTCTAAATACATGATTAATGTTTTGTAAATTCATTTTTAGTTTTTAAGGACATGATTTAACACTTTTTTCAAATACATTGTAAACTTTTTGTATACATATGGAACATTTATTTGATATACATTTGACATTTTTAAAATACATAATTAATTTTTAAACTTATATTCATGAAAAATATAACAAGTGTTAAAAATTTCTAATGTGTGTTGAAACATATTTAAAATGCTACCAACATTTTTCTAAAGTTGTACCAACATTTTTTTAACAGTGCAAAAACATATATTTTTCAAAACTCAAGTAATTCTATGTGAAATATATGCATAATATTTGTTTTTAAAAATATAACAAAAATATAAAAAGAAAGACAAAAAATGAGGCGAAGCGAACGAATCGAACCAGGGCCGGCCCGTGACCATGACGCTTCAGGCCAGGTGACGGTTTGTCTCGCTCTAAGTGAGCTATAGACGCGCCACTGACAAGGACCATCTTGATGTCTCGCATGAGAGGAAATACCGGCCAACAACCGAGCTAGCGCTTGAGCTTGTAACTCTTTTGCAACCACACAATAGTCCAGCTCTTCGTGGGCCCTGCAAAGACTGGTCCGAGGGCGTGCACCGCACATGGGCCCCAATTTGCAGGGGCCATAGTTTGGAGCACTTCGCTACATAGGCCTTTTACTACCCGAACTAGCAAATTAAGGAGGAGGTCCAATCCAGAAATGAAGATCCACAAGTCTAGTGCTAGCCAGCTTGTGGAGCACAGAAATTACTAGTTAAGGGGCATCCCTTGCAAAGGCAAATCACACTTTTTTCAGTGGTGACAAGTGACACACGGAATGTGTAACGCCATACCTTGAGAGCTTTGGGCTTTTTTTTCATAGATTCTTCTTTTGAAAACACTATATCTCTTGAACCGTGTGTTCAAATCATGAACCATTTTCACCGCTGAGTTTCTCGCATCAAGATCTTCAAAACTAGATAACATGTTCATAGGTTTGAACATATTTTCTCATGAAAAACCCAAAAAAATCAAAAGAACTAAAAATAGAAAAAAAACGGAAACAATAAAGGAAACCGGTGAAAATTGTAAACCGAGGAGCATATTTGTGCTTTTCATCTTTTTGGGAAGCACGCTTCCCACTTTCGAGAAGCAAATGTATGATTTAGGCAAAAACACACCTGTGCTTTTCACTTTTTGGGGAGCACAATTTTGTATTTTCCTTTTCAAAAAGCATGGTATGCTTCACATGAGGAAAAAAATATCTTCTAGAAAATGTAAAAAAAGAACATAACCCTAAACTAAAAAATGCGTGCAGAAAAGAGAAAAAAACATGCTTAGGATGCGCCCAGCGCATGACATGTGCTGAACACACTAAGGTACGCACTCCCAACCCACCAAAAGTGCCCGCTGGGTTTCCCCAAAGGGTACCCTCTAATTTGCCAGTCCCTTGGAGCACACATAACCTGCACGACATAGGCATAGGGTCCCGATAACTGCCACACGTGTGGTGTATCGGGTGGTTGCGCCGCACGCCCTGTGTGGCATGAAGACGACCCCGCCCACACGACCGCGTCCGGGCGCGCGCAACCACAGCCCGCACGTCCGATGTAGCGCGATCGCCCCGCATGAGCGCGTCCGGGCGAGCGAGCACGCGGCCCGCACGACCCGTCTCGGCCGTCGCCCCTCCCCGCCTGCGAATAACACGCCCCGCGTGTCAGTAACCACGCGTCCCGCCACGATTGCCACACATGTGGTCCGGACCCTCTTCAGTTGCCATGTTGCTCAACTGCAGTTGCCATGTTGCTGAACTACAGTTGCCATGTCGGACAGCTACAGTTGCCATGGTTGCTCAACTGCAGTTGCCATCTTAGGTGAAGTGCCGGATGCCATTTTTGGGCAACTGCAGCTATTGCCATGTCAGACAACTACAGTTATCATGATTTGGAAAACTTTAAGAGTTTCCACCTACTAACAATGGACAGTTGCCATGTAGCACTAAAAAACATGGCAAAAAACATGTTGCGGATAAAAAGAGAGTTGCCATCTGCTTACAAGCACGCTAGGGCGGTTGCCATGTATCCTGCAAAACACATGGCAACTGATGGCTTTTGGTGTGTGGGAGAGGAGACGGGAGGGCAGTTGCCATGTATCCAGCAAAACACATGGCAACTGATGGCTTTTGGTGTGTGGGAGAGGAGACGGGAGGGCGGTTGCCATGTATCCTGCAAAACACATGGCAAATGATGGCTTTTGGTGTGTGGGAGAGGAGACGGGAGGGCAGTTGCCATGTATCCTGCAAAACACATGGCAACTGATGGCTTTTGGTGTGTGGGAGATGAGACGGGCATGTGGGTGACGGTGGTATCTTTAGGAGTTGCCACCTACTAACACTAGACAGTTGCCATGTAACGCTACAAAACAGACGTGGCAACAATAACATGTTCGGGTAAAAAGAGAGTTGCCATATGCTTACAATCACAAATAGGGCAGTTGCCATGTACCCGTTCAAAAACATGGCAAATGACAGCTTGGGTGTGGGAGAGTGGGAGAATGGCAGTCGTGGGAGATGTGGAACAGGAGTGGTGCGTGGCATGAGGGCGCGACAACAGTTCCATCGCACGCGCCAACTGGCGAACGTTGGCGGCGGAAAGAAAACAGGCGTGTGGGCGAACTCCCCCACATGCCACACACACGAGTTGTCTTACGTGACCCCTGTTCAAGAATTCGTTCGATTAACCAGTTAACTTGCCGATTAACCCCTACTTGTAGGGTCACCGAGTAGCCGATAAACCAATAAATCGTCCAATTAATTGATTAAATGGCCGATTAGCCTATTAATCCCCTACTTGCAAGCCAACCGAGCAGCTACCAGTTAACGATTTCCTCAACAATGTACGTGACACACAAAATTAGTCTTTTTATGCCAAGATTCATGCAAAAGACGCTGAACGGTGATGAAGGCGTGTGGGCGAGTTGGCTAACGCCCACACGTGTGGGCGTTAACATTTCCGTAGGCATATGGATTGGTCGGGTACTCCGCCTCGTAGCCGCGCTGGAGGCGAAGGTAACCTTTTTCTCCCCACGACTCGCCCCACGGGTTCTTGAGCAGCCAGTAGTTGACGGCCGGATCGTGCAGGTCGTCGCTCGGAGTCAGCGGCGGAGCTTAGTGCATTGCTGAGGGGGCGGTGCCCCCCCTCCCCCAGGCTTAAATAGCAAGCTCCGCCACTGCATGGAGTTGAGCCGTATCCCACGAGCAACGCCTCGTGGTTACCGTTGATGTTGCACGACCCCCTGTAGACGCCGCCGGTGTAGGGATACCTCTCCCAGGTCTCAATGCCTTCCTCGGTGATGTAGTCGAACGCCTTTGCTGCCCATCTACGATCGCAGCGGAGGTTCTCGGGGTTGCAGTCCACCAGTTGCTGCATTCATGCATGTATACGCGCATGGTGTGATTCATCCAGACAATGACATGCATGCCACAAATTAACCAACATGTATGTATGTACTTACACTAGCTAGCTTGCTCATACCAACCTGCAGGAAGACACTGATCTGAACATGGTTCATGATGAAGTGGACGCTCTCGATTGCCCCTGCGAAACACGGTACCCAAACTTATCCTCTAGTACGGGCAGAGGGTATGCAGGCAACCAAACTAGATGCAAATGTTGGTTTTTTTGCCTGTTTTTCCTTAGCCAGGCTCAACTGTGAAGTGTATGCAATACAGGAAAAAACTGAGATGACAACCAAACATGTTCACATTAGATGGAGTAGCTTTTTTTGAGGGAGTCCATCTCAGGATAAATAAATGACGCTCAATTGCTGGTGAAACTAAAAGGGCATGTCGTTACGTTTCGTGCGCCCATTTAGAAGCCCCCCGAGATCCATCTTGATCGCTTCGGACTGCAAGCAGGTGATTTCAAATATTTCCAAGAAGGCCAAAGGCACTTACGGAGTAATCATTAGCAAGATCAATGAAGTAGCAACTCATTTTCAGTGTAATTTTTCTTTTGAAGGTCGGACTGTCAATTATGAAGTTCACAATTTAGTCAGATTCTCTCTTAGTCGAGGGCCGGGACGCCATGGTTGGCTTGGCAATCCCCATGATCCGTCTGGTGGAGGAGGAGCGAAGGTACGCCGTGTTCAGGGACAACCTCCGTCTGGTGGACCAGCACAACGCCGCTGGCGAGGCCGGGGTCCCCGTGGCCCGCATGGGCATCAACGGGCTCGCCGACTTGACCATGCATGAGTGGAACGTCATTTGCTGCGGGGCAAGATTAAGCGAGGGATCAGAGTGTATGTAGCCTTCGGCAATAGTAGTAACTGAGACGGAGGATTCTGTAGGCTAGCATGGTTTTTGTTTAGGAGATAAGAAAAATTGGACGAGTGGGAGCTCAGCCAGGATATCAGCTATTCTTTCGGCCGCCTGTCTGTGATTGTGACTTTGGCCGCGAATCTATTTTATCTTATGAACTAAAAGTCCAATTTATGATTTGTTTCCGCATTTGTGTTCATCGTGATGAGACTTTGAAATGACACAACTCTTGAATATGTTTCATCATACGGGGCTTGAGATTCAAAGTCCGAACCATGGTGGAACTCTGCGAAACTACACGAAACTTGTTTCATGACTCAGACACAATTGTGTGTTGAGTAAATAGGCAATCTTTCGATTAATTTAATCCAGAAAATAATCATGAACTTGGCATTGACAAAATTGTCATTAATGACATGCTGATTACAATTTAAGTAAGCACGTACTATGTAAACAGTAGACACATCTACACATAATACTAGTGCGGCTAACACAGAAATAAACATGAGTGGGATAAACAAGTTATAACCTCCGATCGGCCAAGCAGAGGCCGCTGCGTCGACGGTGGCAGCAGCGGCCTTCTTCTCGGCCTCGATCTTCTCGGCGGCGAGACAGTCGGCGTCGGCTGGCTGAGACATGATGACGACGAAGGCGTAGAGGATAGCAGCGGATCGGTGGCGAGTAGTCGCGTAGTCGCTTCCAAAAACCTAATCACCCCTCACCCGTATAGGATCCGGAGAGGCGGGGTTTCGGAGACCTACTCTCCTGTCAACCGTGTACGCGGTGAACGGGATGGATTCGCCATCGGCAGTAGCAACACTGAAACGACGTGGGCATGAAGACATATGTGACCTGATTCGCGTCACGGCTAGAGTTGGTAGACGCCTCACATATATATGCGCGGCCGCGTGGAGAGACGTGGGCTGAGCCCATGTCCGAGTCGGTAACAGCCTACGATCTGACGTCTCAGATCGTGGTCCACCTATCAATGACCCTCCGTTCCTGACTGGCAAAAAAAAAAGAGCATAGATGTGAGCTCGGCTCGGCTCATTCCCGCCACCCGCGGCGAGGCGGGCAGCAGAGGAGGAGCGCTAGAGCCTCTTCTCTTCTCAAGCTCCAATAGCATGTGAAGAAGAATCCCGAGGTCCAACTCCTCTCCAACTAATAATGTGGGACTAAACTTTCCACCACCCCTAATGACATATAACCCACATGGGCCTGTAGAGATATTCTGAAATTGTTAGATGGGCCCACCCTCATATTTCAATATTGTGTACCCTTGAACATGATGCCACCCAATGAAACTATGTATAAACTATTGTAGTTTATGTACTTTTACAATATGAAACAACTAAAGAAACACTACAAAGTGATGAAACAATATGGTGCACTATGGATCAGGATGGCCCCAATGAAACTGAAACTTTTGTTACAATAAAATCTATTGTTATTTACAAGCTTTGAGATTCATATGAATCAGTTTGGTGTGCCTTGACATACAATATAACATTACGGTACGATACAAAACACGATGAACCACAGTGAAGCTGCATGATTGATTTTGTGAAACATAATGAAGCACTATTAATTTATGAACTTTGCTAACTTCCGGATGGCAGGATTTTAACAACAGGTGCGGACGATTCGCAGACGTCTGATCCGAAGCATGCATGCAGGAGGCCATAACGATGTTGCATGCGCGTGAGCTGCAGTTGCATTGTTAAACATACATGCATATAAAAACAAAATTGCTGATGCCATAAAAAATTCCTCTGAAATTTAAACTTTAAAATGTTTTGTATCACAAACCATAGCTCCGATTGAAAAACTGCTTTCACATAAAAAAATCGTCGCGACGAGAACTTTGAAACTAGATCCCATGTTGATATGTTCCGACGACATTTTTTTCCAGGACAAAAGTTATTACGCCTCTCCTACATAAGTTATCAGTGTGCAAGACATCATTTATCATGTTGTTTACACAGATATTATCAAGGTATACAAAATGGTTCCCACAATTTTTCCTCACGTGCACATGCATGAATACAATAGAGGGCCAAAAATAATGTCGACCAAAATTCTCCCTTTTTAGAAAATCCAAAATGTTTTGTAGCTCAAAACGACGATGCCTTCAAAACTAGATCCCATGTTGCTATGTTCTGAAGATTTTTTTAGTCAAAAAGTTACCACGTCTGGGGTAACCAAGTTATAGATCTGTTGTGTATATATTACCATGATAATGGGGAGGGGGTGTTTTTCAACAAAATAAATCCCCTGGTCAAAACAGTTACCACGCCAGGGCGAAGAAGATTATCAACTCTGGTGGGCATATATATTACCATGATATTGACACATGGTGTTTTTCAAAAAAAAAAGATCCAGTGTGAAAAAGTTATCACGTCTAGGCTAAATAAGTTATCATCAACCCTGTCGTGCGTATATTATCATAATGTTTTCATAGAATTACCAGAGTATGTTTTTCAATAAACTTTTATCTCGTGGTTAAAAGTCACCGTGGTGTTTGTAGTGAGTTATCGGCTTTGTACTGTGTATATTACCGTGCAATTTGCATAGAAGTTTTCGGGTATGTTGTTTTAGCAACTTTTTTCCCGCTGGTCATTAAATTTTCTTGATGTTTGTACATTAGTTATCAGATCTCCTATGTGTATATTATCATGCTATTTACACCTAAGTTACCTGGTATATATTTTCCAACTATTTTTTTTCCTGGGTAAATAGTTACCGCGACGTTTGTATGTGAGTTATCAGCTCTGATGTGCATGTATTATCATTCTATTTACACAGAAGTTATTGGGGGCATGTTTTTTAATAACTTTTTTCCGAGTAAAGAAAAAATTACCGTAATATTTTGTATGTGAATTATCAGCTCTTTTGTGCATATATTATCATGCTATTTACACATAAGTTATAAGGTGTATGTATTCCAACAACTTTTTTTCTCATGTCAAAAGTTATCATGGCATTTGTACGCGAGTTATCAACTCTGGTGTGCGCGTATTATCACTCTATTTATGTACTCCCTCCGTCCAGAAATACTTGTCATCAAAATGAATAAAAGAGGATGTATCTATATGTATTTTAGTTCTAGATACATTCCTTTCTGTTCATTCTGATGACAAGTATTTTCGGACGGAAGGAGTAGAAGTTATTGGGGGGGGGGGGGAGGGGGGTATGTTTTCCCATAGTTTTTATCCCGTGGTCAAAAGTTACCACGGTTTTTCTACATGACTAATAGCTTTCTTGTGTGTATGTTACCATACTATTTACGCCGAAATTATAGGTATGCATTTTCAATAAAATTTTGGCCAGTGCCAAAACTTATCGTGTCGATTGTACATGAGTTATCAGCTATGTTGTGCGTATATTATCATATTATTGACACCTAAAATTACAGGGTATGTATTTTCAACAACTTTTATCTCAGGATCAGAAGTTATCATGATGATTGTAGGTGAGTTATCATCTATGTATTTTTAACAAGTTTTATCCCAGCATCAAAAGTTATAGAGATGATTGTACGTGAGTTAAGTTCTATTGTTTGTCCATATATTACCATGTTATTTGCACATAAGTTATTCAGGTATGTAGTTTTAACAACTTTTATGCCGGGGTGAAAAGTTATCGCGACATTTGTACTTGACTTATCAGCTATGTTATGTGTATATTATCAAGCTATTTATACATAAGTTATCGGATATGGTTTTTCAGTGACACTTGTCCCGATGTAAAAGGCTACCACAATGTTAATACATGATCCATTAGCTATGTTCTATAAATCTTCATGAAGAAAATCTCATAAAACAAACTATGCAGGTTGTCCAAAAAATACTCATCATTAGGTGTGGATATAAGTAGAACACGATGCTTGATTCCAATAGAGAACCGTGCATGGAGTAGGTGGTTTGCTCCCCCGTGAATGGCCTTGTGGTCTGGAGTTCAACTCCAGCTGCAGTCATTTAATTTTTGCTATTGTTTAAACAAATCGTGCGAATCTGTTGCAAACTGCCAGTCGGCAGGTATTTAGCTTTCTCGTTAATTTATTTTGGTTCCAATCTTTTTATCATGATTTAAAATTAGAATTGCAAAGGTCATTGAATATTCAACATTAGTGTCCTTTGCATAAACCAAAAAATGCAAAGCGATTATAAATCATAATTCTGATTTAAAAATTATAATTAATACACATGAAAAAATGGGTGGGCGAATGAGTAAAAAAAAGAGAAGCAGAATGGGTTGTACCGTGTGTGGTACCCAATGCTGTATCTGCCAGAAAGATCACAAAAAACAGTACACATCTGACACGACGTATACTTTGTATAGAAGATAAAAAAAATCAGTATTGCTAAAACTTAGTCGACTAACTTAACTAAGTATCAGTCAACTACATAGCCGCTGGATCTTTGCGCGGAGATTCGTTCTGAATTGATTATCGTCCAACAGCCCTAGCAGCATGTCATCCCATCGCTTGTAGCATGTTGTCCCACTAGTCTCAACGTGGTAACAGCATACGCCCCCGTTGCTCGCAACTCATCGTCCCACTAGTGGCAACAACCACCATTGACGCTTGTAGCATTTAGTCTCACCGGACATCTCACAACGTCTGTCGTCACTGTTTGCAGCATTTTGTCCAACCGGTTCCAACATCTAGTTGTGCCGCTCATACCACCACAACTACGCTGACATCACTTAACTGAGACTGAGTTCTAGCCACGCCCTTTAAAAATTATCATGCCATTTTTCCATTATTATTGGTGCATCCAAACGTTATAATGAAATTTTCCTACTATGTTGTTGGTGCACCCTTGTCTCCCTCACTGCTCGGCCTTGTCGGCATTCGTGCATTCGCTCTATGAATTAATGATCATGCATGCACTAGTTACTACTTCCTCCGTTTCTAAATATAAGTTTTTTTAAAGATTTTAAATGAACTACCACATACGGATATACATAGACATATTTTAAAGTGTAGATTCATTTATTTTGCTTCGTATGCAGTCACTTGTTGAAATGGCCTATATTTAGGAACAGAGGGAGTAGATTCGAGCACATAATCATGGACAAGAATCATGATGCACGATGAACTAGATTTGATGAACTCTTCACGCCAAAAAAAGAATCATGGTGAACGCCGGTCCAGACTCTAGAGTCTAGAACGAACATGATGATATATGGAGTTGTCACGGCCTTCCTCGCCGTGCGGCATCCGTGCCGGCTGGCATGCCTCGGCCGCACACGACGCACCCGACGGACGCCGCGTAAAGGTCGACGTCGTCGCGGCCAGGAGCGCAGCCGCCGCACACCATGGCTCGCGGGAGCATGCCCTGGCCGCACGCGCCGCAGTCGCCTCCGTCGCCGAACGGCTCCTGCCCGCACGCGCGGCACCTGAAGCCGCGGCCGCCGCGCGTCCCGCCGCACGAACGGCACCGGTAGCCGCGCGAGCTGGTGCCACACTCGCCGCAGGCGGAGTCGTAGCCGCCCTCGTCCTCCGTGTCCGTACCGCCCTCGTCCTCTTCGCCGTCGACGACGAGCGGCACCAGGCTTGCCGCGGGCGCGCTGGAGGCGGGAGCGGCGGGGTTGGCGTTGCTGTTCACATCGGCGGCTGCCTCCTGCTCAGAGCCTGCAACGTGCTCAAGTCTCTCCAGCTGGGTGGTGTTCGGGGCGTCATCGGAACGATGGCGGCCTCGCAGCTCTTCTTCTTCGTCGCTGTGGTCGCCGTGGATTATAGGGTCGTCTTCCTCCTGGCTTTCTGCCGACGGCGAGGCGGGGACATGAACTTCCATGGCGTGGCGACACGGGCAGGGAATGGGGATCCATTTGATGGGACCGGGAGCGGCGATGGGTGCCAATGGACTGGAACCGAAGCGTCCAGTGGTTTGACCGAGAAGTTGAGGGGTGAGGCCGTGGAATTTGTTGCGGCTCTCGGTAATATATATAGGAAAACGTTTGGAGCCGGGGCACCGGCGAAACATTGGGCCGGTCTCCCTCTTCCCTGCGTCTCCTTCATTGCAGCTCCCCCACATCTTGCACAGCTCGCCGGGGCGCGCGCCATCCTCTTCTTCTGCCCTCTCCTCCCACCCCTTCCCCATCCCTTCCCCCCGCCCCGGTCACAGCACCACGCCTTCCCTCCCCGCTCGAAGCTACCATGGATCTGCATGGTGACCATTCCATCTCGCCGGCGACCGAGGGGCGGTGACCACGGGAGATGCTGCAACCGGGGCGACAGGGTGCTACCACGGCGACGCCTACCTCGCATGCATCGGAGCTCTGCCTACCTCGCCGGAGCCATGGCAGACTACACCCCACAGCGATTTTTTGATGAAACTGGTTGTAGCAAATTCAATCGCCGGTGGTAGCAAAAATCTACTACGGTTGCAGCAAAACGGCGTCATCGTCATCGCGGAGTCGCAGCTGAGATAAGGAGTTTGAAGCTTTTCTCAATGCGGTTGTAACTTTTATAACTGTCGGTTGCAACTTTTCGTTTTTCGTCCATGGCTTCGTTTCCACGGTTGAAACTTTTTTTATAGTCGGATGAAGCTTTTTTCATTGCTAGATGAAGCTTTTTCTGTCACCGGTTGTAACTTTTCGTCCATGGCTTTTGTTTCCACGGTTGAAACATTTTTTATAGTCTTATGAAGCTTTTTTTCATCGCTTGATGAAGCTTTCTCTGTCACCGGTTGTAACTTTTCTTGGTCATCCATAGCTCCAGTCGTATACTGGTTGAAGCTTTTTTCGTAGCCGGTTGAAGCTTTTCCTATCGCTAGTTGTAGGTTGCAGCACTGAGCATCTCCCTGGGCGCTCGATCTTTTTTGTTCGCAAGCGGGGGATGAGCGCCGGCGAGCACACCGGTGAGCACGCCGGTGAGCTCCGGTCGTCGCCACCGGAGCTGCAGCGGTGGCCATGAAAGCTACAACCGCAGGGATGGGCTATTGCATGGGGGCGAAGCCGGTGAAGAGGACGGCCGCCGAGGACCACCGGCGACCAGGGTGGCCGGGAAAGACGGCCGGCGAGGATGGCGATCAGGGACGAGGAGGGCAGGCAAGGGAGGGGCGACGACGAGGGGGAACGCGGGCAGCCGGCGAGATGGGGTTCGCGAGAGGACGACGACGCTCATTACGCGCTCGCGAGAGGAAGACGACGACCTGGTTAGATAAGGATCCAACGGCTCGGGACGGACCGATCTGACGGCTAGGGTGCGACCGGCCGAAACGTTCGGCCGGCGCACCGGCGCCTAGCATCGCCACTACGTACTCTCTCCGTCTATATGTGTAAGTCATCTTACGAAAATCAAATAATCCCAAAACACTTAGGCGCGGTGCATTAACTTCTACCTAATTTTTTGTTTCTTGACATATCAACCAATAAGAGATGAAGGGTGTGTATGCTTTTAATGACTTGAGACTACCAAACACGACATGCAGTGGTTAGTTCATTGCATGCAATGCTATTAATTAGCAAACAAACATTAAGGTCTCTCGTTTTCCCCTCCTTCTTGGTCACGGTGCACAACCTAAGTTGACTTACTCACCTAGACGGAGGAAGTACAAGAATTCCGGAGGAGTAAATGGCACTGGTCTCTGTGTGGTGCACTTGATTCACGATACTTGCAAACCGAAAAACCCTGTAGTCACAAAACTTGTGTTGCCGGTATAGTTTGGTCACATATGCCATCTGAACCAGCCAGCCGCTCGGGTTTCTTTGTTTTACGGTCACCCGCAATTGAAGTCCCTCGTTCCCAAATCGAAACCAAATCCCTAGCTCTTCCTCTCATCTCTACTCCCAATGTCTGAGTTGGTAGTCTCGCTTCACTCCGGTTAATTCTTTCCCACCATTTTTCTATCCCACCAACACATTTAAACCGGATTTTACCCACGATCTACTTAAACCTATTTTATCTGCCAATTCAATCTATTTTCGGTAGTATTTATAACTTTTATATGGAAAGGAATAAATCATGACCGTTCTATAATTAATTTCTGAAGTATTTGGTAACATTTATCTGCCAAAAGGATCTTTTTTTATAGTATTTGATAACTTTTATATGGAAAGGAATAAATTATGACTGATCTTTAATCAATTTCTAAAGACCAAATCTCTATTATTAAAGCAAGATTGGAATCGTTTTCGTTCGACCTCCCATCCCGCCATCCTAGCGATCCTCGCCTCTCCTCTCGGCTGCTGCAATCTGCCACCAATGCACGCACGAATCCGGATCAGCCAGGGAAAGAACGGAACAAATGCACAACACAACTCGACACACGATAAAAGGAAAAAGAAAACCCACCTAAAAAAGCAGCCATGAGCCCACGACCAGGCACACCCGTCCCACGCCCCATCTCCTCACGACCTCACCAACACCTAGCTCCTCCCCTCTGATCTGTCTACCGAGAAAATACCCCCGCCGTCCAAGCCCAAACCGTCGCGCCGGCGCAGGAGCCCGTGCCGAGGAGTCCTCGATCCAATCCTCGCCCTCGTCGGCGTTGGCGGCCCCGCACTCTCTCTGGAGCAAAATCCTCCGTCGTCCAGCCTGAACCGCCGTGCCGACGTAGTAGCCTGCCGTTCACGCGACCAGAGCCGCCCACGCAAAGAGATGGCGTAAGCCATGCTATCGAGAGGAGTCCTCGATCCAACCCTTGCCCTCGCCCTTGCCGACGTCGATGACCCCGCCTCTCTCATGGGTTCAGTTACTCGATCTCGGTCATCCGGCTAATCTCCGACGAATATGTCACTGGTGCGGACACGCATCGAACAACAACAATGCGGGCTCATCTCTAGCTCGTTTGAGCCTATCGTCGACGCCGTCATGTCGCCGATGTGTTGGTGCCCATGTCGCACGAACACCGGCGTCACCTGTCTCCCTATCTCCAACAGAGGCGAAGCTATGTGTATCCCTGGCGGCTATGCCCCCCCCCAAACCAAGGAATTTTTTTCTCATTAGCTGTTTGCAGCATTGTGTTCAACCGATTCCAACATCTAGTTGTGCCACTCATACCACCAGAACTACACTGAAGTCACTTAACTGAGACAGAGTTCTAGCCACGCCCTTAAAAAATTATCATGCCATTTTCCCATTATTATTGGTGCATCCAAACGTTTTTATGAAATTTTCCTATTACGGTGGTGCACACACACGTCTCCCTCGCCGCTCGGCCTTGTCGGTGTTCGTGCATCCGCTCTATGAATTACTGATCATGCATGTACTAGTAGATTCGAGCACATAATCATGAACAAGAAGCCTGATATGAACTAGATTTGATGAACTTTTCGCGAAAAAAAAAATCATGGTGAACGCAGGTGAACTAATTGTTGTCCATTTGTATATGGTATACGTAAACCTCGCAGATAAGCTGCCGTCGCCGTTCGGCATGCATCTAGTCCAGACTCTAGAACGAACGTCATGACATATGGAGTTGTCACCGCCGACCTCGTCATGCAGCGTCCGCGCCGCTGGCAAGCCGCGGCCACACACGATGCACCCGACGGACGCCGCGTACAGGTCGACGTCGTCGCGGCCAGGCGCGCAGCCGCCGCACACCACGGCCCGCGGGAGCATGCCCTGGCCGCACGCGCCGCAGTCGCCTCCGTAGCCGAACGGCTCCTGCCCGCACGCGCGGCACCTGAAGCCGCGGCCGCCGCGCGTCACGCCGCACGAACGGCACCGGTAGCCGCGCGAGCTGGTGCCGCACTCGCTGAATTCGGAGTCGTAGCCGCCGTCCTCCTCCGTGTCCATGTCCATGTCCGAGTCCGTGCGGCCTTCTTCCTCCTCGCCGTCGACCAACGGCACCAGGCCTGCAACGGCGACGCTGGAGGCGGGAGCGGCGAGGTTGGGCGGCGTGGCGTTGCCGTTCGCGTCGGCGGCCGGCTCCTCCTGAAAACCTGCAACGTTCTCAAGCCCCTCCTGGGTGGTGTTCGGGGCGTCATCCGAACGATGGCGGCCCCGCGGCTCTTCCTCGTCGCTGTGGTCGCCGCGGATTATAGGGTCGTCTTCCTCCTGGCTTTCTGCCGACGGCGAGGCTGGGACATGAACTTCCATGGCGTGGCGACACGGGCGGGGAAGAGCAGAGAGAGGCGATGGGAATGGGGATCGATTTGATGGGATTGGGAGCGGCGATGGGTGCCAATGGACTAGAACCGAAGCGTCCAGTGGTTTGACCGGGGAAGTTTTTTTTTTTGGAGGGAAGTTTTTTTTTTAGGGTATTTTTTTGGGGGAAGTTGAGGGGCGAGGCCGTGGAATTTGTTACGGCTCTCGGTAATATAACTACGTGCGAGAATTCCGGAG
This sequence comes from Aegilops longissima, assembly GCA_021605205.1. NCBI lineage: Eukaryota > Viridiplantae > Streptophyta > Magnoliopsida > Poales > Poaceae > Aegilops > Aegilops longissima. The sequence goes on along the minus strand of CM038681.1, from coordinate 629,811,619 downwards.
GAGTAAATGGCACTGGTCTCTTTTTTTTTTGAATGTAATGGCACTGGTCTCTGTGTGGTGCACTTGAGTCACGATACTTGCAAGGCGGCTGCTACAAATCAACCGACTGATTTTCAGGCGGGTCTGTAGTCGTCCGATCTGCCCTCGTGTAGCCGTTCGATCATGCAAATGAAGCCCCATCGCATCCTTGTCCCTCCGTCGCAGCGCCCATGTATTGCAACAACACCGGCGTTACGCTTCTTCGCAACACCGGCAACAGTTGGGGCGTGCTGCGCCGCCGCACCGTGGCGCCTCGCCCATCTGACCAGCATCTTCGGCGAGTGTTGCATCCCAAAATCAGCCACAGCACTGTCGACCGCCGACGGGCCACATAGCAGTAGCGTTACAATTGTTGCATAGCAGCGGCGACAAAGATGTGTCGTAGCACCGGCTGCCGCCGACAAATCCCCGCATCAGAGCGCCGGCAGCACCGTCCAACGTTGCATCGCATCAACGTCAACCGCCGACGAGCCGCCATAGCAATGCAGCGTCGCGAGACGGGAGGTGCTGCATAGCAACGCCGGCGAGGCTGCGTTGCAGCACCGGCAACCGATGACGGCCGCCATGTCACAGCGCCGACAACAGCGTCGAACATGGCTGCGTTCACGAGTGCTGCATAGCAGTCGTTGGCGACATCGACGAGTGCCGCATCGCAACACTAGTGCTGAGGAGCTTTGCGCCGCAGCACTGGTGGCACCGTCGGGTGTCGAGTCGCAGCACCGGCAGCTCCGAATCAAACGACAAGGGCTGCGTCGCAGCCACCGACAGTCGTCGACGATCGCTGCGACGCAGCGCGGCAGCACCGGCGTGTGCTCTCAAGCAGCAGCGGGTGGTGCTTGGGCAGCCATGGCGGACGCGTCGCGGCCGGCGTGTGGTCTCACGCAGCAGTGGGTGGAGCTTGGGCAGCCATGGCGGATGCAGCAGGCCATGGTGCGAGATTTGTGGGGACGAAAGGGATTGAACTTGGTGGAACACTCGAGCGGTTCTCGTTAGCTCTGGAGGACGAGGAGATAAGAATGGCAGGTGGGCGGGCCCAGCAGGACGCGTGGCGTGCGCATCGTGCGATTTGATGCGAGTGGAAAATCATCCGGTTTAAGTTGATCGTTTTCCAAACGAAAAACCCCGTAGTCACAAAACTTGTGTTGCCGGTACAGTTTGATCACATACGCCATCTGAACCAGCCAGCCACTCGGTTTTCTCTGTTTTACGATCACGCACGGGGCACATGACGTCAGTGGGGGCTGGTAGTTTTGTAGAAAAGACCTTATTGTTTTAGTATGAGAGGGCCGTACTGCAAAATCTCCAGTTTTATAGCCAAATCGAATTGAAGTCCCTCGTTCCCAAATCGAAACCAAATCCCTAGCTCTCCTCTCATTCACCTTGCGGCGGCGGCGATGACGACAATAAGACATCGAAATGTGGCCAGCGTTTTGGGTACCGAGAGAAATTCGAGCACTCATCTGAACCAGCCAGCCGCTCGGGTTTCTTTGTTTTACGGTCACCCGCAATTGAAGTCCCTCGTTCCCAAATCGAAACCAAATCCTAGCTCTTCCTCTCATCTCTACTCCCAATGTCTGAGTTGGTAGTCTCGCTTCACTCCGGTTAATTCTTTCCCACCATTTTCTATCCCACCAACACATTTAAACCGGATTTTACCCACGATCTACTTAAACCTATTTTATCTGCCAATTCAATCTATTTTCGGTAGTATTTATAACTTTTATATGGAAAGGAATAAATCATGACCGTTCTATAATTAATTTCTGAAGTATTTGGTAACATTTATCTGCCAAAAGGATCTTTTTTTATAGTATTTGATAACTTTTATATGGAAAGGAATAAATTATGACTGATCTTTAATCAATTTCTAAAGACCAAATCTCTATTATTAAAGCAAGATTGGAATCGTTTTCGTTCGACCTCCCCATCCCGCCATCCTAGCGATCCCTCGCCTCTCCTCTCGGCTGCTGCAATCTGCCACCAATGCACGCACGAATCCGGATCAGCCAGGGAAAGAACGGAACAAATGCACAACACAACTCGACACACGATAAAAAGAAAAAGAAAACCCACCTAAAAAAGCAGCCATGAGCCCACGACCAGGCACACCCGTCCCACGCCCCATCTCCTCACGACCTCACCAACACCTAGCTCCTCCCCCTCTGATCTGTCTACCGAGAAAATACCCCCCGCCGTCCAAGCCCAAACCGTCGCGCCGGCGCAGGAGCCCGTGCCGAGGAGTCCCTCGATCCAATCCTCGCCCTCGTCGGCGTTGGCGGCCCCGCACTCTCTCTGGAGCAAAATCCCTCCGTCGTCCAGCCTGAACCGCCGTGCCGACGTAGTAGCCCAAGCCGTTCACGCGACCAGAGCCGCCCACGCAAAGAGATGGCGTAAGCCATGCTATCGAGAGGAGTCCCTCGATCCAACCCTTGCCCTCGCCCTTGCCGACGTCGATGACCCCGCCTCTCTCCATGGGTTCAGTTACTCGATCTCGGTCATCCGGCTAATCTCCGACGAATATGTCACTGGTGCGGACACGCATCGAACAACAACAATGCGGGCTCATCTCTAGCTCGTTTGAGCCTATCGTCGACGCCGTCATGTCGCCGATGTGTTGGTGCCCATGTCGCACGAACACCGGCGTCACCTGTCTCCCTATCTCCAACAGAGGCGAAGCTATGTGTATCCCTGGCGGCTATGCCCCCCCCCAAACCAAGGAATTTTTTTCTCATTAGCTGTTTGCAGCATTGTGTTCAACCGATTCCAACATCTTGTTGTGCCACTCATACCACCAGAACTACACTGAAGTCACTTAACTGAGACAGAGTTCTAGCCCCGCCCTTAAAAAATTATCATGCCATTTTCCCAGTATTTTTGGTGCATCCAAACGTTTTTATGAAATTTTCCTATTACGGTGGTGCACACACGTCTCCCTCGCCGCTCGGCCTTGTCGGTGTTCGTGCATCCGCTCTATGAATTACTGATCATGCATGTACTAGTAGATTCGAGCACATAATCATGAACAAGAAGCCTGATATGAACTAGATTTGATGAACTTTTCGCGAAAAAAAAAATCATGGTGAACGCAGGTGAACTAATTGTTGTCCATTTGTATATGGTATACGTAAACCTCGCAGATAAGCTGCCGTCGCCGTTCGGCATGCATCTAGTCCAGACTCTAGAACGAACGTCATGACATATGGAGTTGTCACCGCCGACCTCGTCATGCAGCGTCCGCGCCGCTGGCAAGCCGCGGCCACACACGATGCACCCGACGGACGCCGCGTACAGGTCGACGTCGTCGCGGCCAGGCGCGCAGCCGCCGCACACCACGGCCCGCGGGAGCATGCCCTGGCCGCACGCGCCGCAGTCGCCTCCGTAGCCGAACGGCTCCTGCCCGCACGCGCGGCACCTGAAGCCGCGGCCGCCGCGCGTCACGCCGCACGAACGGCACCGGTAGCCGCGCGAGCTGGTGCCGCACTCGCTGAATTCAGGTCGTAGCCGCCGTCCTCCTCCGTGTCCATGTCCATGTCCGAGTCCGTGCGGCCTTCTTCCTCCTCGCCGTCGACCAACGGCACCAGGCCTGCAACGGCGACGCTGGAGGCGGGAGCGGCGAGGTTGGGCGGCGTGGCGTTGCCGTTCGCGTCGGCGGCCGGCTCCTCCTGAAAACCTGCAACGTTCTCAAGCCCCTCCTGGGTGGTGTTCGGGCGTCATCCGAACGATGGCGGCCCGCGGCTCTTCCTCGTCGCTGTGGTCGCCGCGGATTATAGGGTCGTCTTCCTCCTGGCTTTCTGCCGACGGCGAGGCTGGGACATGAACTTCCATGGCGTGGCGACACGGGCGGGGAAGAGCAGAGAGAGGCGATGGGAATGGGGATCGATTTGATGGGATTGGGAGCGGCGATGGGTGCCAATGGACTAGAACCGAAGCGTCCAGTGGTTTGACCGGGGAAGTTTTTTTTTTTGGAGGGAAGTTTTTTTTTTAGGGTATTTTTTTGGGGGAAGTTGAGGGGCGAGGCCGTGGAATTTGTTACGGCTCTCGGTAATATAACTACGTGCGAGAATTCCGGAGGAGTAAATGGCACTGGTCTCTTTTTTTTTTGAATGTAATGGCACTGGTCTCTGTGTGGTGCACTTGAGTCACGATACTTGCAAGGCGGCTGCTACAAATCAACCGACTGATTTTCAGGCGGGTCTGTAGCCGTCCGATCTGCCCTCGTGTAGCCGTTCGATCATGCAAATGAAGCCCCCATCGCATCCTTGTCCCTCCGTCGCAGCGGCCCATGTATTGCAACAACACCGGCGTTACGCTTCTTCGCAACACCGGCAACAGTTGGGGCGTGCTGCGCCGCCGCACCGTGGCGCCTCGCCCATCTGACCAGCATCTTCGGCGAGTGTTGCATCCCAAAATCAGCCACAGCACTGTCGACCGCCGACGGGCCACATAGCAGTAGCGTTACAATTGTTGCATAGCAGCGGCGACAAAGATGTGTCGTAGCACCGGCTGCCGCCGACAAATCCCCGCATCAGAGCGCCGGCAGCACCGTCCAACGTTGCATCGCATCAACGTCAACCGCCGACGAGCCGCCATAGCAATGCAGCGTCGCGAGACGGGAGGTGCTGCATAGCAACGCCGGCGAGGCTGCGTTGCAGCACCGGCAACCGATGACGGCCGCCATGTCACAGCGCCGACAACAGCGTCGAACATGGCTGCGTTCACGAGTGCTGCATAGCAGTCGTTGGCGACATCGACGAGTGCCGCATCGCAACACTAGTGCTGAGGAGCTTTGCGCCGCAGCACTGGTGGCACCGTCGGGTGTCGAGTCGCAGCACCGGCAGCTCCGAATCAAACGACAAGGGCTGCGTCGCAGCCACCGACAGTCGTCGACGATCGCTGCGACGCAGCGCGGCAGCACCGGCGTGTGCTCTCAAGCAGCAGCGGGGTGGTGCTTGGGCAGCCATGGCGGACGCGTCGCGGCCGGCGTGTGGTCTCACGCAGCAGTGGGGTGGAGCTTGGGCAGCCATGGCGGATGCAGCAGGCCATGGTGCGAGATTTGTGGGGGACGAAAGGGGATTGAACTTGGTGGAACACTCGAGCGGTTCTCGTTAGCTCTGGAGGACGAGGAGATAAGAATGGCAGGTGGGCGGGCCCAGCAGGACGCGTGGCGTGCGCATCGTGCGATTTGATGCGAGTGGAAAATCATCCGGTTTAAGTTGATCGTTTTCCAAACGAAAAACCCCGTAGTCACAAAACTTGTGTTGCCGGTACAGTTTGATCACATACGCCATCTGAACCAGCCAGCCACTCGGTTTTCTCTGTTTTACGATCACGCACGGGGCACATGACGTCAGTGGGGGCTGGTAGTTTTGTAGAAAAGACCTTATTGTTTTAGTATGAGAGGGCCGTACTGCAAAATCTCCAGTTTTATAGCCAAATCGAATTGAAGTCCCTCGTTCCCAAATCGAAACCAAATCCCTAGCTCTCCCTCTCATTCACCTTGCGGCGGCGGCGATGACGACAATAAGACATCGAGCTGTGGCCAGCGTTTTGGGTACCGAGAGAAATTCCGAGCACTCGCGCGGTTACCGCGTTTACCGCCCCCCTCGAGAAACACGCATACCGAGCAAAAAATCTTGAATAATTTGAAAATTTTGAATTCAAACGCTCACAGTATAGTTAAATACAAGCCATCTCTTATGTAACCACACAGCTGTTGGCGGCCTAGTGGTAAAGCCAACCTTTCATCAGCAGGTAGACGCGGGTTTGAATCTGGGCTTGTGCTTTTTTGTTTCTTTTTGAGGATGCAAAAGTTTAAGAATGCTGCTAAATTGTGGGGGCGGCCAGGGGTCGAACTCGCGATGTATCTCCTTCAAAAAATTTGAATTCAAAATTTGATTTTAAATTTCGTCCAATTTTTTTCCGGAATTTCGTGGTTACCGTGGTAACCGCAAATTCCGGTGCCCCACAAGAAAAAAGGTCCGCTCGGGATCCAAAACCTTGGCTGTGGCGGCATGTCTTCTGGCTGGAGTGCAGGCAGCTCCCTAGTCGGAAGTAGCCGCGCCGTCCTCATTGTGGCAGGAGTGTGGCAGACGCGAGTGGGAGCAAGGAGAGCATGGCATTGGGTAGTCATGCCGGTATTGCTGGAGGTAGTGTCGGTGTTGTTGTTCGAGGGAGGTCCTCGGCGTCTGCAGTGGCATGGTCTCGCATCCCGGACTCGTGCGTCTTCCCACAAGAGGTGTGCCAGCGCGGCGAGCAAGATATGCGGCCCGAGCGCGACTGTGTTTCATCGCTCGCATGACTGGCATGGCGACACTCAAGCAGGTTTTCCGAAGATGTGCCTTGTACGCCACCATCCCTGGACAGCTGCTGAGCATGGTAACGCAGAGGCACTGGCAGTGGCGATGGAGTATCATTGTGTTGTCCGGCGAGCAACCACGAAGGTGGAGGTGGCTTGCCCACCATTCCACTTTTTTGTGCGCTTCTACTCGAAGGAGGATTGCACTCGTGTGGTGCACAAATCGGAGCAGCTGCGTTGCGGCCACAAATATAATTGGTTTTCGACGTTGGTCAAGGTTCTCGCATGGTACCCCTGAGGAAACTCGAGGCAAGACAACACTCAGTTCGGAGGGGCTCCCGAAAGAGGCTTGGGATCTGGACATCGCCAACCTAATGCTGACCGATGTCGACAACGAGCTCATCAACGTGCTCCTGGCTATCGACAAGTGGGTGCTGCCTTTCACCGTGTGGCTATGTGACCCTAGTGGTGTGCCAACGGTGCTCACTGTCTCTGTTCCCACCTCCTCCCCAACCATGGAAGCCACACTCCGACGATGATAATGCTCATGCACCGCCACCCCTAAACTCTCAAACAAAGCATGTCACCATTAATTTCCTAGTGAGCTGAAAGAGGTCATTGATACGTCTCCAACGTATCTATAATTTTCGATTGCTCCATGCTACTTTATCTATTGTTTTGGACTATAATGGGCTTTATTTTCCACTTTTATATTATTTTGGGACTAACCTATTAACCGGAGGCCCATTTCGAATTGCTGTTTTTTGCCTATATCGTTGTTTCAAGAAACGGAATATCAAACGGAGTCCAAACGGAATGAAACCTTCGGGCGTGATTTTCTCACGAACGTGATCCAGAGACTTGGACCCTACTCAAGGAGTGCAGGCGGTCACGAGGTGGGGCGCGTCCCTCCCCGGCGCGCCCCTGCCTCGTGGGCCCCCGACGCTCCACCGACGTATCCTTCCTCCTATATATACCTCACGCACCCCAACAGATCGGGGCGGAGCCAAAACCTAATTCCACCGCCGCAACTCCCTGATCCACGAGATCCCATCTTGGGGCCTGTTAGGAGCTCACTGGAGGGGCATCCACCACGGAGGGCTTCTACATCATCACCATAGCCCTCCGATGAAGTGTGAGTAGTTTACTTCAGACCTTCGGTCCATAGTTAGTAGCTAGATGGCTTCTTCTCTCTTCTTGGATCTCAATACAATGTTCTCCCCCTCTCTCGTGGAGATCTATTCGATGTAATCTTCTTTTTGCGGTGTGTTTCTTGAGACCGATGAATTGTGGGTTTATGATCCAGCTTATCTATGGAAAATATTTGATTCTTCTCTGAATTCTTTTATGTATGATTAAGTTATCTTTGCAAGTCTCTTAGAATTATCCGTTTGGTTTGGCCAACTAGATTGGTAGTTCTTGCAATCGGAGAAGTGCTTAGCTTTGGGTTCAATCTTGCGTGTCCTTACCTAGTGATGTAAGGGGTTGCAAGGCACGTATTGTATTGTTGCCATCGAGGATAACAAGATGGGGTATTTATCATATTGCATGAATTTATTCCTCTACATCATGTCATCTTGCTTAAGGCGTTACTCTGTTTTAACTTAATACTCTAGATGCATGCTTGGATAGCGGTCGATGAGTGGAGTAATAGTAGTAGATGCGAATCGTTTGGTCTACTTGTCACGGACGTGATGCCTATATACATGATCATTGCCTGGATAACCTCATAACTATGCTCAATTCTATCAATTGCTCAACAGTAATTTGTTCACCCACCGTAGAATATCTATGCTCTTGAGAGAAGCCACTAGTGAAACCTATGGCCCCCGGGTCTATTCTCATCATATCAATCTCCATCACTTTATTTACTTTCTTTGCTTTTACTTTTTACTTTGCATCTTTATACCAAAAATACCAAAAATATTATCTCTATCAGATCTCACTCGTAAGTGATCGTGAAGGGATTGACAACCCCTAATCACGTTGGTTGCGGTAGCTATCGCTTTGTGCAGTACGAGGGACTTGCGCGTAGCCTCCTACTGGATTGATACCTTGGTTCTCAAAAACTGAGGGAAATACTTACGCTACTTTGCTGCATCATCCTCTCCTCTTCGGGGAAATCCAACGCAGTGTTCAAGAGGTAGCAAGAAGTATTTCTGGCGCCGTTGCCGGGGAGGTCTACGCAAAAGTCTACATACCAAGTACCCATCACAATCCCTATCTCTCGCATTACATTATTTGCCATTTGCCTCTCGTTTTCCTCTCCCCCACTTCACCCTTGCCGTTTTATTTGCCCTCTCTTTCCCAATCTCCTCCTCTCTTTCCGTTGCCTTTTGTTTGCTCGTTTGGTTGGATTAGATGCTTATTTATTCCTAAACAAAGAAGCCAATATCTATGAATCCTGATCCGCTTGCCAATATTTTTCAGAGATCCAATTATGATGAACCAATTCCTAGTGATTTGAATGCACTAGATTATCTTTATAAGGTTTTGCCTAAAATCCGTAAAGTGACTCACGATAGATCTTTGAATAAAAACCATGATTGCAATGATTTTATCATAAATTCTTTTGATGTCAATTGTGCTAATAAGATGCAAAACCCTAAGCTTGGGGATGCTAGTTTTGCTATGTCTACTACTTGTTGCAATGATCATGATTGGGGTGATTCTTCTTATGATCTTGAAAATTTAATTAAGCCCCATGATGAATATAAGATTGATAATAGTGTTTGCAATAATATTGAAAGTGGGTTTGGAAGAGTGTCAACTTTAGATCTCACATATTTGGATAACATTCAACCTTATGAAATTTTTGATAAAAGTGGGCTTGGAGAAATCATGACTTTAGTTAATGATAATCCCACTATTTTGGAAGAGTGTCAACTTCGCATGCATGTGGACCGTGTTGATAATATGTTATGTGATAACTATATTACTGAATTTTCTTATGATCCTACTTGTAATTATTATGAGAGAGGAAAATATGGTTATAGAAATTTTCATGTTACTAAATTACCTCTCGTTATGTTGAGATTGCTATCGTCACTTTCTTCTTCCTCGCATATGCTAGTTTTTGCTTGCCTTGCAAATTTGTTTGCCTATAAGATGCCTATGCATAGGAAGTATTTTAGACTTAAATGTGTTTGTCACATGCTATATGATGCTCTATTTGTGCTTCAATTCTTGTCTTTCATGTGAGCATCATTGAAATCTCAATGCCTAGCTAAAAAGGCTTTAAAGAAAAGCGCTTGTTGGGAGACAACCCAATATTTTTCCTTGCTTCTTAGTAATAAATAATCCATCTAGCCTCTGTTTAGATGTGGTTTTCTCTTTTAATTAGTGTTTGTGTCAAGTTGGACCTATTGGATCTTCTTGGATGATAGTTATTTGATCTTGCTGTAATTTCCAGAATCTTTGTGCTCAGTGCCCGAATTGTTAAAAATCACCAGAACGTGATAAAATACTTATTCCAATTGCTGCTAATCAATAAACAAATTGTCTAGGTCTTAAAATTTTGGTAGAATATTTTGGATTCCAGAAGTTTGTGTTAGTTACAGATTACTACAGACTGTTCTGTTTTTGACAGATTCTGTTTTGCGTGTGTTGTTTGCTTATTTTGATGAATCTATGGCTAGTAAAATAGTTTATGGTCCATAGAAAAGTTGGAATACACTAGGTTTAATACCAATATAAATAAAGAATGAGTTCATTACAGTACCTTAAAGTAGTCTTTTGTTTTCTTTCTCTAACGGAGCTCACGAGATTTCTGTTGAGTTTTGTGTTGTGAAGTTTTCAAGTTTTGGGTGAATTCTTTTGATGGATTATGCAACAAGGAGTGGCAAGAGCCTAAGCTTGGGTATTCCCATGGAACCCCCAAGATAATCCAAGGGCACCAAAAAGTCAAAGCTTGTGGATGCCCCGGAAGGCATCCCCTCTTTCGTCTACTTCCACCGGTAATTTACTTGGAGCTATATTTTTATTCACCAACATGATATGTGTTTTGCTTGGAGCGTCTTGTATTATTTGAGTCTTTGATTGTTAGTTACCACAATCATCCTTGCTGTACACACCTTTTGAGAGAGCCATATATGAATTAGAATTTGATAGAATATTCTATGTGCTTCACTTATATCTTTTGAGCTTGATAATTTTTGCTCTAGTGCTTCACTTAAATCTTTTAGAGCACGGTGGTGGATTCGTTTTAAAGAAACTTGATCTCTCATGCTTCACTTAGATTATTTTGAGAGTCGTTAATAGCATGGTAATTTGCTTAATGTTAATATACTTGGTGTTCAAGATATGTGAAACTTTCTTTTGAGTGCGTTGAATACTAAGATAAGTTTGATGCTTGATAATTGTTTTGAGATATGGAGGTAATAATATCAAAGTCAAGCTAGTTGAGTAGTTGTGAATTTGATAAATGCTTGTGTTGAAGTTAGTAAATCCCGTAGCATGCACATATGGTTAAAGTTGTGTAAAAAATTTGAAGCATGAAGTGTACCTGGCTTGTGCATTCTTATGAGTGGCGGTCGGGGACGAGCGATGGTCTTTTCCTACCAATCTATCCCCCTAGGAGCATGCGTAGTACTTGATTTTGATGACTTCTAAATTTTTGCAATAAGTATATGAGTTCTTTTGACTAATGTTGAGTCCATGGATTATACGACGTTTACCTTTCCGCCATTGCTAGCCTCTTGATGCCTGCATTGCCCTTTCTCACATTGAGAGTTGGCGCAAACTTCGCCGGTGCATCCAAACCCTGTGATATGATACACTCTATCACACATAAACCTCCCTATATATTCCTCAAAACAGCCACCATACCTACCTATTATGGCATTTCCATAGCCATTCCGAGATATATTGCCATGCAACTTTCCACCGTTCCGTTCATCATTATTATGACATACATTACTTTTGTCATATTTCCACCATGGATTATTTTTCATACATGTCACTCTTGATTCATTGCACCATCCCGGTACACTGCCGGAGGCATTCATATAGAGTCATACCTTGTTCTAGTTTCGAGTTGTAATCCTCATGTTGTAATCAGTAGAAGTGTGATGATCATCATTATTAGAGCATTGCCCAAATAAAAAAAGAGAGAAAGGCCAAAAAAAAGAAAGGCCCAAAAAAAAGGGCAATGCTACTATCTATTTTTCCACACTTGTGCTTCAAAGTAGCACCATGTTCTTCATGTAATGAGTCTCATATTTTGTGCTTCAAAGTAGCACCTCGTTCTTCATGTAGTGAGTCTCATATATTGTGCTTCAAAGTAGCACCATGTTTTTCATATAGTGAGTCTCATATGTTATCACTTTCATATACTAGTGGGAATTTTTCATTATAGAACTTGGCTTGTATATTCCTACGATGGGCTTCCTCAAATGCCCTAGGTCTTCATGAGCAAGCAAGTTGGATGCAGACCCACTAGTTTTATTTTGTTGAGCATTCATAGCTCTAGTGCATCCGTTGCATGGCAATCCCTACTCCTCATATTGACATCAATTAACGGGCATCTCCATAGCCCGTTGATTAGCCTCGTCAATGTGAGACCTTCTCCTTTTTTGTCTTCTCCACACAATCCCCATCATCATATTCTATTCCACCCATAGTGCTATATCCATGGCTCATGCTCATGTATTGCGTGAAGGTTGAAAAAGTTTGAGATTATTTAAGTATGAAACAATTGCTTGGCTTGTCATCGGGGGCATAGAAGTTGGGAACATCTTTGTGTGACGAAAATGAAGCATAGCCTAACTATATGATTTTGTAGGGATGAACTTTCTTTGGCCATGTTATTTTGAGATGACATAATTATTTTGATTAGTATGCTTGAAGTATTATTATTTTTATGCCAATATGAACTTTTGTCTTGAATCTTTCGGATCTGAATATTCATATCACAATTAAGAAGATTTACATTGAAATTATGCCAAAGTATCACTCCGCATCAAAAATTCTCTTTTTATCATTTACCTACTCGAGGACGACCAGGAATTAAGCTTGGGGATGCCTGTTACGTCTCCAATGTATCTATAATTTTTGATTGCTCCATGCTACTTTATCTATTGTTTTGGACTATAATGGGCTTTATTTTCCACTTTTATATTATTTTTGGGACTAACCTATTAACCGGAGGCCCAGCCTGAATTGCTTTTTTGCCTATTTCATGTTTGAAGAAACGGAATATCAAACGGAGTCCAAACGGAATGAAACCTTCGAACGTGATTTTCTCACCGAACGTGATCCAGAGACTTGGACCCTACTCAAGGAGTGCAGAGGCGGTCACGAGGTGGGGGGCGCGCCTCGCCTCGTGGGCCCCGACGCTCCACCGACGCATCCTTCCTCCTATATATACCTCACGCACCCCCAACAGATCGGGACGGAGCCGAAACCTAATTCCACCGCCGCAACTTCCTGTATCCACGAGATCCCATCTTGGGGCCTGTTCAGAGCTCACCAAGGGGGCATCCACCACGGAGGGCTTCTACATCATCACCATAGCCCCTCCGATGAAGTGTGAGTAGTTTACTTCAGACCTTCGGGTCCATAGTTAGTAGCTAGATGGCTTCTTCTCTCTTTTTGGATCTCAATACAATGTTCTCCCCCTCTCTCGTGGAGATCTATTCAATGTAATCTTCTTTTGGCGGTGTGTTTGTTGAGATCGATGAATTGTGGGTTTATGATCCAGCTTATCTATGGAAAATATTTGATTCTTCTCTGAATTCTTTTATGTATGATTAAGTTATCTTTGCAAGTCTCTTCGAATTATCCATTTGGTTTGGCCAACTAGATTGGTAGTTCTTGCAATGGGATAAGTGCTTAGCTTTGGGTTCAATCTTGCGGTGTCCTTACCTAGTGACAGAAGGGGTTGCAAGGCACATATTGCATTGTTGCCCTCGAGGATAACAAGATGGGGTATTTATCATATTGCATGAATTTATACCTCTACATCATGTCATCTTGCTTAAGGCGTTACTCTGTTTTTAACTTAATACTCTAGATGCATGCTGGATAGCGGTCGATGAGTGGAGTAATAGTAGTAGATGCAGAATCGTTTCGGTCTACTTGTCACGGACGTGATGCCTCTATACATGATCATTTCCTGGATAACCTCATAACTATGCTCAATTCTATCAATTGCTCAACAGTAATTTGTTCACCCACCGTAGAATATCTATGCTCTTGAGAGAAGCCACTAGTGAAACCTATGGCCCCCGGGTCTATTCTCATCATATCAATCTCCATCACTTTATTTACTTGCTTTGCTTTTACTTTTTACTTTGCATCTTTATACCAAAAATACCAAAAATATTATCTCTATCAGATCTCACTCTTGTAAGTGACCGTGAAGGGATTGACAACCCCTAATCGCGTTGGTTGCGAGTAGCTATCATTTTGTGCAGGTACGAGGGACTTGCGCGTAGCCTCCTACTGGATTGATACCTTGGTTCTCAAAAACTGAGGGAAATACTTACGCTACTTTGCTGCATCATCCTCTCCTCTTCGGGGAAATCCAACGCAGTGCTCAAGAGGTAGCAGTCATCAACCATGGCCAATTGCTAACTGAAGACTTGGCTGATGAATTTCTCCTCCCCGATGAATGCGTAGACCTTAACCGCAAGCACACTTTCACTACCTGGCGCGGCAATATAGATGGCACTGGCCCTGGTCAGTATGGCAAAAGAAATGGAGCTGGAGTGTTAGAGATGATGAATTGCAATTTTGTTATGTTGTAGTCTTGGCTACTGCCTGTTTAGAGATGTTGATGCAGTTTGTTAGATGGTGACGTGTGGGCTAAAAAATCTGACCTCTGTCGGCGACTCCCAAATCCAATTTCTCATCAGGTCATCGAAGTTTGCTAGTTCCTGGACTTGATCTACCATCATATCCGGAAGAGCTCCCCCGCGCTCCTCTTGTGCCTGACCTGACGTTAGAGCCAGAGGAAACCTCAAGATCAAATATGTTATGGATCCGGGTTCTTGACTTTTGACTAGATCCAACATCCAAGCCTCAAGGGGTGCCACCGGATCCTGACTCATGGTGTGACGCCCCGAGACCGATGCTCGAGAAGACTTCCATATATTTCGTGTTTCGCCGTGTGTTTCATTTGTGCCGCCCTTTTTATTTTTGCATTGCATCATGTCATCATGCCATCATCTCATAAATGTTTTGCAACTCAACTAAATAAATGGCATGGATCTTTGATCCATTTAAATCGAGGGAATTCACATGGTGATTCTCTTTAAAACATATCCTCTTGATATTTAGAGAGCTATAGTAAATATTCCAATTATTTGGATTTACCGCAAACACACTTACAAAATATCCTAATGCCTTTGTTGTCTTAATTCTTGATCTCCAACTTTGCCATTATTCTTTCATCATCTTCCGGAGCTCCACCAAAAATCCCAACATTTTTGGAAACCTCTAATTCCTAGTCCTTGCTCAAACCTTTTGAATTAAATTCAAATGACTTTGAATTTAATTCCTGCAATCTTGCCACTCCTATTTTTCATGGACCATGCACATTTTTACGAGTCCGTGGAAATTATCCCCGTGCCCAACTCTTTCTCTAACCTTTCTTTTCTTCCCTTTTTCTTTCTCTTTATTTTATGTTTTGAAAAGAGAATTAGAGAAAGAGAGAGAGAGAGAAGGAGCCCAGAGCCTGGGCCTCCCAACCTCCCTGCTGCCCAAGGCCAAGGCCCAGCCGCCCCACCAATCCCTCCTAACCCTAGCCCGAACCCCCTGCCCGATCCCCATCTCTCGATCCTTCCTCCAGCGCCGCCAACCTCCCTCGTCCTCATCCTGGTCGCGCTGCCAGGGAGAGCCGAACGCCCGATCCCCACCTCTCTCGCTCATAGTCCCGCCGGTCCCCTCGTCTCTTCCTCCTCCACTCTCTCCCTCGCGCCGCCACACGCAGGGATGAGGAGCCCCGACAACCGCTCCTCCTCTGCCTCGCGTCGCCCTCCAGAGCCGCCCGTCCGGATCCGTCGGGCCCTGCCATGGCCGCGCCTCCCTGCTGCCGAGGCCCCGCCGCCAAGTCCTGCCTGCGGCGTCCTGGCGAGCGCCGGGTCGAACGACAGCAGCTCCTCCTCGCCTCGTCCACGCTCACGGAGCCGTGCCTTGACCTCTGCAACCTCGCGGAGTGAGCTCGTCCTGCCGCGCCAAGCCCCTCTCCATCGACCCGACGCTGTCGCGAAACTTCGCCGCCATCACCGGTGCAGCGGCGCCACACCGCATACCGCCCGACCTCCGCGACCAGCGCCTCCACTACCTCCCGTCGCTGCTTTGCCTCCCTGCATCGCTCCAAGTCCCAGCATTGCGCCCCTGTTGCTGTTGACGCCAAGTCCAACGGTCACCGAGCGTGGAATTTGCCAAGTACCACCAAGTTCCTGATGGATGCGCCAAGTCCCCAGCGAGACCTGTTTTCGTCAAGTTCGACTACACGGCTATGACCTCGGGTTGGACCGCAAGCGCCAAGTACCCCACCGGCAAGACCACACGGACTCTCGAACGACTACAGACCGAAATGTCAAGTACCTCGTCGATACGTGTACGACTACCGTCGCCGAAGTCCGCGAGTACCACTACTTCCACTACCCTCGTCGTGTAGCACTACTTCCTCTACGACCGTCCCGAGAACGACTACTTCCCACTCACGACCGTGTGTACCACTACTTCCTCGATTTAACTCGATCCGCCCCAAAATGCACGCTCCGAAGGTATAACCCTGAGACGACCGCCCGTGAACGAATGCTTGTGTGTTGTATGAGATGCTCGAGTTTTGCACCGTGATCGAATTGTCTTTGCACGTTCCTCGTTTGCCATGCCACCGTCATGTGGGACACCCGGTATCCGGGATCACCCCACCATCTCTTGCGTGTTCTACACATCCGCACACTTCTCGTTTGCATCGGTATCTCAATCAAGTTATCGAGATCGATATGTTGCCGTGGCATCATTTTTGAATTCGTTGCCGTGGCACCCCTTTCGTTCCGCCACGGTGAAAAATGCTTCATAACATGCTCATGTCAACATTTTCATAAAATTGCATAAAACTTGCATATGTCATCTGCATCATGATAACAACATTTAAATGCTTAAAATTGTGTTTGCATTAAATTGCTAAATAACATGTGGGGATTTTCCGGAATTTGTTGTTTGTTGTTCCCGGCCTCACTTAAACTTGCCTAAATAGCTAGTTTAATTATGCTTCATCTCTTGCCATGTTTAATAACATTTAATATTGTTGAGTACCTAAACGAGAGAGAACTAAATAATTGATGTGGTGTTTCGTTAATATGCATCTCGTTGCATATTGGCTCCATTTAACTTGTAGTTTTGTTTGTGCATATTGCCATGCCATGCTATTTAAACCGGACATGCATCATACTTGGTTGTGCATCATGCCATGTTTGTGCTTGTTGGTTTACCATGTTGTTGTTTGTTTCCGGGTTGCTTCTCTCGTTAGCTTCGGTTTCGTTCCGGAGTTGTGAGGATTCGTTCGACTTCGTCCGTTTATCTTCTTCCTTGCGGGATCTCAGGCAAGATGACCATACCCTCGAAATCACTTCTATCTTTGCTTGCTAGATGCTCGCTCTTTTGCTATGCCTATGCTGCGTTACCTACCACTTGCTATATCATGCCACCCATATTGCCATGTCAAACCTCTAACCATCTTTTCCTAGCAAACCGTTGTTTGGCTATGTTACCGCTTTGCTCAGCCCCTCTTATAGCGTTGCTAGTTGCAGGTGAAGTTGAAGTTTGCTCCATGCTGGAACATGATTATTTTGGGATATCACAATATCTCTTATTTAACTAATGCATCTATATACTTGGTAAAGGGTGGAAGGCTCGGCCTTATGCCTGGTGTTTTGTTCCACTCTTGCCGCCCTAGTTACCATCATACCGGTGTTATGTTCCCGGATTTTGCGTTCCTTACATGGTTGGGTGATTTATAGGACCCCCTTGACAGTTTGCTTTGAATAAGACTCCTCCAGCAAGGCCCAACCTTGGTTTTACCATTTGCCACCTAAGCTTTTTTCCCTTGGGTTCTGCAGACTCAAGGGTCATCTTTATTTTACCCCCCGGGCCAGTGCTCCTCCGAGTGTTGGTCCAAACTAGAGCACCGTGCGGGACCATTCCTTGGCAACTTGGATTACGCTTGCACCTGACGCTTAGCTTATCCGGTGTGCCCTGAGAACGAGATATGTGCAGCTCCTATCGGGATTTGTCGGCACAGCGGGTGGTCTTGCTGGTCTTGTTTTACCATTGTTGAAATGTCTTGTAAACCGGGATTCCGAGACTGATCGGGTCTTCCCGGGAGAAGGAATATCCTTCGTTGACCGTGAGAGCTTATGATGGGCTAAGTTGGGACACCCCTGCAGGGTATTATCTTTCGAAAGCCGTGCCCGCGGTTATGAGGCAGATGGGAATTTGTTAATGTCCGGTTGTAGAAAACCCGAAGTTGATCTTAATTAAAATACACCAACCGCGTGTGTAACTGTGATGGTCTCTTCTCGGCGGAGTCCAGGAAGTGAACACGGTGTTGGAGTTATGTTTGACGTAGGTTGTTCTAGGATCACTTCTTGATCATAGTTGTTCGACCGTGCTTTTGCCTTCTCTTCTCGCTCTCATTTGCGTATGTTAGACACCAGATATGCTAGTCGCTTGCTGCAGCTCCACCTCACTACCTTCTCCTACCCATAAGCTTAAATAGTCTTGATCTCGTGGGTGTGAGATTGCTGAGTCCCGTGACTCACGATACTTCAAAACCAGTTTGCAGTGCCGATGAAACCGTGCGGTGGCCTTTTAGAGCTCAAGGAGGAGCTCGATGAAGATCTTGTTCATTGTGTTGTTTCGTTTCAGTTGATCAGTAGTGGAGCCCAGTTGGGACGATCGGGGATCTGTGTAGCATTTGGGGTAGTATTCTTTTATTTTGGTTCCGTAGTCGGACCTTGATTGTATCTGTATGATGTAATGCTTTACTCATGTATTGTGTGAAGTGGCGATTGTAAGCCAACTACATATCTCTTTCCCTTATGTATTACATGGGCTGTGTGAAGATTACCTCACTTGCGACATTGCTTTCAATGCGGTTATGCCTCTAAGTCGTGCTTCGACACGTGGGAGATATAGCCGCATCGAGGGCGTTACAAGTTGGTAATCAGAGCCATCCCCGACTTAGGAGCCCCCTGCTTGATCGAATCGCTGGCGTTGTTGAGTCTAGAAAAAAATGTTTTGAGTCTTAGGATTATATATATCGGAGAGTAGGATTCTTTTTACTCCTCAGTCCCTTCGTCGCTCTGGTGAGGCCCCCTGACGTAGAAGTTTTGACTCTACTCTCCTCAAATTTCACTAAATTTTTTTTAGGATCACGCGGGTATCTTGGAATCGTTCCTATGGTTTTGTGACGAGAACATTGTTCTTGGTGCCTCCTGACATTTAGGGGTTGTGGCAGTGTCCCGGGGAGTTGAGCTCCGAGGTGTTGTCGTCACAATTTTATCGTTGCGATTCGGAATACGAGCTTTGCCGACATCGAAAATCTCTTTTATGCAGTTTTGGTGAGATAACCTCGATAACCCGATCTTGGGCGAGCTCGAGAGTATTGCCATAACTCGTATAACGGATGCTTTTTGAAGGTTGAGGTACACGATTTCCGAAGGTTTCTTGGTTATGTGTTGAAGGATGGATACAACTGGATCTAGGTATTGTTAGTTTGGGTGATATATTTTGTGTCCCCTGTATCCCCAACACCTGATTGCATAACCAGAAAGTTTCGGGAGTTTATAAGTGGGAATTCAAGTAGCTCCTAGATTATCTTTCCAACACACACATGATACGATATGGGATCTATCATATGTTTGTTTCCGGCTTATTCTGCAAGCCACTCCTTTGTTTTGTTTTAAGTTGTGGTATTCGAGTTGCTTCAATGTCAAGTGTTGATTCCATACCTTTCCTAAATGGTGTTCTCATATTTCTATGTGAATACTAATCCTTCTTGATCATCGAGTTTGTCATCTCAATTTCTTCTCACCGGTGCGCTTCTCTTCAAGATGATCCCATCATTCTCCCCATTCGCGAGATCAATTCTCAGTTCTTTGCAACGGTGCTTGCTTCATCCGTCCCAAGTTGTCTTTGTTTTCCCCGCCCTCCCACCCTTTTCGTCAAGGACTCATATATCCCTAACCAAGTACCCATTTTATTGCTGTGAAGTCTCTTCATTCTTTTCCTCAATGCTCTTATCCGGTGATTCTCATGAAGATGCTAAAGGAAGCTTCAAGTTTATTATTCTTCGTTCTTTTCTTCTCCGGTGGACTCAAGTCAAGCTTTCAGTGTTGATCGTATTCTTTTCCTCGTTTCAAATGTTTTCTCATGTCGGTGCATCTCTTAATCATCCACCTCTTGCTATCCATGTTATCTGGAGTGCTAAAGATTATCTCAGAAGATTCGTGTTTTCATTCCTAATCCATGCAAGATTTCTCGAAGTTGTTATCCCTTTTGAGCCATTTAATTCAACCGGTGCAATCTCTCTTTTCAAACAATCGTTCAACGGTGCATCTTTTGAGTGGGTCCTAACCCACAGGTCTTTTTCCAGGATCTTACCTGACTCTTTTTATTTTCTTGGAGCTATTCCCAAATTCTTTTCGAAGTTTGACGTAAGAATGAATTTTCATCAGTCATATGTCTTTCTCCAAGATCTTTCACATTCTTTTCATCGTTGGTTCAATCTTTCTATTCTTCATTATTCCGGAGTGTCTCAACAATTCATGGTGGTGTTTCTCATCATCATTCTTGGATTTGAAGACCGAAGAAGAGTTTCTCTTAAATCTTGCTCCATTCTCTTCAAGATTCATGGTTCTAGTTTGATGCCGCCCTCTCATAGTTGTTTTCGATTGTGAGAATTCTTTTCACCCATCCGGAGCAATTCAGGAGTCTTTTCAGTTTGATTCTTCTCAGCCCATCATCTCAGAATTATTCATTCCAGCTTTCAGCTCTCGTTCTCCAAATCTTATCGGTGCATCGTTCAAGTATTCTCTAGTCAGCTTGTCATCTCTTCAATCTCTTATATCTAAATTCTCTCAAGCATCTTCGTTCTTTTCTAATTCTTCCCGGCGATTCGTTCTCTTTTCTTCAATTGTTTTCAAGTTATTACGGTGGTTTGTTCAAGAGTTCTCTTCCTTCGTTATCATATAGATTCATTCGTTCTTTCCAATCCTACCGGTGGTTCGTTGAAGACCTTCCCAAGTTTGCGCCGTATCTATCTTAATCCTCTCCACGAGAATAAGTAGTATGCCAAATCCATTGCTTGCCATCAATTTAATTGGTGAAGGATCAGCATAATGTAATTCTTATTCTTGTTCCATCGAGTAAATTCAATTCCTTATTTCGGAGGTTCATCAAAATTCTTTATTTCATTTGTTCATCTTTCTTTTCGGAGTTCCAAGTTTTCTCGGTTATATCATTTCAAAGCTTCATCTTATCATTGCAAGGTTTCACCTTGTGTGGTCAACTTCTCTTTCTTTCTATCATCCTTTTCTTACCGGAGTTCTTCATGGAGGCTCTACATGATGGTTCGTCAAGGATTCTTTTCATTCTTCAATTGTTCTTCAAGATTTTTCTCGAAGTTAAGATCCGCCAAGCTATACTCAAAATTAACATGGTGCTCAACACATGTTTTGTTTTGAGGAGTTCAAGTATTCTTCTTCCTGCATTCCAAAGTGCAATTCTTTTACCTTATCTTTTGAGGTGGTGTTATGTCATTGTTGACAATTTCCCTTAATGTTTCATGATTCAAAAGTTGTCAGGAATGAGATATTTAAATCCATCAACCTCTTCGTTGGAGTTATATTGTGTCTTGTTTCACTTAAAGCCTTCCATTGGGAATGTTGCTATTATGGTGCTTATGAATGATCCAAGTTTTCCTCCTATCCTCTCAATGAAAGATGTTTTCATCTCCGTGTTGCTCTCAATCCAATCATTTGTTTCCGTTGGTGGCAGAAGCTCACCTCATAATGTTGAGATGTTTCCATAAGTCCACTACAAGGTTATTCTTTTCGTTGTTGGTTTTCCAACAACTCCGTTCTATCCTTCTTTTTAAGGGTGCTTTCCAAACTCATTTGTGGTAGAAGTTGTCATTTTCTTCTCCATTCCTTTATTCCAATGATCTATCTTCAATTTTTCTTCCGGAGGCATTGTGATGTTGCTCTCTTCGACCCATCATCTTGTTTTGTCAAGACCATGTCCTTTTCCTTGCTTATCGATTTAACCGGAGTGTTGTGTATATCGTTCCTCTTTTAACCGAAGTCTCATCCAGGTGCTTTCATTTTGCCAAGTCCATGATTCTAATTCCTTCCATTTTCAGTCGGAGTGCTGCCCAAATTATATCATTCTTATACCTTCTCTATCTTGTTTTAACCGGAGTGGTGTCAATATCTATCTTGTCACTTAACCTCATGGTTCTCATTGTATCCCATGTTCTTCTTATCTTACGGAGTGTTTGCAATCTCGTCATCTTCATTGTATTTTTTTCTTTCAATTTTGTCAACCTCTCAAGGTTCGTTGGTTTCACTCTTTTGTCAAAGAAGCAACTTAGTTTTACCTCTTTCTTCTTCCGTTTTTCTATCCGGTGCCATCCTAGATCTCGGGACGAGATCCTCTCGTAGTGGTGGAGTGTTGTGACGCCCCGAGACCGATGCTCGAGAAGACTTCCATATATTCCGTGTTTTGCCGTGTGTTTCATTTGTGCCGCCCTTTTATTTTTGCATTGCATCATGTCATCATGCCATCATCTCATAAATCTTTTGCAACTCAACTAAATAAATGGCATGTATCTTTGATCCATTTAAATCGAGGGAATTCACATGGTGATTCTCTTTAAAACATATCCTCTCGATATTTAGAGAGCTATAGTAAATATTCCAATTATTTGGATTTACCGCAAACACACTTACAAAATATCCTAATGCCTTTGTTGTCTTAATTCTTGATCTCCAACTTTGCCATTATTCTTTCATCATCTTCCGGAGCTCCACCAAAAATCCCAACATTTTTGGAAACCTCTAATTCCTAGTCCTTGCTCAAACCTTTTGAATTAAATTCAAATGACTTTGAATTTAATTCCTGCAATCTTGCCACTCCTATTTTTCATGGACCGTGCACATTTTTACGAGTCCGTGGAAATTATCCCCGTGCCCAACTCTTTCTCTAACCTTTCTTTTCTTCCCTTTTTCTTTCTCTTTATTTTCTGTTTTGAAAAGAGAATTAGAGAAAGAGAGAGAGAGAAGGAGCCCAGCAGCCTGGGCCTCCCAACCTCCCGCGCCAGCCCAAGGCCAAGGCCCAGCCGCCCCCACCAATCCCTCCTAACCCTAGCCCGAACCCCCCTGCCCGATCCCCATCTCTCGATCCTTCCTCCAGCGCCGCCAACCTCCCTCGTCCTCATCCTGGTCGCGCTGCCAGGGGAGAGCCGAACGCCCGATCCCCACCTCTCTCGCTCGCAGTCCCGCTCGGTCCCCCTCGTCTCTTCCTCCCTCCACTCTCTCCCTCGCGCCGCCACACGCAGGGATGAGGAGCCCCGACAACCGCTCCTCCTATGCCTCGCGTCGCCCTCCAGCGCCGCCCCCGTCCGGATCCGTCGGGCCCTGCCATGGCCGCGCCTCCCTGCTGCCGAGGCCCGCGCCAAGTCCCGCTGCGGCGTCTGGCGAAGCGCTGGTCGAACGGCAGCAGCTCCTCGCCTCGTCCACGTCAACGGAGCCGTGCCTTGACCTCTACAACCTCGCCGGAGTGAGCTCGTCCCCGCCGCGCCAAGCCCCTCTCCATCGACCCCGCACGCCGTCGCAGAAACTTCGTCGCCGTCAGCCGGTGCAGCAGCGCCACCGCAGTACCGCCCCGACCTCCGCGACCAGCGCCTCCACTACCTCCCGTTGCTGCGCCAGCCTCACGCATCGCTCAAGTCCCAAAGCCATCGCGCCCCGTTGTTGTTGACGCCAAGTCCAACGGTCACCGGCGTGGAATTTGCCAAGTACCACCAAGTTCACGATGGATGCGCCAAGTCCCCAATGAGACCTGTTTTCGTCAAGTTCGACTACACGGCTATGACCTCGGAGTTGGACCGCAAGCGCCAAGTACCCCACCGGCAAGACCACACGGACGCTCGAACGACTACATACCGAAATGTCAAGTACCTCGTCGATACGTGTACGACTACCGTCGCCGAAGTCCGCGAGTACCACTACTTCCACTACCCTCGTCGTGTAGCACTACTTCCTCTACGACCGTTCCGAGAACGACTACTTCCCACTACGACCCGTGTACCACTACTTCCCTCGACGAACTCGATCCGCCCCGAAAATGCATGCTTCGAAGGTATAACCCTGAGACGACTGCCCGTGAACGAATACTTGTGTGTTGTATGAGATGCTCGAGTTTTGCACCGTGATCGAATTGTCTTTGCACATTCCTCGTTTGCCATGCCACCATCATGTGGGAAACTCGGTATCCGGGATCACCCCACCATCTCTTGCGTGTTCTACACATCCGCACACTTCTCGTTTGCATCGGTATCTCAATCAAGTTATCAAGATCGATATGTTGCCGTGGCATCATTTTTGAATTCGTTGCCGTGGCACCCCTTCGTTCATACGGTGAAAAATGCTTCATAACATGCTCATGTCAACATTTTCATAAAATTGCATAAAACTTGCATATGTCATCCGCATCATGATAACAACATTTAAATGCTTAAAATTGTGTTTGCATTAAATTGCTAAATAACATGTGGGGATTTTCCGGAATTTGTTGTTTGTTGTTCCCGGCCTCACTTAAACTTGCCTAGATAGCTAGTTTAATCATGCTTCATCTCTTGCCATGTTTAATAACATTTAATATTGTTGAGTACCTAAACAAGAGAGAACTAAATAATTGATGTGGTGTTTCGTTAATATGCATCTCGTTGCATATTGGCTCCATTTAACTTGTAGTTTTGTTTGTGCATATTGCCATGCCATGCTATTTAAACCGGACATGCATCATACTTGGTTGTGCATCATGCCATGTTTGTGCTTGTTGGTTTACCATGTTATTGTTTGTTTCCGGGTTGCTTCTCTCGTTAGCTTCGGTTTCGTTCCGGAGTTGTGAGGATTCGTTCGACTTCGTCCGTTTGTCTTCTTCCTTGCGGGATCTCAGGCAAGATGACCATACCCTCGAAATCACTTATATCTTTGCTTGCTAGATGCTCGCTCTTTTGCTATGCCTATGCTGTGTTACCTACCACTTGCTATATCATGCCACCCATATTGCCATGTCAAACCTCTAACCATCTTTTCCTAGCAAACCGTTGTTTGGCTATGTTACCGCTTTGCTCAGCCCCTCTTATAGCGTTGCTAGTTGCAGGTGAAGTTGAAGTTTGCTCCATGCTGGAACATGATTATTTTGGGATATCACAATATCTCTTATTTAATTAATGTATCTATATACTTGGTAAAGGGTGGAAGGCTCGGCCTTATGCCTGGTGTTTTGTTCCACTCTTGCCGCCCTAGTTACCATCATACCGGTGTTATGTTCCCGGATTTTGCGTTCCTTACACGGTTGGGTGATTTATGGGACCCCCTTGACAGTTCGCTTTGAATAAGACTCCTCCAAAGAAGGCCCAACCTTGGTTTTACCATTTGCCACCTAAGCCTTTTTCCCTTGGGTTCTGCAGACTCAAGGGTCATCTTTATTTTACCCCGGGCGGTGCTCCTCCGAGTGTTGGTCCAAACTAGAGCACCGTCGGGACCATTCCTTGGCAACTTGGATTACGTCGGTACTGTGACGCTTAGCTTATCCGGTGTGCCACGAGAACGAGATATGTGCAGCTCCTATCGGGATTTGTCGGCACAGCGGGTGGTCTTGCTGGTCTTGTTTTCCCATTGTCGAAATGTCTTGTAAACCGGGATTCCGAGACTGGCCGGGTCTTCCTGGGAGAAGGAATATCCTTCGTTGACCGTGAGAGCTTATGATGGGCTAAGTTGGGACACCCTGCAGGTATTATCTTTGAAAGCCGTGCTCATGTTATGAGGCAGATGGGAATTTGTTAATGTCGGTTGTAGAAAACCGAAGTTGATCTTAATTAAAATACACCAACCGCATGTGTAACTGTGATGGTCTCTTCTCGGAGTCCGGAAGTGAACACGGTGTTGGAGTTATGTTTGGCGTGATTGTTCTAGGATCACTTCTTGATCATAGTTGTTCGACCATGCTTTTGCCTTCTCTTCTCGCTCTCATTTGCGTATGTTAGACACCAGATATGCTAGTCGCTTGCTGCAGCTCCACCTCACTACCTTCTCCTACCCATAAGCTTAAATAGTCTTGATCTCGGGTGTGAGATTGCTGAGTCCCGTGACTCACGATACTTCAAAACCAGTTTGCGGTGCCGATGAAACCGTGTAGGTGGCCACCCGAGCTCAAGGAGGAGCTCGATGAAGATCTTGTTCATTGTGTTGTTTCGTTTGAGTTGATCGAGAGTGGAGCCCAGTTGGGACGATCGGGGATCTGTAGCATTTGGGGTAGTCTTCTTTTATTTTGGTTCCGTAGTCGGACCTTGATTGTATCTGTATGATGTAATGCTTTACTCATGTATTGTGTGAAGTGGCGATTGTAAGCCAACTCACGTATCTCTTTCCCTTATGTATTACATGGGTTGTGTGAAGATTACCTCACTTGCGACATTGCTTTCAATGCGGTTATGCCTCTAAGTCGTGCTTCGACACGTGGGAGATATAGCCGCATCGAGGGCGTGACAAGTTGGTAATCGAGCCATCCCGACTTAGGATCCCCACTTGATCGAATCATTGGCGTTGTTGAGTCTAGAAAAAATGTTTTGAGTCTTAGAATTATATATATCGGAGTAGGATTCTTTTACTCCTCGGTCCTTCGTCGCTCTGGTGAGGCCCCCGACGTAGAAGTTTTGACTCTACTCTCCTCAAATTTCACTAAATTTTTTTAGGATCACGCGGGTATCTTGGAATCGTTCGATTGTTTTGTGACGAGAACATTGTTCTTGGTGCCTCGACATTTAGGGGTTGTGGCGGTGTCCGGGGAGTTGAGCTCCGGGTGTTGTCGTCACAATTTTATCGTTGCGATTCTGGAATACCGAGCTTTGCCGACATCGAAAATCTCTTTTATGCAGTTTTTGGTGAGATAACCTCGACAACCCATTACTGGGGCGAGCTCGAGAGTATTGCCATAACTCGTATAACGGATGCTTTTCGAAGGTTGAGGTACACGATTTCCGAAGGTTTCTTGGTTATGTGTTGAAGGATGGATACAACTGGATCTAGGTATTGTTAGTTTGGGTGATATATTTTGTGTCCCCTGTATCCCCAACACCTGATTGCATAACCAGAAAGTTTCGGGAGTTTATAAGTGGGAATCCAAGTAGCTCCTAGATTATCTTTCCAACACACACATGATACGATATAGGATCTATCATATGTTTGTTTCCGGCTTATTCTGCAAGCCACTCCTTTGTTTTGTTTTAAGTTGTGGTATTCGAGTTGCTTCAATGTCAAGTGTTGATTCCATACCTTTCCTAAATGGTGTTCTCATATTTCTATGTGAATACTAATCCTTCTTGATCATCGAGTTTGTCATCTCAATTTCTTCTCACCGTGCGCTTCTCTTCAAGATGATCCCATCATTCTCCCCATTCGCGAGATCAATTCTCAGTTCTTTGCAACGGTGCTTGCTTCATCCGTCCCAGTTGTCTTTGTTTTCCCGCCCTCCACCCTTTTCGTCAAGGACTCATATATCCCTAACCAAGTACCCATTTTATTCTGTGAAGTCTCTTCATTCTTTTCCTCAATGCTCTTATCCGGTGATTCTCATGAAGATGCTAAAGGAAGCTTCAAGTTTATTATTCTTCGTTCTTTTCTTCTCCGGTGGACTGAAGTCAAGCTTTCAGTGTTGATCGTATTCTTTTCCTCGTTTCGAATGTTTTCTCATGTCGGTGCATCTCTTAATCATCCACCTCTTGCTATCCATGTTATCTGGAGTGCTAAAGATTATCTCAGAAGATTCGTGTTTTCATTCCTAATCCATGCAAGATTTCTCGAAGTTGTTATCCCTTTTGAGCCATTTAATTCAACCGGTGCAATCTCTCTTTTCAAACAATCGTTCAACGGTGCATCTTTTGAGTGGGTCCTAACCCACAGGTCTTTTTCCAGGATCTTACCTGACTCTTTTTATTTTCTTGGAGCTATTCCCAAATTCTTTTCGAAGTTTGACGTAAGAATGAATTGTCATCAGTCATATGTCTTTCTCCAAGATCTTTCACATTCTTTTCATCGTTGGTTCAATCTTTCTATTCTTCATTATTCCGGAGTGTCTCAACAATTCATGGCGGTGTTTCTCATCGTCATTCTTGGATTTGAAGACCGAGTAAGAGTTTCTCTAAAATCTTGCTCCATTCTCTTCAAGATTCATGGTTCTAGTTTGATGCCGCCCTCTCATAGTTGTTTTCGATTGTGAGAATTCTTTTCACCCATCCGGAGCAATTCAGGAGTCTTTTCAGTTTGATTCTTCTCAGCCCATCATCTCAGAATTATTCATTCCAGCTTTTAGCTCTCGTTCTCCAAATCTTATCGGTGCATCGTTCAAGTATTCTCTAGTCAGCTTGTCATCTCTTCAA
Organism: Aegilops longissima; assembly: GCA_021605205.1. Taxonomy (NCBI): domain Eukaryota; kingdom Viridiplantae; phylum Streptophyta; class Magnoliopsida; order Poales; family Poaceae; genus Aegilops; species Aegilops longissima. The sequence goes on along the minus strand of CM038681.1, from coordinate 629,783,606 downwards.
TCTCTTATATCTAAATTCTCTCAAGCATCTTCGTTCTTTTCTAATTTTTCCCGGCGATTCGTTCTCTTTTCTTCAATTGTTTTCAAGTTATTACAGTGGTTTGTTCAAGAGTTCTCTTCCTTCGTTATCATATAGATTCATTCGTTCTTTCCAATCCTACCGGTGGTTCGCTGAAGACCTTCCCAAGTTTGCGCCATATCTATCTTAATCCTCTCCACGAGAATAAGTAGTATGCCAAATCCATTGCTTGCCATCAATTTAATTGGTGAAGGATCAGCATAATGTAATTCTTATTCTTGTTCCATCGAGTAAATTCAATTCCTTATTTCGGAGGTTCATCAAAATTCTTTATTTCATTTGTTCATCTTTCTTTCGAGTTCCAAGTTTTCTCGGTTATATCATTTCAAAGCTTCATCTTATCACTGCAAGGTTTCACCTTGTGTGGTCAACTTCTCTTTCTTTCTATCATCCTTTTCTTACCGGAGTTCTTCATGGAGGCTCTACATGATGGTTCGTCAAGGATTCTTTTCATTCTTCAATTGTTCTTCAAGATTTTTCTCGAAGTTAAGATCCGCCAAGCTATACTCAAAATTAACATGGTGCTCAACACATGTTTTGTTTTGAGGAGTTCAAGTATTCTTCTTCCTGCATTCCAAAGTGCAATTCTTTTACCTTATCTTTTGAGGTGGTGTTATGTCATTGTTGACAATTTCCCTTAATGTTTCATGATTCAAAAGTTGTCAGGAATGAGATATTTAAATCCATCAACCTCTTCGTTGGAGTTATATTGTGTCTTGTTTCACTTAAAGCCTTCCATTGGGAATGTTGCTATTATGGTGCTTATGAATGATCCAAGTTTTCCTCCTATCCTCTCAATGAAAGATGTTTTCATCTCCGTGTTGCTCTCAATCCAATCATTTGTTTCCGTTGGTGGCAGAAGCTCACCTCATAATGTTGAGATGTTTCCATAAGTCCACTACAAGGTTATTCTTTTCGTTGTTGGTTTTCCAACAACTCCGTTCTATCCTTCTTTTTAAGGGTGCTTTCCAAACTCATTTGTGGTAGAAGTTGTCATTTTCTTCTCCATTCCTTTATTCCAATGATCTATCTTCAATTTTTCTTCCGGAGGCATTGTGATGTTGCTCTCTTTGACCCATCATCTTGTTTTGTCAAGACCATGTCCTTTTCCTTGCTTATCGATTTAACCGGAGTGTTGTGTATATCGTTCCTCTTTTAACCAAGTCTCATCCAGTGCTTTCATTTTGCCAAGTCCATGATTCTAATTCCTTCCATTTTCAGTCGGAGTGCTGCCCAAATTATATCATTCTTATACCTTCTCTATCTTGTTTTAACCGGAGTGGTGTCAATATCTATCTTGTCACTTAACCTCATGGTTCTCATTGTATCCCATGTTCTTCTTATCTTCTGAGTGTTTGCAATCTCGTCATCTTCATTGTATTTTTTCTTTCAATTTTGTCAACCTCTCAAGGTTCGTTGGTTTCACTCTTTTGTCAAAGAAGCAACTTAGTTTTACCTCTTTCTTCTTCCGTTTTTCTATCCGGTGCCATCCTAGATCTCGGGACGAGATCCTCTCGTAGTGGTGGAGTGTTGTGACGCCTCGAGACCGATGCTCGAGAAGACTTCCATATATTCCGGGTTTCGCCGTGTGTTTCATTTGTGCCGCCCTTTTATTTTTGCATTGCATCATGTCATCATGCCATCATCTCATAAATATTTTGCAAATCAACTAAATAAATGGCATGGATCTTTGATCCATTTAAATCGAGGGAATTCACATGGTGATTCTCTTTAAAACTTATCCTCTCGATATTTAGAGAGCTATAGTAAATATTCCAATTATTTGTATTTACCGCAAACACACTTACAAAATATCCTAATGCCTTTGTTGTCTTAATTCTTGATCTCCAACTTTGCCATTATTCTTTCATCATCTTCCGGAGCTCCACCAAAAATCCCAACATTTTTGGAAACCTCTAATTCCTAGTCCTTGCTCAAAGCTTTTGAATTAAATTCAAATGACTTTGAATTTAATTCCTGCAATCTTGGCACTCCTATTTTTCATGGACCGTGCACATTTTTACGAGTCCGTGGAAATTATCCCCACGCCCAACTCTTTCTCTAACCTTTCTTTTCTTCCCTTTTTCTTTCTCTTTATTTTCTGTTTTGAAAAGAGAATTAGAGAAAGAGAGAGAAGAAGGAGCCCAGCAGCCTGGCCTCCCAACCTCCCAAGCCGCCCAAGGCCAAGGCCCAGCCGCCCCACCAATCCCTCCTAACCCTAGCCCGAACCCCCTGCCCGATCCCCATCTCTCGATCCTTCCTCCAGCGCGCCAACCTCCCTCGTCCTCATCCTGGTCGCTGCCGGGAGAGCCGAACGCCTGATCCCCACCTCTCTCGCTCATGTCCCGCTCGGTCCCCTCGTCTCTTCCTCCCTCCACTCTCTCCTCGCCGCCACACGCAGGGATGAGGAGCCCGACAACCGCTCCTCCTCGCCTCGCGTCGCCCTCCAGCGCCGCCCCGTCGTCCGGATCCGTCGGGCCTGCCATGGCTGCGCGCCTCCTCTGCTGCCGGCCCCGCCGCCAAGTCCCGCATCACGGCGTCTGGCGAAGCGCCGGTCGAACGACAGCAGCTCCTCCTCGCCTCGTCCACGTCAACGGGAGCCGTGCCTTGGACCTCTGCAACCTCGCCGGAGTGAGTTCGTCCCCGCCGCGCCAAGCCCCTCTCCATCGACCCCGCACGCCGTCGCAGAAACTTCGTCGCCGTCAGCCGGTGCAGCAGCGCCACCGCAGTGCCGCCCCGACCTCCGCGACCAGCGCCTCCACTACCTCCCCGTTGCTGCGCCAGCCTCCTGCATCGCTCCAAGTCCCAGCATCGCGCCCCTGTTGCTGTTGACGCCAAGTCCAACGGTCACCGAGCGTGGAATTTGCCAAGTACCACCAAGTTCCTGATGGATGCGCCAAGTCCCCAGCGAGACCTGTTTTCGTCAAGTTCGACTACACGGCTATGACCTCGGAGTTGGACCGCAAGCGCCAAGTACCCCACCGGCAAGACCACACGGACGCTCGAACGACTACAGACCGAAATGTCAAGTACCTCGTCGATACGTGTACGACTACCGTCGCCGAAGTCCGCGAGTACCACTACTTCCACTACCCTCGTCGTGTAGCACTACTTCCTCTACGACCGTCCCGAGAACGACTACTTCCCACTACGACCCGTGTACCACTACTTCCCTCGACGAACTCGATCCGCTCCAAAAATGCACGCTTCGAAGGTATAACCCTGAGACGACCGCCCGTGAACGAATGCTTGTGTGTTGTATGAGATGCTCGAGTTTTGCACCGTGATCGAATTGTCTTTGCACGTTCCTCGTTTGCCATGCCACCGTCATGTGGGACACCCGGTATCCGGGATCACCCCACCATCTCTTGCGTGTTCTACACATCCGCACACTTCTCGTTTGCATCGGTATCTCAATCAAGTTATCGAGATCGATATGTTGCCGTGGCATCATTTTTGAATTCGTTGCCGTGGCACCCCTTTCGTTCCGCCACGGTGAAAAATGCTTCATAACATGCTCATGTCAACATTTTCATAAAATTGCATAAAACTTGCATATGTCATCCGCATCATGATAACAACATTTAAATGCTTAAAATTGTGTTTGCATTAAATTGCTAAATAACATGTGGGGATTTTCCGGAATTTGTTGTTTGTTGTTCCCGGCCTCACTTAAACTTGCCTAAATAGCTAGTTTAATTATGCTTCATCTCTTGCCATGTTTAATAACATTTAATATTGTTGAGTACCTAAACGAGAGAGAACTAAATAATTGATGTGGTGTTTCGTTAATATGCATCTCGTTGCATATTGGCTCCATTTAACTTGTAGTTTTGTTTGTGCATATTGCCATGCCATGCTATTTAAACCGGACATGCATCATACTTGGTTGTGCATCATGCCATGTTTGTGCTTGTTGGTTTACCATGTTGTTGTTTGTTTCCGGGTTGCTTCTCTCGTTAGCTTCGGTTTCGTTCCGGAGTTGTGAGGATTCGTTCGACTTCGTCCGTTTGTCTTCTTCCTTGCGGGATCTCAGGCAAGATGACCATACCCTCGAAATCACTTCTATCTTTGCTTGCTAGATGCTCGCTCTTTTGCTATGCCTATGTTGCGTTACCTACCACTTGCTATATCATGCCACCCATATTGCCATGTCAAACCTCTAACCATCTTTTCCTAGCAAACCGTTGTTTGGCTATGTTACCGCTTTGCTCAGCCCCTCTTATAGCGTTGCTAGTTGCAGGTGAAGTTGAAGTTTGCTCCATGCTGGAACATGATTATTTTGGGATATCACAATATCTCTTATTTAATTAATGCATCTATATACTTGGTAAAGGGTGGAAGGCTCGGCCTTATGCCTGGTGTTTTGTTCCACTCTTGCCGCCCTAGTTACCATCATACCGGTGTTATGTTCCCGGATTTTGCGTTCCTTACATGGTTGGGTGATTTATGGGACCCCCTTGACAGTTCGCTTTGAATAAGACTCCTCCAGCAAGGCCCAACCTTGGTTTTACCATTTGCCACCTAAGCCTTTTTCCCTTGGGTTCTGCAGACTCAAGGGTCATCTTTATTTTACCCCCCGGGCCAGTGCTCCTCCGAGTGTTGGTCCAAACTAGAGCACCGTCTTGGGACCATTCCTTGGCAACTTGGATTACGTCGGTACTGTCGCTTAGCTTATCCGGTGTGCCACGAGAACGAGATATGTGCAGCTCCTATCGGGATTTGTCGGCTGTGGTGGTCTTGCTGGTCTTGTTTTACCATTGTCGAAATGTCTTGTAAACCGGGATTCCGAGACTGATCGGGTGAGGGAGTCCTGGATTAGGGGGTGTCCGGATAGCCGGACTACCATCATCAGCCGAACTATCATTTGTCGGACTATCGTCATCGACCGGACTCCAAGACTATGAAGATACAAGATTGAAGACTTCTCCCCGTGTCCGGATGGGACTTTCCTTGGCGTGGAAGGCAAGCTTGGCGATACGGATATGTAGATTTCCTACCATTGTAACCGACTTTATGTAACCCTAGCCCTCTCCGGTGTCTATATAAACCGGATGGCTTTAGTCCGTAGGACTAGAATCACAACAACCCTTACAATCATACCATAGGCTAGCTTCTAGGGTTTAGCCTCCTTGATCTCGTGGTAGATCCACTCTTGTAAACATCCACAATATCAATATCAATCGAGCAAGGCGTGGGTTTTACCTCCATCAAGAGGGCCCGAACCTGGTAAAACATCGTGTCCCTTGTCTCCTGTTACCATCCGCCTAGACGCACAGTTCGGGACCCCCTACCCGAGATTCGCGGTTTTGACACCGACATTGGTGCTTTCATTGAGAGTTCCTCTCGTGCGCCACCGATATGCTTGATGGCCTCTTCAATCAACAACGATGCAGTCCTGGTGAGACTTTTCTCCTCGGACAGATCTTAGATTCGTATTCGGCAACCGCTTGCGGGCCAACTCACTTGGCCATCTGGAGCAGATCGAAGCTACGCCCTGGCCGTCAGTCGGTTTGAAGCCTAAATTTTACGGCCGATATCCGTGGGGACTTGATCTCGATGGATCTGAGCCACAGCCGGCGTGCGCTATTGTCACGATGGGCATGACCTAACTCGCCGCGGACAGCGCCTTGGAGGTCAAGCTGCGAATCCGCTCCGACCCATAGTCCGGAGCCGATCACTCGGATCGAGGACGGATGGCTGGACACCGCCTCGGGGCGGCAACTTCTCGGCGATGGAGCCAACACTTACCTTGTCCCGCATAAAGCTCATGATTCCGGTGCGGACTCTCGCGGACTCAACCTCCTGCGCCCCTGCCAATAATCCGATTGGGCGCCGATCATGGAATTCACCGCTGCGGACATCTTTCAGCACTTCGCCCTTCAAGCGATATCATAAATTCACTAAAGTGTCTCTCACTATCCGGAGAGCCCTGGCGAACTAAGGCCAGGGCGGTTGGGACGCGACGACGAAGAAATTCAGAGCCCACCCACCACCCACTTAGCCCACCGCCGATTTATTTAACCGACTTACTCGACTACGACTCAAGACATCGACGGTATGGACGACGATGCCGGAGACTACTAAGAACCAAAGCCTTCACAGACACTTTGGAAGACCACCTCGTCATATGACATATACATGGTGGACACCCCAAAAGATGGGGACGGCAAAGAAGCAGCGAGGCCGATTCATTAAAGAAACAGCCCAAGCGCCGACGCGTCGGTGGCGCCGCTCTAAATCCCGCCACGGCAAGAATGGAGATTCAGCACAGGAGATAATAACACCCTAGAAAGTTACGAAGACAACTCCCTCCAAAGGCATGATCCAAATAGCGCGGAGGAGGCGGAAGCAAGCCCTCACGAGAGGGCGGCGCATTAAGAGGTCGAGGATGACAATTACTTACCTCCCTCCGGAGACGAGGCAAGCCTCGACGACAGCGAATTCGTCGTGCTGAGGATCCCGTCGAACAAGAGCGTTTGAGACGCAGGCTAATAGCCACGGCAAACAGCCTAAAGAAAAGCAGCAACAGCTTCAAGATGATCAAGACCTCGGGCCGATGATGGACCGAGGTCCTCGCGTCAAGAGTATGAACTCGAACGCCCTCAAAGCTACCCAAAACGCAAGTTGCTTCCCGATTAGAGGAGGAGGCATATAAACCTGCATCACCAGCGCTGTCGGCAGACCGCCACCTCGTGGCGCGACGAAGAGCATGCAAGCCCTCCACCAAAACCGTACCCGGCATCGCTCAAAAAGCATGAAGCCACGGGGAACGCGCGGACTTATGGGACATATTGGAGGACAAGGCAAGACAATCCAGATCTATCTATGGATCACGTGGCTCTAAGACCCGAATACCGTCGCTGGACACAACTACTCGGCCGGGCGAACACAGCGAGACAACGCTCTCTCGAGCTACGCCGCGATATTGCTCAATCAGAGGCGCCAGACACCCACTATGCTTCATCGATGAAGTAATGGATCATCAAATCCTCAAGGGTTTAAACCCGTTAATATCGAATCCTACGATGGCACAACAGACCCCGCGGTTTGGATTGAGGATTATCTTCTCCATATAAACATGGCCCGCAGCGACGATCTTCACGCCATGAAATATCTCCCGCTCAAGCTTAAAGGACCAGCTCGGCATTGGCTTAACAGCTTGCCCGCAGAGTCAATTGGATGCTGGGAAGACCGAAGCCGCATTCCTCGACAACTTCCAGGGCACGACGCGTGCGACCACCGACGCAGATGACCTAAGCCACATTATCCAGCAGCCAGACGAATCGGCGAGCAATTCGACACGGTTCTTAACAAAGAAAAATCAAATCGCCGATTGTCCGGATGCGAGAGGCTCGCTGCCTTCAAACATAACATCCGCGATGAGTGGCTGGCCCGGCACCTAGGACAGAGAAGCCGAAATCCATGGCAGCCCTCACATCACTCATGACCCGCTTACATGCGGGAGAGGATAGCTGGCTAGCTCGCAGCAACAACCTCAAAGAAAAATGCTGGCAGTCCGGATACCAAGGACCGCAATGGCAGGTTGCGTCGAAACAAAACAAACGCTGCATTAACGGCGGACAGAATGAGGATACGGCAGTCAATGCCGGATTCGAGGCTCAAACCCGTCAACGGAAGAAGCGATTCAAAAGAACCACTCCGGGCCGTCAATTTGGACCGGATACTCGACCGCTCTTGTCAAATACATGGAACCCCCGAAATGCCAGCTAACCACACCAACAGAGATTGTTGGGTATTCAAGCAAGCAGGCAAATTAATCGCCGAAAACAGTGACAAGGGTCTACACAGCGATGACGAGGAAGAGACCCGGCAGCCGAACAACAGAGGACAAAAGGATTTCCCCTCAAGTTCGGACGGTAAACATGATATCATAACGATATTCCCAAGAGGGAGCGGAAGTGCACTAAGGGACGATATCGCGATGGAGCCATCGCCCCAAAATTCAACCCATGGTCCTCTTGCCCGATCACTTTCGATCAAGAGACCATCCGACCAATATCCGCCATGGCGGATTCGCGCGTGGTTTTAGACCCAATCGTCGATGGATTTCACCTCACGAGTCCCGATGGACGGCGGCGTAGCTGAACCTGCTTTATCGGATACAAGGCGCAAGATGGGCATAGACCCTTCAAGGATTAAACCTACAAAGACAACCTTCAAAGGTGTCATACCAGCGTCGAGGCCAATTATGCGAGCTCGCTTACATCGAAGTGGTCTTCGATCCCGGATAATTTCCGCGAGGAGTTAATCTTCGACATAGTCCCGTTCCGTGGCGGCTATCATGCTCTGCTTTCGGACGAACGCGCTTGTAAAATTCAACGCGGTGCCGCATTATGCATACCTTAAGCTCAAGATGCCAGCCCTCGTGGAGTCATCACGGTCAATGGAAACACGGGCGCTCCTCGAACGGAGGAACATACAACGCTCTCGCGGCGGAAATGCGAGCAGCCTTTTAAGGCAATTCTCGAGTCCGGCCGTTAAACGACCGGACACGACCAAACGCGCTCGAGCAACATCAACCAAGACCACAGCACGCTCCGCATCGCAGCAGTAGTAATGCGGCCTCAACCCCAGCCCTCGCAAAATTGTAAGACAAGCTCTCCGCGTACATAATTACGCCTTGGAGATACCATGGGCATAGGGGAGAGGCACAACCACAACAGACCTAAAGTGCGGTTCGACCACACCAGGGCTCCCAAGTGTGTCGCTTTTTTTCTTTTATTTTTCTCTTTTTATACAGAATTCTGTCCGCGCGAACCTGCCAACTCATGATGCAACAGCCGGGGAAGGACAAAGGCACATTTAACACTCGGTGGTCTCCATCACGAACATTAAATTTGTTAAATACAAACATTCCGCGACCTACCCCTGGAGGGAGACGCCTTTAATTCGTCCCATCCCTTGCTTTCCGCACTATTTGTATCATTCCGCACTCATAGCATACCTTCTCGAATAAAATGCAGCACCTTTTTGCCTATAATTGCATTACCTTATATACATACATATATGTTCATTTATGACATGTTGCATCCGTACATTTTGGTACGGCCAAATACACCAGGGGCTTATGTTCTCCGCATTATGGTGTGATAAAGTCCGCACACTTTCACAAGTGCGGCACCCCGAACTTATAGCATTATATGAATTGGCTCGAATCATGTCTTGGGTCAATAGTTGGGTTTGCCCGGCCCCATGTTTGGCACCTTACGCCCGTTCTATCGGCTAAGGTAGCTTGGGAGAACCACTGCGATTGCGCCCTGGTTGAGCCGGTTAACACCTCGATGGAGAAAGCTAAAACTGACTGTCATGATAAGGCGAGAGGCTGGTCGCTGTTCGAGAGGTCCTTTCGGTCCTTAAAGACCTCGCCGCTTGAGCGAAGTTCGGATTATGTCCGACGAAGGCGTGGAGCGCCCCAATTCGTCCTCCGAATACTAGGGGCTTCACCAAATTTAAAATTATAGAATTCTATGGCTAAGTGAGAGTGTTCAAGCACTATAAGTCCGGTTGCCTGGTTCATTGTGTTGAGCGCCTCCCTCGATGGACCCAAAAATGGGAACTAGAGCGCTCATGTTTATCCCGAACACCCCAAAGACTGTGGCATGGGGGCTGAAGCCGACGACTTGCCATCTCTCGATTTAATAAACGGCCGCATGAAGGTAATATTTTAAATTAACAAGCGTTGTTTAGCGATATGAACAAAGTTTTCAGCACGGGATAACACATTGCGAATTCACTCAAAAATTATATCCCTGGGGCACTCATCCGCAATCTTGCGGGCACCCTTCACGATAGCCTTATAGTACATTTCGGGCGTACGATGTTCCTTGCACGCTGGTGGCGCGTCAGTGATTAGCTTCTCCGCATCCAGCTTGCCCCAATGCACCTTTTGCACGGGCAAGGGCCCGACGAGCACCTTCAATACAAAGGGAGCGCTTGATAACCTCCACCCGAGGGCACGCATCCACCAGCCGTCGTGAGACGAGGCGAAGTAGCTCCTGTGCATGGCCTCTCGAGCCACAACCGACTATGAGGCCCTTCATGGCCTGCTCGGCCACCTTGTGGCTCGACCAGCTGCTTCACTGGTCGCTAGGGGCACGGATGGCCGGCCTCGGCGTCTTCGAGACCGAAGACCTTCTCCGTTGAGCTCCCTCCTCGCCTCGGTAGAATGCGGCGGCATCGAGACACGCCATGAGACAGATCTGCAAACGCCTCGAGAGCTCTGAATTCGGGTAAGTAACACGTAATTTACATTCACATGCTTGCTTTGCATGAAAATGCCTTACCCGCCGCTATCTTCCTCATCAACTCAATCTCTGAAGGGACTTATGGGCCTCGGCCTTGGCGGTTTTAGCACTTTCGAGGCGAGGCAAGCTCGGACTCTCGCGTCTTTGAGTCACGCTCCAAACTCTCATGCTTTTCCATGAGAGCCTCGAGCTCTTGCTGAACCACCGCCACCCGCGCCTCCTGCTTTTCTCGCTCTGCCCGCCTGGTCAAGCATTATGTTCGGCATGGACACGGCCTCCTTCAAGGTCGCCACCTCGTTCGTGGCCCCCCGCAGTACCCATGTTATCCTTGTTATTTTTGTTGCAACCTAAATCCTTTTACAGAAGGTACAAGTTCAAAGTGGTGTTACTCACCTTCTTTGTCCTGGAGCTGCTTCCTGGCGCAGCCGAGCTCTTGCTTAGACCGCTCGAGCTCCTGCTTCAAAGCACCGACCTCCGCAGCCATCGGTCAGAGGGTCAAGCAGCGCAGCCTGCAACCCATATTGACATAATTTTTTTAGCAACCCTGTGTATATCTTTTTTAGATCCTCAGTCCGCTTTTCTTTCGAACACCGAACCGAGCATCGGGGCTACTGTCTATGCGGTATTACATTGCATATTTTAACTTCTTACCTCAAAGCCCGATAGAAGGCTCTGCAGAGCTTCGTCAGCCCGCTCTTGGCGAAGCTGCACTTTTCGGATCACCGCACTCATAATAGTGCGGTGTTCTTCCTGATGGAAGCGCTCTGCAGCGCCTCAACAAGTTACCCGGCGCCTCGGTTGGGCGGAAGCCGCCGGCGCCACTTGTCTTGCCGTTCGCTCGGCGCGGCGGACTCCGGAACCACTGCGGGTTCCGATGTGGAGTCCGGCGCAAAGTCGGGAGGACGCCTTGTGGCGCCTCGAGCCTCCCCGATGGGTCCTTCTTGGGATCCCACCTCGGCGTCCTCGGTGTCGCGAGGGGTGGAGGCGGTCAGATGGAGTCTACATCCGACGAAGCCAGCGACCCGCTTGATGAAGCGGGGAGATCATCACCGGCCGGACTACAGGCAGCATGCGGCATTAGAATGACACTATGTGACACGTAAAAAGAAATTATGAATCATTCAGAATCCGGATACTCACGATCTCGCCGAGGCCTGGCCCTTGAAGGCCATTCTTCCTCGCTAACGTTGATGTTGGCGGCTGTCCGGGAATAGTCCTTCCCTCTTGGACCCTTCGGCCTCCCCTGCTGGGGAGCCTTCCTCTTCTCTGCCTCCTCCGGGAGAGAATCCTCTTCCTCCTCCTCATTTTCGGGAGGAGTCCGCCCGAGTCGCTTGATACCAAAGGCACTCTTCGAGCACCTGTGGCCTCCTTCTTGGCCTTCTTCTCCGGCACCATGTGCGGTGCCGGAACCAGCAGCCTCGCTAGACGAGTGTCTACTAGGTTCTCTGGCATAGGAGCCGGACAGGTAATCTACTCCGCCTTCCTCATCCAGTCCTATCAAAAGAAAAGGGGATATTAAAACCCGCATAGAGTCAAACTATGTAAAACAAGTGTCCCGTAAAGGGGTAGAATCACTTACCTCGTCGGCCTGGCGCTGCGAGCGAAATCCGCGATCTTCAGTCGCGGATGCGGGGGCTTCGGCGCCCTTGAACAACACCTTCCAGGCACCTTCGTACGTTGTGTCGAAGAGCTTATTCAGCGCCTGGTGCTGTTCCGGATCGAACTCCCATAGATTGAATGCTCGCTCTTGGCATGGGAGAATCCGGCGGACGAGCATGACTTGGACCACATTAACCAGCCTGAGCTTCTTCACCAGCTTCTTGATACAGGCTTGGAGTCCCGTCAGCTCCTTCAAACTACCCCACAAAAGCCCTTCTCTTTCCGGGAGGTGAGCTGCGTGGGATACCAGATCTAAACTTCGGGGCCGCGCCCATTTAGGGTCACGCTGCTCGGTGATGTAGAACCACCCCGATTGCCACCCTTGACGGATTCCACGAAGGCCCCTTCAACCAAAGGACATTGGGCATCTTGCCCAACATGGCGCCTCCGACTCCGCTTGAGTGCCCTTCACTACCTTCGCTTGACATTGAAGGTCTTGAGCCACAAGCCAAAGTGGGTGCGGATGCGAGGAAGGCCTCGCACACGCACGATAAACGCCGAGATGTTGAGGATGAAGTTGGCGCCAGATCATGGAAATCCAGGCCGTAGTAGAACATGAGCCCCTGGACTAAGGGATGTAGTGGAAAGCCCAGTCCAGCGGAGGAAGTGGGGAAAAGACGACCCTCTCATGGGGCACAGGGGTGGGGATGAGCTGCCCCTCGTTGGGCAGCCGGTGCGATGTCGCTGGAGAGGTATCCGCGCCACAAGTTTAGCGATTTGCTCCTCCTTAACGGTGGAGACCAACCATTTACCTCCGCTCCGGACATGGTCGGAGAAGGTTGAGACGAGATGCGCGAACTTGGGCGCTGGAGCTCGAAAAGTCTTGGAGATGGATAAGCAAAGGAGGAAGAAGGCGAGGGTGAGAAGGTGAATCCTTATCCCTTATATGGGCGGCGAAATCTTACGCGTCCCCACAGCCTAGTAAAACTCGCTTATCTCCCAAGCATCACCATCAATGGCGCGTTGGGTTACCCACGCGTATTGATGAGAATCCGGATTAAGGGAAACACGATCTCGCTTCGACAAGACGTGCCAAGGAAACCGCCGCTAAATGCGCTGAGGTGGTAAAGTAAAAACAATTGAGTAATGACTTGGTAGTGGCGTGACGTCATGCCACGTAAAACGTTAGCAGATTGAACTTGTGTATATATTATTATTCTCTCTACGGTGGAACGTGGAATTTATTTTGCGAGCGGACACTATCCCGGTGTTCACAATCTTCTATCATTTGGAGGAGGAACCCGCCTTGCAATGCCAAGCAATATACGCTACCGGACTTATCGTCATTGAAGCCTGGTTCAGGGCTACTTGAGGAGTCTGGATTAGGGGTGTCCGGATAGCGGACTACCATCATCAGCGAACTATCATTTGTCGGACTATCGTCATCGACCGGACTCCAAGACTATGAAGATACAAGATTGAAAACTTCTCCCCGTGTCCGGATGGGACTTTCCTTGGCGTGGAAGGCAAGCTTGACGATACGGATATGTAGATATCCTACCATTGTAACCGACTCTATGTAACCCTAGCCCTCTCCGGTGTCTATATAAACCGGATGGCTTTAGTCCGTAGGACTAGAATCACAACAACCCTTACAATCATACCATAGGCTAGCTTCTAGGGTTTAGCCTCCTTGATCTCGTGGTAGATCCACTCTTGTAAACATCCACAATATCAATATCAATCGAGCAGGACGTAGGGTTTTACCTCCATCAAGAGGGCCCGAACCTGGGTAAACCATCGTGTCCCTTGTCTCCTGTTACCATCCGCCTAGACGCACAGTTCGGGACCCCCTACCCGAGATCCGCCGGTTTTGACACCGACATCGGGTCTTCCCGGGAGAAGGAATATCCTTCGTTGACCGTGAGAGCTTATGATGGGCTAAGTTGGGACACCCCTGCAGGGTATTATCTTTCGAAAGTCGTGCCCGCGGTTATGAGGCAGATGGGAATTTGTTAATGTCCGGTTGTAGAAAACCCGAAGTTGATCTTAATTAAAATACACCAACCGCGTGTGTAACCGTGATGGTCTCTTCTCGTGGAGTCCGGGAAGTGAACACGTGTTGGAGTTATGTTTGACGTGGGTTGTTCTAGGATCACTTCTTGATCATAGTTGTTCGACCGTGCTTTTGCCTTCTCTTCGCTCTCATTTGCGTATGTTAGACACCAGATATGCTAGTAAACTTGCTGCAGCTCCACCTCACTACCTTCTCCTACCCATAAGCTTAAATAGTCTTGATCTCGTGGGTGTGAGATTGCTGAGTCCCGTGACTCACGGATACTTCAAAACCACTTTGCAGGTGCCGATGAAACCGTGCGGTGGCGCACCCGAGCTCAAGGAGGAGCTCTATGAAGATCTTGTTCATTGTGTTGTTTCGTTTCAGTTGATCAGAGTGGAGCCAGTTGGGACGATCGGGATCTGTGTAGCATTTGGGGTAGTCTTCTTTTATTTTGGTTCCGTAGTCGGACCTTGATTGTATCTGTATGATGTAATGCTTTAATCATGTATTGTGTGAAGTGGCGATTGTAAGCCAACTACGTATCTCTTTCCCTTATGTATTACATGGGTTGTGTGAAGATTACCTCACTTGCGACATTGCTTTCAATGCGGTTATGCCTCTAAGTCGTGCTTCGACACGTGGGAGATATAGCCGCATCGAGGGCGTTATACATGGTCGGGTCATACAAGTGATTTTTGCACTTGTCCTGGGTCTGATTTGACATCGGAGTCGGGCGAGTGCCTCATGCTGGCCTTTCGTCTAGTGTGACACCCAGCCCGTGACGGGCAACCTCCCATGGGAGTCTATGGTATATTCCAGGTCGCGAATCTGACTATTCGACCTCGGGCGGAAGTTTCTACCTGAACTAGATGGTCGGGCCAAATTTGTGAGAAGGCGATGCTATCGAAGACGAAGACGAAGACCTGGCCTTGCATGAAAGTCATGCTGGTGCTCTACTGGCCGATCTTGATTCCCATCTAATCACCGCGACTACGTAGTGGGACCTGTATGTGCCACCAATGACGGTGCAAGGACAGGAGGTCCCGAGCTAGTAGTCTAAACACGATGGTAACGGTGGCACATGTTTATATGCAGGTCCAGGCTCTCATCTGATATAAAATCATATGTACTGATTATGTTTTCTTGTGTTTGGGTGGAGTACAAAGTACATGTGATCCACTGTGAGATCGTTGTGTGTCCTCTATGTACCCTGATGATCCACAAGTATAGGGGATCTATCGTAGTCCTTTTGATAAGTAAGAGTGTCGAACCCAACGAGGAGCAGAAGGAAATGATAAGCGGTTTTCAGCAAGGTATTCTCTGCAAGTACTGAAATAAGTGGTAACAGATAGTTTTGTGATAGGATAATTTGTAACGAGTGTCGGTGTCAAAACCGGCGGATCTCGGGTAGGGGGTCCCGATCTGTGCGTCTTAGGCTGATGGTAACAGGAAGCAAGGGACACGATGTTTACCCAGGTTCGTGCCCTCTCGATGGAGGTAAAACCCTACTTCCTGCTTGATTAATATTGAAGATATGAGTAGTACAAGAGTAGATCTACCACGAGATCGTAGAGGCTAAACCCTAGAGGCTAGCCTATGATGGTAATGATTGTGATTGTACCCTCTATCGTCTAGCCTGGCCCTGGTTTATATAATGCACCAAAGGCCTAGGATAACAAGAGCCCTAGCCGAATACGCCGGTGGGGGAGGAGTCCTTGTCTTGATCACCAAGTCTTGTGGAATCTTCCTTGTATGCGGCAGCCGTCCGGACTGGCCCATGAGTATACGGCCATGGGGGTCCTCGGCTCAATCTAACAGATCGGGAGATGACGTGGTGAGTACCCCCTAGTCCAGGACACCGTCAGTAGCCCCCTGAACTGGTCTTCAAGTTGGGGACGCTCCTCGATTCTTCCGAATGGTTCTTCATCTTCGGTCGTCGGTCTTGAAGCTGGTTCAACAAATCTTCCCATCTTCGATCTTGAGGATCGCCAAAGTGCATCCGAAGAGTTTACACGTCGGGTATCCGAGGAGCCCCTTTAAGATTCCGGCCTTTATCAATGCCTTGTTATTTTTATGCCACACCCCGGGTTTGAAGTTGTTCCCGGGAGGCAGTGTCCTCTTGCGTCCGAGCTCTACCGCCAGACTGCATTCGAGGTATCTTTTGCAGCCGAGCACCAATGCCAGACTGCTTCCGAGCTCCAACGCCGAAATGTATCCAAGCTCCAACGCCGGACTGTGTCCAAGCTCCAACGCCGGACTATATCCAAGAAGTCATAGATCATCTTGGTCCAAAAAGGTTGAAGGAGTTTAGCCAAGGTTAATGCCGGAAATGCCCTCTATGGAGCCAGCTGCCGGTGTCAAAACCGGTGGATCTCGGGTAGGGGGTCCCGATCTGTGCGTCAAGGCTGATGGTAACAGGAAGCAAGGGACACAGATGTTTACCCAGGTTCGGGCCCTCTCGATGGAGGTAAAACCCTACTTCCTGCTTGATTAATATTGATGATATGGGTAGTACAAGAGTAGATCTACCACGAGATCGTAGAGGCTAAACCCTAAGAGCTAGCCTATGATGGTATGATTGTAATTGTGATCGGCCTTCTAAGGACCAACCTCTTCGGTTTATATAGACACCGAAGAGGGCTAGGGTTTACATGGAGTCGGTTACAAGGAAGGAAATATAATATCCGGATCACCAAGCTTGCCTTCCACGCCAAGGAAAGTCCCATCCGGACATGGTCCGAAGTCTTGAGTCTTGTATCTTCACGCTTCAATTGTCCGGACGTTGTACACAGTCCGGCTGTCCGGATACCCCCTAATCCAGGACTCCCTTAGTAGCCCCTGAACCAGGCTTCAATGACGATGAGTCCGGCACGCAGTCTTGTCTTTGGCATTGCAGGGCGGGTTCCTCCTCCGAATACTCCAAGGTAATTATCGAACACTCAAACCGTGTCCGGGTCCACAAGATGATCTTCGCATGCCACCGTAGAGAGAATGATGTTTCACAAATGCAATCTGCTGACACCCTTTTTAGGCAACACGACGTGTCACTTCGGTCAAGTTATTATTCTAACCGTCTTTCCACAACCAGCCAAAGCGCATATTGCGAGGCGGTTTCCTTGACACGTCTTGTCAAAGCAGAGATCGTGCCCCCTCATTATGGGATTCTCATCAATACGGGTACGGGCAATCCCACCACATCATTAATCATGGCGCTTGGGAAGCAAGCGATTTCCAACGGGCAAGTGGGGAGGCGCACCGGTTTCGTTTCCTCTATAAAGGGATAAGATTTCCTCATTTTTACCCACGCCTTCTTCCTTCTCTGCCCACTCTTGCCCCCTCAAGCTCCAGCACCCAAGCCCAAGTCTCCTCCGCACAGCTAGACATGTCCGGAGCAGGAGGCAAGTGGGTGGCTTCCACCGTCGAGGAGAAGCACATCACAGATCTTCAGGCGGCCGGATACTTGGCCGCAGACATAGCGCACCGGCTACCGGACGCTGGGCAGGTCATTCCGACCCCAAGACCCCGCGATAGAGTCGTGTTCGTCGCCCACTTCATCCGTGGACTGGGATTTCCACTCCATCCCTTTGTCTGCAGGCTCATGTTCTACTATGGACTAGATTTTCATGATCTAGCCCCGAATTTCGTCCTCAACATCCCGGCGTTCATCGTCGTATGCGAGGCCTTTCTCCGCATCCGGCCTCACTTCGGCCAATGGCTGCAAACCATCTGCGTGAAGCCGAAGGTGGTAAGCGGCCAGCAAGCGGAGTGCGGAGGAGCCATGGTGGGCAAGATGCCTAACGTCACCTGGCTGGACGGTTCCTTCGCAGTAACCGTAAAAGGATGGCAATCGGGGTGGTTCTACATCACCGAGCCACGCGGCGCCAGCTGGGTAGCGGCCCCCGAGTTCCGATCCGGAACCCCTATGCGGCTCACCTCCTGGGAAAAGAAGGGCCTATCCTGGGGCGATTCCACGGAGCTGGCCGGACTCCAGACATGCATCAAAAGCATGAAGGACAAGAACATCAAGCTTGTCAATGTGATCCAGGTCATGCTCGTTCACCGGATCCTGCCCAGCCAAATGCGGGCAGTCAATCTGTGGGAGTTCGTCCCGGCTAAACACCAGACGCTCCGGAAGCTCTACGGCATGACGCACGAAGGCGCATGGGAATGCTGTTCAAGGCCTCCGAAGTACCTCCTCCCACATCCGAGGACTGCGGGCTTCACGCCACGCGGGCTCCTAGTCAGGTGAGTTCTCAGACTATCACCGGACCCAGTTTTTCCCAATATATTCACGGGAGTCCCTTAAGTAATCATGCATACTTGCTTCAGGACTATGTGGAGACAGCGGATCAGGTCTACTGTCCGGCTCCGTTGCCAGAAGACCCAGCGGATGCTCTCCTGACAGAGATGCTGGTACCGGCACCGTACAGGGTGCCGGAGAAGAAGGCCCCGGGGACCCGAAAGGGTCTCCGTCGTAAGGTTGTGCCAGAAGCCTCGCCCGAGATGACGAGGCAGACTCCTCCCACGAAGGGGAGGAGGAATAAGAAGAAGCCCCATCCGGGAAGGATGAGGAGCCCGGCGAAGCGGGCGAAGGGGGCGGAAAAGGCCCTCGGCGCAAGGCCGTTATACCCCACGCTGCCTGATGACGACGAGACAGATTCCTCCCGCAGAGGCGGGGGGAATCAAGAAGAAATTCCGCCTCCCCGCACTAGGGGGGAGAAGAAGAGAAAAGCCGCCCCGGAGGGGGAGGCTGGGACGTCCAAGAAGGGGAAGACATCCTGTCGGTGTCAAGACCAGCAGATCTCGGGTAGGGGGTCCCGAACTGTGCGTCTAGGCGGATGGTAACAGGAGACAAGGGACACGATGTTTTTACCCAGGTTCGGGCCCTCTCGATGGAGGTAAAACCCTACTCCTTCTTGATTAATATTGATGATATGGGTAGTACAAGAGTAGATCTACCACGATATCAGAGATGCTAAACCCTAGAAGCTAGCCTATGGTATAATTGTTGTTCATCCTACAGACTAAAACCCTTCGGTTTATATAGACACCGGAGAGGGTTAGGGTTACACAGAGTCGGTTACAATGGGAGGAGATCTACATATCTGTATCGCCAAGCTTGCCTTCTATGCCAAGGAAAGTCCCATCCGGACATGGGACAAAGTCTTCAATCTTGTATCTTCATAGTCCAGAGTCCGCCAAAGGTTATAGTTCGCTATCCCGACACCCCTAATCCGGACTCCTCTCGAGCCCCAGAACCAGGCTTCAATGATGATGAGTCCGGCGCGCAGATTTGTCTTCGGCATTGCAAGGAGGGTTCTTCTACAAATTCTGTGTACCTGTTGAATAGTGTCCGGCTTCTCGTGAATATTGCGCTCCTTGGCTTCCACGCCCAATAATGGTCGTCTTCCACGTGTCAAACGAATGCAAAAATCCAGGGTATTTTTACTTTTACACCCCTAGCTGCGCAAATAAGCTTCTTTATAAAAGAGACGAGGATTTAGATCCGAATCACACCATCTTCCCTTCGCGAGCATTCATCGGAGCGCATCCGACAGAAATCCATTCCATCATGGCCATCGACGCAGGTCCTCCTCTCGCCTCCCAGCCCTCAGCCTGAGATTGGGGAGATGTTCCGTCCACACATGAGCTAGTGGCGCTTCAAACCAAGGGATTTCTTCCCCAGCCTTCATGGTCCCGGTTCGAGCGGACTCGCCACCTATAATGGCGGAAAGCAAGCGGAGAGCGTCCCAATCCTCCAAAGGAGAGAGGGTATGCCTTGTCCCTTATTTAATAAGAGGGCTCGAATTTCCAATTCATCCGTTTCTCCGGGGCTCCTGAGTTCTCGGCCTCACCGCACAACCTTACGCCGCCTCCATATTGCATATTGCGGGCTTCAGAGCCCTTTGCGAGCTGTTCTTGGGTGTCGAGGCTCATTTCGCTACTGTGGAAGAAGCTGTTCTGCCTTGTGCCCCGTTCTCAGGAGGGGTCAATATATCAAGTGGGCGGAGCCGAACTATGGCGCATCGCCGGGACCGGATATCTATCCGAAACCCCAAGGAAGGCGTCCGAAGACTGGCCTTCAGAATGGTTTTATGTAGAAGATGTCCCTCTGCCGGACCCTGTTCGGATCGGCCTCCCCGAGTTCAATAATGCTCCCTTGAAGAAGCGCCTAAGCTGGCGCCCACGGAGCCCTCAGAGGGAAAACGACAAGGACGTCCTTTACCTGATGAGCCGGATAAGGTTGTTAGCTCATTCCGGACTGACCATGATCGGGGTCATGGCCACATGCATTATGCGGGGGGTGCAGCCGCTTCAGTATAGAGGCCACCCCATGTGGGATTTCAACGAGGAGGATGATGCCACCCGCTGCAGCCGTAAAGGGCCGGGATCGGTTGCTGCTCTGACGAAGGCCTTGTACGC
Source organism: Aegilops longissima (assembly GCA_021605205.1). Classification (NCBI taxonomy): domain Eukaryota; kingdom Viridiplantae; phylum Streptophyta; class Magnoliopsida; order Poales; family Poaceae; genus Aegilops; species Aegilops longissima. The sequence continues at coordinate 629,763,179 of CM038681.1, read as the reverse complement.
ATTGTACAAGGGAGAAGAGGAGGAGTTCCTCCGCGTCAATCCACGAGGCGGATTTTCTATGTACAATCCTCTGAGCTGGATAAGCGGACACTTCTCTTTACCCATCCGTTCCATATTCCCATAGTTAAGTACCTTATCTTGTGATTTCGACGCAGGAATTGCACCGAGCCGTAAAGGATATAAACAGCCCTCCTCCACAACCCGAGGATCCGGAACAGTCCCTCGATCCGGTCTCCCAAGAGGATCCGGACATATCCGTGGAGCTGATCGATGGGGTATTTTACCAACTGAGCATCGACAATGCCTTGGTCGCCATTACGGCCGATTACCCCGGAATATTTCCAGCCTCACAGGTAACTGAGACCGAAGTCCCAATATTTTGAAAATGATCCATCCGTGCTTATCTTTGATCACCGTATATCAATGGTGTTTTGCAGGGGGAGCCCTTGAGGCGGAAGGCCGAGCCTATGGTGGCTAGCCAACAAGGGGCAGCAAGGCCCAGCAGGCTGAAAAGAAGTGCGTCCGGATTGAGACGACGGCGCCACGGTATGGCATGCCGCCTTATTCCCAGGTTTTATTCCCGGAAGGTATACTAACGCTCGTGCTCCCTTCAGGAAAAAGAGCGCTCGCCGGACTATATCCGGAGAGGCTGCCAATCGAGCTCCACCAGCCAGGCTCCAAAGACAGGTCCAGAAGCGGAGGCGGACACGAGGCATGCATCGGACACTCCTCCAACAGAGGATGCTGACGGACTATCTGCCACCAATTCCGAGGTGGAGAGTGCCATGAATCACAGGCGTCGCCGGACAGTTCTTCGTGATGCATGTTTCTCCCAAGAGGCATTGGATGCCTTCAATTCGGGAGATGCACACCTCTATGCCGCTCAAAATGGTCTAGCCAGAGCCACGGAGCAGTATGTGAAAGACATACGAGTGAGAAAATTTGATGGTTATATATACCAGTAGCCCCCGAGACTTGAAATAGTTAGAATAACTGATTTAAGGATCATTTGTTATGCATGATCTTACAAAAAAGAATACCCAATTGTCCCAGGAGCTGGAAGAGTGCAAAGCCCAACTTGAGGCCGCACTAGCCGCTGTAGGGGAGGCCAAGGAGACCCCCTCTTGTAATATACGCTTTGAAAGATAAGTATGTTATGAAGTGCGGCATGTGTGTAAATCCGACAATATCATTGCAGATGGCGCCGGAGTAGATCCAGACAAGCAACAACTCTTGCGCCGGTTAAAAGCCAGGGAGAGCGTGCTTACGAGGGTTAGGCAGGAGAAGAATAATCTCCAAGATGCCAACACCCAGCTGGGCGAGGAACTAAAGGATGTCCGTGCCCGGTATGCCGCACTCCTTGAAGGATAATCGGCGACTTGACGCGGCATTTTTAGTAAGTGCTTGAGCGAACTTTGAAAAAGAGTTCGACGAGGAAGTCGACTAACAGAGTTATATCGTAGGTATGCTCACAGGTCGTCCTGCGGAGGAAATGCCGGTTCTCGGTTGACCTTCTTCCCGAAGCTCTTGCAACCGCGAGCGAGTTCGGCGGGTGATGAAGGGCATCGCCGAGTGCCTTGCGACCATCTGTCTCCCTGCCGAAGGCCTTGGAGAGCTTGCAGAGAGGCTTAAGGGGCGTGGCGGCGCTTCCGATTATGGAAGATATCGGCCTGCCGTCAAAGGCGCCGAGGGAGGCTGGGCCATGGTGAAGACGCTGTACACGAAGGCTGACCCAAACCACCCGGCCGAGGTCGACCTGTGGTGCCGATGGGAAGGAGATCCTGTGTGAGCTTAGTGTGCGGCCAAGTAGAATTGGCGCAAAGTATTCCTAACAGGACTGTAAACTAGACAGCCTATTAGATGGTATTGAGGAGGAATACCCCGGTCAAATTGACTATGTAATTGAAGATGACATGTAAAATGCCTTCTAGCCAGATTGTAGATCGTTTGTCATGGCGGACCTTTTAAGCTTCAACCTCGGGACCCTATAGTGCAGGTGTGTCCGAATACCCTCATGGTTATGTAAGAACCGGGCATGCGTGGAGACCAAAGCGTGGGGTCATTAGTGCTTGAACAGACAAGTGCCCAACTAGTTATGTTAGATTACATGGTTAGTAAGAAACATCTTCCAGGGAGAATAGTTCCGTTAGGGGTTCCTTTCCACAGGGAGGCATGCCTTAAAGTGCATGTCGGACTGCGAAAAAGCAGAAAAGCATCACGGGACAGATAAATAAATAAGTGAGAAATCATCTTTAGTTCACCGACCGAATATTCCCTTAAGAACGCTAGCTTTCGGCTTCACCCAGTCTGAGGTACATATCCGGCTGACCCGACAGTAACAATCGCAGAGGTGCTTCCTTTACCACCGAGCCGAACAATCGGGAATGTAGGGGTAAGCACAAGAGCCAGGCAACCCAGCTTGGCCAAAACTTAAGTCATATCGATCCATATAAAGGTGAATAAAAGGTACATGCGGAAGCGTTACACATGTGTTAGGCATGAAGCCCGTACAAATAAGCTTATGTTAAAGAAGCCCCCAGGTATAATGAGCGCGGATAGCGCGTCAAGTGTGTGCGAACAATGCGCGAACGAGCCTTTAAAGGCTGTAAGAGAAAAAGAGGGAGAAGGAGAGAAATATAAGACAGCTAATGTGTAAAAAATAGACAGAGGAAGGAGACGACTTTTCGTAATCCGGCGCTAAGGCGTAGAATCTTCAGAGACGGGCTGCGTTCCATGGGTTCGGCTCGAGTCGTTTATCCAATGCATCTCGCAGACGGTACGCTCCACCGGTCAGGACTTGGTCGATAATAAAGGGACCTTCCCATTTGGGCTTGAGTTTGTCCTTTTTCTTGTCCGGCAGGCGTAGAACTAACTCGCCAACATTGTAAGTTTGGCCCGTACTTCTCTGCTTTGATATCTTCGAGCCTGCTGTTGATAGAATGCGGAACGGGCTTTTGCCACGTCACGCTCCTCCTCCAAGGCGTCCAAACTGTCCTGCCGATCGAGCTCGGCTTCTCTTTCTTCGTACATGCGCACGCGACGTGAGTCATGAATTATGTCGCAGGGCAGAACTGCCTCTGCGCCGTATACCATAAAGAATGGTGTGAATCCGGTGGTGCGGCATGGTCCGCAGCCCCCAGAGTACGGATTCAAGCTCCTCTACCCAGTGCGTGTTAGATACCTTGAGGGACCGCACTAATCTGGGTTTGATGCCGCTCATGATTAGACCATTTGATCGCTCGACTTGACCGTTAGTTTGAGGGTGATAGACTGAAGCATAGTTGAGCTTGATGCCCATGTTTTTGCACCAGAGTTTAACCTCGTCGGCCGTGAAGTTCGTTCCGTTATCAGTGATGATGTTGTGGGGGACACCGTAACGGTGTACGACCCCTGATATGAAGTCTATCACCGGTCCGGATTCGGCCGTCTTAACAGGCTTGGCCTCTATCCATTTGGTGAATTTATCCACCATGACCAGTAGGTATTTTTGCTTGTGGGTTCCTTCTTTAAGGGGTCCAACCATGTCAAGCCCCCAGACCGCGAAGAGCCAGGTGATGGGTATAGTTTGGAGGGCGGTGGGTGGCATGTGGCTTTGATTAGCAAAGAGTCCTGAGCATCTGCCCGGGCCGTCGGCCAATAAAATCATGTACGGAAGGCCTTGCTTACAAGGGCCCGGGCTGCGGCGTGGTGCCCGCCGAGTCCGGCATGAATTTCAGCCAGAAGATTCCGCCCTTCCTCTTCGGAGATACACCTTTGAAGGACTCTGGTCGTGCTTTTCTTATAAAGCTCTCCCTCATGGACTTTATAGGCTTTAGATCGCCGCACTATGCAGCGTGCCTCGTTTTGGTCCCCGGGCAGTTCCTTCCTGGTTAGGTAGGCTAGGAATGGTTCTGTCCACGGGGCAATGACTGCCATTATTACGTGGGCTGAAGATGTTACTTCGTTGGCAGAGCCTCCAGTTGTGTCAGAATGTTTGGTGTTAGGCAATGCTGTTGGGTCCGGGCTATTATTTCCGGACTCCCCTTCCCATACTACGGATGGCTTGAACAACCTCTCTAAGAATATATTGGGGGGAGGGGGGGACGGCATCGCGCTTTGCGCCAATGCGTGCCAAGACGTCTGCTGCCTGATTGTTTTCTCGAGCTATATGGTGAAATTGAGCCCTTGAACCGGTGACATTTTAGGACGGCGTTGCGATAAGCTGCCATTGTCGGATCCTTGGCATCAAAGTCTCCATTTATTTGGGATATCGCGAGGTTCAATCCCAAAGCGCACCTCTAGGCATTGAATGCCCATGGATACTGCCATCCGGAGACCATGTAGAAGGGCCTCGTATTCGCCGCGTTGTAGGAGTCCGTATACATTATCTGAGTACGTATTGAATCAGATCTCTGTTGGGGACGTCAGAACGATGCCAGCCCCCAGACCAGCCAACATTTTGGAGCCATCGAAGTGCATGATCCAGTTGGAATATGTGCCGTACTCTTTAGGGAGTTCAGCTTCAGTCCATTCAGCGACGAAGTCGGCCAAAACTTGCGACTTAATGGCTCGCCGTGGCTTATAGGTTATGTCGAACGGGAGGAGCTCAATGGCCCATTTAGCAATCCGGCCCGTCGCGTCACGGTTGTTTATAATGTCGTTAAGAGGTACTTCGGAGGCTACTGTTATCGAACACTCTTGAAAGTAGTTTGCAGCTTCCGGGATGCCATAAACACCGCGTACGCTATCTTTTGATAATGCGGATACCGTGACTTGCATGGAGTGAGGACAGTGGACACGTAGTAAACTGGTTTTTGAAGGGGAAACTTGTGTCCGTCCGTTTCTCGTTCGACAACGAGCACCGCGCTTACAACTTGATGAGTTGCGGTGATGTATAATAGCATGGGCTCACCCATGTTGGGCGCGGCCAGGACCGGGTTTGTTGCCAATATGGCTTTTATTTCTTGAGTCCGCCGTAGTGCATCCATCCACTTGAAGTGTTGATGCACGGAGGAGGCGATAGAGGGTAATGCCTTTTCTCCCAAACGGAGATAAAGCGGCTTAGAGCCGCCACACATCCAGTCAATTTTTGTATTTGTTTGAGGTTCTTTGGGATATCCAATTGTGACAGAGCTCGGATCTTGGCTGGGTTTGCTTCAATTCCTCTACCGGATACAATGAAGCCCAAGAGCTTTATGGCTGGTACGCCGAAAACGCATTTTTCTGGGTTAAGCTTGATGTCATATGTTCGAAGATTATCGAATGTGAGCCTCAAGTCGTCTACTAGAGTTTCGACATGCTTGGTTTTGACGACCACATCATCTACGTATGCCTCCACTGCTTTTGCCGATCTGGTTTGCGGACATATCCGAATCATGCGCTGATATGTTGCGCCGGCGTTTTTGAGCCTGAAGGGCATTGTGTTGAAGCAGAATGGGCCGTATGGGGTGATAAATGCCGTTGCGGCTTGGTCAGGCTCTACCATCTTGATTTGATGGTAGCCGGAGTATGCGTCGAGGAGACACAATGAATCGTGTCATGCGGTAGCGTCGATAATTTGATCGATTTGGGGGAGGGGGAAGGGATCCTTTGGGCAAGCCTTGTTGAGGTCCTTGAAATCGACGCATAGGCGCCAGGATTTGTCCTTCTTTGGTACCATCACCAGGTTTGCTAGCCAATCCGGATGTTTAATATCTCTGATGAATCCGGTCTCCAATAGTTTGGCTAGCTCCTCTCCCATGACTTGTCTCTTAGGTTCGGGCTTGCCAAGAGCCTATTTGATCGGGCTTGAATCCTTTTAGGATGTTTAGGCTGTGCTCGGCCAGCCAGCGTGGGATTCCTAGCATGTCTGAAGGGTGCCAGGCAAAAATGTCCCAATTTTTGCGTAGGAATTCTCGTAGTGCAGCGTCTACATCAGGGTTTAATTCTTCCCCAATGGAGGCCGTTTTTGTAGGGTCCGTTGGGTGGACTTGGAATTTGACTATTTTGTATGCTGGTTTAAAGGAGGTGGACTTGGATCTTTTATCGAGTATCACATCGTCCCTGTTCACCGTGGAGCTTGTGCGATCAGTTCCTCGGCCGCTAGGGCTTTTGATAGTGCCTCAAGGGCTAGTGCGGCTGTCTTATTTTCGGTAGCAGTGCTATGTCCGGGTCACTAGCAAGAGTGATGATTCCGTTGGGCCCGGGCATTTTGAGCATCATGTACCCGTAATGGGGTATAGCTTGAAAAATTGTGAATGCCTCTCGCCCTAATAGAGTGTGGTATCCGCTGCTGAACAAGGCCACTTGGAACGTGACCTCCTCAGACCTGTAATTATCTAGCGTGCCGAACACCACATCCAGTGTGATTTTTCCTGTGCAGCACGCTTCTCGACTGGGGATTATTCCTCTAAAGGTTGTGCTGCTTCGCTCAATGCGGCTCCAGTCTATTTCCATTTTTCAAAGGGTTCCTCATAAATGAGGTTCAATCCGCTGCCACCGTCCATGAGTACCTTGGTAAGGCGAAAGCCGTCCACTATTGGACTAAGGACCAATGCTGCTGGTGCTCGGGCTATTCAGAATTTAGGTTCATCACTGGCATTAAAGGTAATAGCTGTGTCACTCCATGGATTTATTGTTGCTTGGTAGACTTCGGCAAGGCTGCGGAGTGTTCGTTTTCGCATATTGTTTGATGCGAAAGTCTCGAAGACTGTTAATACCGTACTGGTATCCTTGGGCTGGTGCTCTGTGGATGATGGGGTTAGAAGCTCCTCGCCGCTTTTGGCCACCTGCCGGAGTATCCAACATGCTCTAAGGCTATGAGTTGGTGTGGCGCCCTCTGTACTATGAATTTTATAGGGTCCGTTGAGCCATCCCTCCAGTACGGTTCCATGCCCTGTAGGGGTTTTTTGTTTTTTGGTGTTTAACCCGGGTGACTGGCGATAATGCACCCTTTTATTTCGGACTGGGTTTGTATTCAGGGCCGGATTGTCCCAAAATCTTACTTCGGTTTTCTAGGCGCTTTCCATCGCACAGTACTTTCGTACTATGGATGCCAAGTCAGCAAAGCGTGTAATTTCACGGCGACCTATGGCGTTGAGGATTCCCTTGTCCGTGCAATTATTGCAGAAGAATGAAATTGCATCTTCCTCACGGCAGTCCTTTATCCTGTTCATAACCAGGAGGAATCTGGCCCAGTAATGATGTACTGTTTCCTCGAGCTCTTGCCTAATGGATAGATCGCCTATGTTCGGGTGGGTGGGTGGAATTAGATCCGAAACCTCACCCAATCTGAGGCTCAAGGGCCAAGGAGTTTCCGAACTCGGCAGCTTGGATTCTTGGATGTTGTCCAATGAATCTAGCCCGTTGCCTGATTCTAAGTTCAGGTCTTGAGTGTCGTCCTCCCCTCCGCAGGTATCCGGCTTGGAGAGATCAGGAATCCGGACATAGCTAGTCCTTAAGATAGATGAAGGGTCGCCGCATTGTTCCTCCACCATGGCAACGTGATGGGTGACCTGAGGAGAGTTAATCTCTCTCAGATCGGGTTTAGGCCCAATCTGATCGTAGTCTATAGTGACTCCCAGGGCGGCGATGCGATCCAGGAGCTCGTTTAAGGAAGAGAGCTCCGTCGGATCTAACTGCTCGGCGAGTTCCGAGCTGATGTGAAGATTGCTTCCGATGACCCGAGAAGTCATCATCGGCGCGGCGGCCGAACAGGCGGTCATAAGAAAACCACCTAGCCGGAGAGTTTGGCTGATAGCCAAAGCTCCTTTAGCAACAGTGCCGTCTTTAAAGACGGGATGAGGCATCCTTCCTGATGGCAACGGCACAGAGGGACTCTCAATGAAAGCACCAATGTCTGTGTCAAATCCGGTGGATCTCGGGTAGGGGCTCCCGAACTGTGCGTCTAGGCGGATGGTAACAGGAGACAAGGGACACGATGTTTTTATCCAGGTTCGGGCCCTCTCGATGGAGGTAAAACCCTACTCCTGCTTGATTAATATTGATGATATGGGTAGTACAAGAGTAGATCTACCACGAGATCGAGAGGCTAAACCCTAGAAGCTAGCCTATGGTATGATTGTTGTTCGTCCTCTTTAACTAAAACCCTCGGTTTATATAGACACCGGAGAGGGTTAGGGTTACACGTAGTCGGTTACAATGGGAGGAGATCTACATATCCAGATCGCCAAGCTTGCCTTCCACGCCAAGGAAAGTCCCATCCGGACACGGGACGAAGTCTTCAATCTTGTATCTTCATAGTCCAGGAGTCCGGCCAAAGGTTATAGTTCGGCTATCCGGACACCCCCTAATCCGAGACTCCCTCACATCCCTTCCGGACTACTCCACCACGGCCGCTCACAGCGATGAGGGGTGGCTGCCCCGGGGGAAGCCCCCGGCGCGTTCGTAAGTGTCCGCACTCTACCGTGGTTTTCACTTCATGATTGTTTAATAACACCGAACAATGACGCAGTCCGGCCCGGGCTCATCCGGAGGTGTCGTCTTCGGATGGGTCTCTGTGTTCTTCGGAGATGAACTCGCTCCCGACGACCACCACTCCTCAGCCTGCGGATGACACGGAGGTGTTGTCCCGAAGGCTCCCCGAACAGGGGGAGGTGACCCTGGAGACGCCCCAAGGCGGACCCCCGAACATCGGACATGCGGGGTTCAAGATTCCCGCAGATCGTGTCGATGAGAGCCGCAACAAGGCGAACTCTCGACCGAACACCGTTCCGGAACCTCCGACGGTTCCGGACTTGGGCGGGCAGCCCCTCGTTAGGGAGGGCGAGCCACCCGCGCCGAGGCCTTCCATCGCATCAACGGCGCCGGATACCCTGGTGGAAGCGCTTCGAGGCGCTTCCATGGAAGAAGAGCACCATACTCTTATGAGTGCGGTGATTCAAAAGGTTCTGTCCGCCAAAAGCGGACTAACCGAAGCCTGCACAAGCCTCCTGACGGGCTTTGAGGTAAGTAACAAAAATGTATGAAATTACCACCCCATAGGTAGTAGCCCCTGATACTCTGGTTGGTGTTCGGAAAGAAAAGCCAAACGGAGGGTCAATTACAATCCGCAGGAGTCTAAAAAGTGTTTATGTTAATAAGCAGGTCGTGCTGCTTGCCGCTGCTGCCTGTACTGCCGAAGTTGCCGAACTGAAGCGGGATCTGGAGCAGTCGCAGGGAGAGCTCAGCCTCACGAAGAGGCAGCTCGAGGAGAATAAGGGTAAGTGATTCCCCATTCGTATGTGTTTAAAGATAAGCAAAATTTGTCAATCTAACGCCAAAGTTGCCAGGATTGTGTAACAGGACCGCCACCAAGTGGCGCCCAAGAAGCGATGTCCGAGGCCGAAGACAAAGCGGCCTCGGAATGCAAGGAGCGCGAGAAGCAAAGTGCTAGAGTGGGTGAGGTACAGCAAGAGCTCCAGGACCTCGGCAAGAAGTTCGAGTCCATGGAGCATGATCTGAAGGCGAAAGAGGCCGAGCTTGCGAAGGCCTTGAGAGTGTAAGAGACGCCAAGGCCGAAGCCGAGAAGGCAGAGCGGGAAATCCAGGAGGCCAAAAAGATAGCAGCCGGTAAGAAGTTCTTTATGCAAAGCAAACATGTGGAGGAGGCGTTTCTTTTACTTACTCGGATTCGGAGCTCTCCAGGGGCATTCGCAGATCTGCCACGCAGCGTATCTGACACCGCGGAGTTTTACCGTGCCCAGGAGGGGAGCTCAACGGAGAAGCTATTCTGGTCCCAGTATGCTGGGGCCGAACACCCAACGCCTCTGAGTGACCAACTAAAGCAGTTGGTCGAACTCCACAGGGCGGCCAAAGTGGCTATGAAAGATTTCATAGTCCGGATGTGGCCTGGTGAGCTCCTGCCCATTAGCCACTTCAGCTTGATCAAGCGGATGGTGGATGCCTGTCCGCGGCTTGAGGTGATCAAGCGATCCGTTTGCATTGAAGGTGCCCGCCGGGCCCTTGCCCACGTCATGGTGCATTGGGGCAAGCTGCATGCGGAGAAGCTGGTCAAGGACGGGCCGCCGGAGGGCAAGGCGCATCGCCATCCCAAAATGTACTATGATGGCGTGATGAAGGGTGCTCATCTCGTTTCCAATGAGTGTACCAAGGACGCCATATTTGAATGAATTCACTTGTCATGTTTGTAATTAAAGACGAAGTTACTTGCGCTATGTAGCGCTTTTGTTATTTAAAATATTACCTTCTGTGCGGCTGTTTATAAAATCCTGAAAGTAGGCCAGTCGTCGGCATCCGCCCCCGCGTGACTAGCACTGGGGTGTTCGGGGAAAACCCGGACACTCTTTACCCAAATGTTTGGTCCCTTAAGGAGGTGTCCGGCGCAGCGAACCAGGCAATCGGACTATGCGGCTTTATAACTTTCACTTAGCCATAGAAGTCTACAATTTTAAATTTCGACGAAGCCCCTAGAATCCGGAGGGCCGAATCGGGGCGCTATACACGCCTAGATCGGACGACGCCGATTTATCGCCTAAAGCAGAAAATCTTTAAGGATTTTAGAACCTCTCGAACAGCGACCAGCTCTCGCCACATCATGCCGGTCATTTTCGGCTTTCTCTACTGAGGTGCTCGTCCGCAAGAACCGGAACACAATCGCAGTAGTTCTCCCTGTGCTACCTTAGCCGATATAACGGAACGTAAGGCACCAAAACAAGGGAGCCGGGCTATCCCAACTGTAGAACCAAGACACGATTTGGAGCTGATGCATATAGTATTATAAGTTTGGGGTGCCGCACTATTGAAAGTGTTCGGACTTTAGTTGCCGTATAGCGGGGCGCCATAAGAAGCCCCCGGCAAACCGGCCGCACCAAGGTGTATGGATGCAATATCAAATAAACATTTATAAGAGAAAAATGCTCAAACAAGAATAATAAGCTGACGCTATGTATAATCTCACATTGATGAAAAATACGTTTAAGCATACATTTACAATGGATGCCTTAAGCAGAGATAAAATAGGACTATTTTACATGTCCTATCCAGGGGCAGGCTGTGTTCAGATAGATAAAGCAGGTATAATGATCGTAAATAGATTCCACCTGTGTATTTCCTTCTGTGCACAACGTCTGTTGCCTTCGTGAATGTCTCTTCCCTATAAGTCCGGCAATTCGGCTTTTTTGAGGATGCTGCACCAACGCGGTGTCCTAAAAGGTAAGAAGGAAAGAGTATCAAAGTATTTGGCGGTTACCCGCACTATTGACTGAGTCGTTGATGCGCCTCCTCCTATGCCCATGGTATTTTAAGTGCGTAATTGTGTGCACGTGGCACGAACACTGCTTTGCTGGGGCTTAAGCTGAGGCCGGACTGCTAGTCGCGCTCTTGGCGTGCATGATGATCCTGTTGTAGGGTGCTCCGGACTCGCTTGACTGTGCTCGAAGTTGTTGTCGCCGGATTGGTTTGTCGGAGAATGCCGCATTGTACTTCCGCCGCAAGGGCTGCAGTATGTTTTTCTGTTCGTAGGGAGCGATCCATGTTTCCGTTCACCGTTATGACCCCACGTGGTCCTGGCATCTTGAGCTTGAGATATGTGTAGTGTGGTACCGCATTGAATCTGGCGAATGCAGTTCGTCTGAGCAGTGCATGGTAACCACTGCGGAAGGGGACGATATTGAAGATTAACTCTTCACTTCGAAAGTTATCCGGAGATCCTAAGACCACTTCCAATGTTATAGAGCCTGTACAGCGGGCCTCTACTCCGGGAATTACACCTTTAAAGGTGGTTTTATTGGGTTGATCCTTGAAGGGTCAATGCCCATTTTGCGCACTATGTCCTGATAAAGCAGGTTCAGGATGCTGCCGCCGTCCATAAGGACGTGGATGAGGTGGAATCCGTCAATGATTGGGTCTAGGACCAATGCGGCCGAGCCGCCGTGACGGATGCTAGTAGGGTGATCCCTACGATCAAAGGTGATCGGGCAAGCTGACCAAGGGTTGAATTTGGGGGCGACTGGCTCCATCGCATAGACGTCCCTTAATGCCCGCTTCCGTTCCCGCTTGGGGATGTGCGTGGCGTAGATCATGTTGACCATTTTCACCTGGGGGGGGGATTTCTTCTGTCCCCCCTTATTCGGACGTCGGGGCTCCTCGTCATCGTCGTTGTGCAGCCCCTTGTCCTTTTCTTCGGCGTTTATCTTGTCGGCTTGTTTGAATACCCAGCAATCTCTATTGGAGTGGTTGGCTGGCTTGTCCGGGGTGCCATGAATTTGGCATGAGCGCTCCAGTATGCGGTCAAGACTGGACGGTCCCTGATTATTTCTTTTGAACGGCTTCTTCTGCTGATCGGGCTTGGATCCACTGAATCCGGCGTTGACTGCCGTGTCTTCAGTGCTGTCACCGTTGTTCCGTCGCTTATGTCTGTTACGCCGTGGCTTGCCGTTATTGTCACGGCCATCCGAATTGCCAGACTGTGGCATAGTGCTGCTGCGGGCCAACCAACTGTCCTCGCCCGCACAAAAGCGGGTCATTAGCGTTGTGAGAGCTGCCATGGACTTGGGTTTTTCCTGGCCGAGGTGTCGAGCGAGCCACTCGTCGCGGATATTATGCTTGAAAGCCGCCAGGGCTTCGTCGTCCGGACAGTCAACTATTTGGTTCTTCTTAGTTAGGAACCGAGTCGTCGGCGTCAGGTGGCCGCACATATGTGCCCTGGATTTCCTGGCTGACTCTCCGGGCTGTTGAGTAATGTGGCTCAAGTCGTCGGCGTCAGGTGGCCGCACATATGTGCCCTGGAAGTTGTCGAGGAATGCGTCTTCCAGGTTGTCCCAGCTGCCAATGGAGTTTGCTGGCAGGCTGTTTAGCTAGTGTCGGGCTGGTACTTTGAGCTTAAGGGGAAGATACTTGATGGCGTGCAGATCGTCTCTGCGGGCCATGTGAATGTGGAGAAGAAAATCTTCGACCCATACTGCGGGGTCTGTTGTGCCATCGTATGATTCGATGTTTACGGGTTTGAACCCTTCTGGGAATTCATGATCCATTACTTCGTCAGTGAAGCAGAGGGGGTGTGCGGCGCCTCTATGCTGGGCTATGTGGCTACGCAGGTCGAATTGCTCTAGGTGGCTATATTCGGCCCGGCCGGACTTGTTGAAGGCGTGTCTGGAGCGACGATCCTCGTCGCGTATCGAGGCGCGCCCCCGCGATCCGTAGATCGATCTTGGCTGTCCTGATTTGTTGCCCCGGGCCGTAGTATGTTGGCGTGGGGGTGTTGGCTGTTATGCGGACTGGTATGCCGCTTTATCCTGGCCACGAGGTGGCCAGTCAGCCGTGTGGTGCTCGAGTCCATATTCCTCGGCTGCCAGGACTTCAGTCCATCTGTCTATGAGCAGGTCTTGATCAGCTTGGAGTTGCTGCTGCTTCTTTTTCAGGCTCCTCGCAGTGGCTATAAGCCGACGCTTGAAGCGTTCCTGCTCTACGGGATCCTCAGGCACGCCGAACTCGTCGTCGCCAAGGCTAATCTCGTCTTCGGAGGGGGCATGTAGTCGTCATCCTCCGGGTATTCGTCCGTCGCCTGTCCATCTGGGCTGACCTGCTCATCCTCCTGTTCGGCCTGCTCGAAGGCGGGCTAATCAGGGTTATATTCTTCTTCGGCACCATTCAGATTGTTTTCGTCTCCCGGGCCGGTGTTGGTGTGGAGGGGCTTGGAGTGGCGCCGACGACGCCCATTCTTTGCTTTTTTCCTTGAGGTTTTCCCCTCCGTTGCCTCATTGCCATTTTTTTCCTTCGGGGTGTCCACCATATATATGTCATAGGAGGAGGTGCCTTTCCACCGCCCAGTGAGCAGTGGTTCATGTTCTTCTCCTGCATCGTCGTCCATACCGTCGATGTCTTCGGACTCGAAGTTTAATACCTCGGTTAAATCATCAACCGTGGCAATAAAGTGGGTGGTGGGTGGGCAACGAATTTCCTCGTCGCCTACCTCCCACTCGAGCCGGACATAGTTCGGCGAAGAGCCTCCTAACAAAGAGAGAGACTTCAATGACTCCAGCATGTCGCCAAAGGGCGAGTGCTGGAAGATATCTGCAGCGGTGAACTCCATTACCGGAGCCCATCCTTGGCCAACGGGCAAGGGAGTGTGCGGACTGGAACCGACGTCCGGATACGAATCCGGGGGTTCGGAGTCACAGGCCACCGCAGAGGTGAGACCCGTGTTCAGCTCCACCGTCGATGAGTGTGCGACCTGGGGGGCGGGGTCCATCCCTCCGTCCTTAGGCAACGCAGTCTGCTCCGGATCTAGGTCCGGGGATGATGCCCTGAGCTTCCTCCGACGGCAGGTCTAAGCCATGCTCGTCGTGACTGTCCGGTGCTCCTGGCATAGGCCCAAATCCATCGAAGATCAAGTCTCGGTGGATGTCCGCCGTGTAGTTCAGGTTTCCAAATCTGACCTGGTGGCCAGGGGCATAGCTATCGATCTGCTCCAGATGGCCAAGCGAGTTGGCCCGCAGTGCGAAGCCGCCAAACACGAAGATCTGTTCGGGGAGGAAAGTCTCGCCCTGGACAGCCTCGTTGATGATGATTGAAGGAGCCATCGAGCTTGACCGCGACGACATAGAGGAACTATCAATGAAAGTACCAATGTCGGTGTCAAAACCGGCGAATCTCGGGTAGGGGGTCCCGATCTGTGCGTCAAGGCTGATGGTAACAGGAAGCAAGGGACACAGATGTTTACCCAGGTTCGGGCCCTCTCGATGGAGGTAAAACCCTACTTCCTGCTTGATTAATATTGATGATATGGGTAGTACAAGAGTAGATCTACCACAAGATCATAGAGGCTAAACCCTAAGAGCTAGCCTATGATGGTATGATTGTAATTGTGATCGGCCTTCTAAGGACCAACCTCTTCGCTTTATATAGACACCAGAGAGGGCTAGGGTTTACATGGAGTCGGTTACAAGGAAGGAAATATAATATCCGGATCGCCAAGCTTGCCTTCCACGCAAAGGAAAGTCCCATCCGGACACGGTCCAAAGTCTTGAGTCTTGTATCTTCACGCTTCAATAGTCCGGACGTTGTACACAGTCTGGCTGTCCGGATACCCCCTAATCCAGGACTCCCTCACTAGCCGCTAGCGCCCGAGCTTTATGCCGGACTGCTTCCAAGGTGGTGCACACTAGTAGAAAAGGGGGCAAAGGTCCAGGCCGGGTCAACCCATTAGTCCCAGTTCAGTCTAGAACAGGAACCCATGGGGGCATTGGACCCGGTCCGTGAGCCCCGGGGGCCAGCCGGGCCACATGGGCCATTGGTCCCGGTTCGTCTGGACCTTTTGGTCCCGGTTGATGGGACGAACCGGGACCAATGGGCCTTGCTCCTGGCCCACCACCATTGGTCCCGGTTGGTGGCTTGAACCGGGACCAAAGGCTGCCCTTTAGTCCCGGTTCATGCCACCAACCGGGACCAATGAGGTGCCTATATATACCCCCTTGCGTAAGAGCAGAGCACACTGCTCTGTTTTTCTGGCCGCCAAGGGGGAGAGGGCTTGGTGGTGCTCTAGCTCACCTCCTATGCACACAAGGTGTTCGATGGAATGCCCGAGCCAAACTACTTAAGCTTTCTCCTCTCCAAGCTCGACCTCCAAGCTCCATTTTCCTCAATATTTGTCTAGGTTTAGCGGTCCGTCACACCCCGTCTCCGTCTTCACCGCCGTCGATCACCCGCGCCGATCTCATCGCCGGCACCACCGTGGTGAGCCTCTTGTTCTTATCTTCTTTCTGAAAGGAAAAATATTCTTACTTGTATGTTTAGATAGATACTTGTATTATTCTCTTACTTTTATTATTGCATCTTATATAGTGTGATGGTTTTGGTATCCGCCCCCGTCGTCCCTTGTCCTGTCTATGATTCGGATGTGGTATATATTTTCTTTATAACTATTGGTTCATTTATTGTTTATGAAAATTATGCCGACCAACGTGACATAGATTTTATTTATCTAGGAGGTATGTGAACCGGAAATTCCAACCGACCCTATTGTCGAGAGGTTAAATTTAGTTGAAGAAGAAAACAATTTCTTGAAGGAAAAAATAAAAAAAATTGAGGAGGAGAAGATGATATTGGAGTTGCATGTTGTGGATGTCGTCGATGATCACAAGATCAAGATGGATGCAATGCGCTTGAAGATTAGAAAGATTAGAAAATATGCCATTCATACCGAGGCTTGGTATCATTATGCCGTTGGATCAACTGTTACCTTGGTTGCGATTATGATCGCATTTGTTTTCGCATTGAAATGTTTTACATAGTTTCAATGTATGGTTTAATTAATTAGATGCTCTGGAGAGCTATATGTTGTTAGATGAGAACTATGTATGTACTTTGGTTTTAATGTGATGATGAACTTCTATTAATTTGGTCACTATGATGTACTTTGGTTTCATGCCACACTATAATGTTTGGACGAGGCGAGGAGAAATAGGGGTTATGATGGAAGACAATGAAGAAGAAGAGTACGATGACAACTATGTGCCCCCTGAATACTGTGATGCTGCAACGGGGGGAGCTGGTGAAGATCAAGAGGAACCAGACGATGTGCCCAATGATGCTGCAATGGGTGAAGCTGTTGAAGATCAAGAGGAACCAGGCGATGTGCCCGATGATGATGATCTCCGCCGGGTCATTGTCGATGCAAGGACGCAATGCGGAAGTCAAAAGGAGAAGCTGAAGTTCGATCGCATGTTAGAGGATCACAAAAAAGGGTTGTACCCCAATTGCGAAGATGGCAACACGAAGCTCGGTACCGTACTGGAATTGCTGCAGTGGAAGGCAGAGAATGTTGTGCCTGACAAAGGATTTGAGAAGCTACTGGAAATATTGAAGAAGAAGCTTCCAAAGGATAATGAATTGCCCGACAGTACATACGCAACAAACAAGGTCGTATGCCCTCAAGGATTGGAGGTGCAGAAGATACATGCATGCCCTAATGACTGCATCCTCTACCGCGGTGCATACAAGGATCTGAACGCATGCCCGGTATGCGGTGCATTGCGATATCTGATCGACGAGATGACCTCGGTGATGTTGACGGCGAGCCCCGGAAGAGGCTTCCTGCGAAGATGATGTGGTACGCTCCTATAATACCACGGTTGAAACTTCATTCAAACGGAGAGCATGCCAAGTTGATGCGATGGCACAGTGAGGACCGTAAGAAAGACAGAAGTTGAGAGCACCCGCTGACGGGTCGCAGTGGATAAAAATCGAGAGAAAGTACTGGGATGAGTTTGCAAAGGACCCAAGGATCGTATGGTTTGCTTTAAGCACGGATGGCATTAATCCTTTCGGGGAGCAGAGCAGCAATCACAGCACCTGGCCCGTGACTCTATGTATGTATAACCTTCCTCCTTGGATGTGCATGAAGCGGAAGTTCATCATGATGCCAGTTCTCATCCAAGGCCCTAAGCAACCCAGCAACGACATTGATGTGTACCTAAGGCCATTAGTTGAAGAACTTTTATAGCTGTGGAATGGAAACGGTGTATGTACGTGGGATGAGCACAGACAGGAGGAATTTAACCTAAAGGCGTTGCTGTTCGTGACCATCAACGATTGTCCCGCTCTCAGTAACCTTTTAGGACAGACAAACAAGGGATACCACGCATGCACACACTGTTTAGATGACACTAAAAGTATATACCTGGACAAATGCAGGAAGAATGTGTACCTGGGCCATCGTCGATTTCTTCCGACCAACCATCAATGTCGAAAGAAAGGCAAGCACTTCAAAGACGAGGTAGATCACCGGAAGAAGCCCTCCATGCGTACCGGTGATCACGTACTTGCTATGGTCAAAAGAGCACCAACCAAAACAGCGGTGTCCGCTTTGATGCAGCAACCGAGAGGGGAAAGGACACATATTATGGTTACATAGTGGACATATGGGAACTTGACTATGGACATGATTTTAAGGTCCCTTTTTTTAAGTGCAAATGGGTCAATCTGTCAGGAGGCGGGTTACAGGTAGACCCACAGTACGGAATGACAACAGTGGATCTGAAAAATCTTGGGTACACTGACGAACCGTTCGTCCTAGCCAATGATGTGGCACAGGTTATCTTTGTGAAGGACATGTCTACCAGACCGAGAAAAAGAAAAGATAAGGAAGCGAATACATCATACCATGAGCCAAAGCGCCACATAGTTCTTTCAGGAAAAAGTGACATCGTGGGAGTGGAGGGCAAGACAGACATGTTCGAAGATTATGAAAAGTTTCATGAAATTCCTCCCTTCAAATTCAAGGCTGACCCAAGCATCCTGATAAATGATGAAGATTATCCATGGTTACAGCGCAATAAGGAAAGGACACAAGCGAAGAAAAAGTGAAGACTTTCTCCACAACTATTATGATGATACCATGCCAACTTTCAACCTTTTTGTAGTTCATTTGAAATGCATGTTGTAACAGACAAGTTTCCGTATGAAATCCTGATTGTCCGTTTTGTACACGAAGTGCATCCAGTTTTTGCCGTAACCCTCTCAACATTCTTGCATATGCTATGTGGATGAAATGATGATACCATGCCAAAATGAAAGAGAGACGCAATGCTGACCTACACGTTGCTTAGCTTCAGGCCAACGTGCAAGTGAGCACTGCGCTTCTCCCTTCATCGTCTCTACACTCAGGGCTCATAAACCGCTGCGAGTGCCTCTCGCTTGGCGAGGTGGGACTAAAAAACAGCTGCAGAAAGAATCAACTAAAAAACTCTTTTACCGGTCCATGCCACGAACCGGTACTAAAAGGTGCTCGTGGGGCCCCAACCTTAAAACATGTACCAAATAAAATGCCTTTGTAACAGCCTTAGAACTGGTACTAAAGGAATCAACTAAAAAGCTTTTATAAACCTCTAGTATTATTGAAACTAAAATTATATAGAATTTTGTTACAAACTTTAATAGCAAAAAGAATTATCATAAAAGAAAATAAATAGGTAATTAGAATTTTGTTCAAAACATTAAAAGCAAAAAATAATTATCATAAAAGAAAATAAATAAGTAATTAGAATTTTTTTACAAACTTTAATAGCAAAAAGAATTATCGTAAAAGAAAATAAATAAGTAATTATAAACAAAAAAGAAAGCAAAAAAACTGGGAAAAATTAAATAAAAGTGCCACCTACAGGGCCACCACGGCCTGCATCCGACTAGAAACCCATTACTAGGGCCAGGATCCAGGCCCGCAGTAGGCCCAATAGGCCCACAAGCACAGAGAGTGATTTTAGGCCCGTAAGCCTGCAGTAGAGAGGAGCTCGAA
Organism: Aegilops longissima; assembly: GCA_021605205.1. Taxonomy (NCBI): domain Eukaryota; kingdom Viridiplantae; phylum Streptophyta; class Magnoliopsida; order Poales; family Poaceae; genus Aegilops; species Aegilops longissima. The sequence continues at coordinate 629,743,970 of CM038681.1, read as the reverse complement.
GTGGTTGGTTCGGCAGGGATTATAAACCACTCCGAGCCCCTCTCGGCTAGCGAGGTGGGACTGAACATAGCACCGCACCGCGCCAGTTCCAGCACACGACCTTTGGTCCCGGTTCGTGGCACCAACCGGGACTAAAGGGACGCATTGGTACCCGTTGGTGGCACCAACCGAGACCAATGCCTCTCTTTTGTCCCAGTTTGTGGCATCAACCGGGACCAAAGGTCTTTGTTTCCCACCCTTTGGGCTGCTGAAAAGAGGCCTTTGGTCCCGGTTGGTGCCACCAACCGGGAATAAAGGGGTGCATTGGTACCGGTTGGTGCCACGAACCGGGACCAATGCTCTGCCTATGTAAGCGGCACTCGCGAAAATTTGGTTCAGTTCGTTCTTACCCGCCGCCCGACGCCGCCAGTTGCCCATCCGTCTCCGCCTCGTCGCCGCCGTAAATGCGCCCGTGCCGTCCAGCCCGCCCGCCGACGCCCTCGCCACCCCGCCTCGCCCACACCAGCCTTGTGACGCGCCGCCCCCCTGCCAGCGCCGCACCGCCTCACCGTCTATCGTCGCCGCGCCGCCCGCCCAGCGCCACACCTCGCCGTCGCCGTCGCCGTCCCCAACACCGTCGCCGTGAGCAACTAATTTAATTTGATGTTAGTAGTAGTTAATTTAGATGTGTAGTTAATTGAGTTAGATTTTTTCTAGATTTTTTTGTAGTTCATAGATTTTTTTGTTAGATGTGTAGTTCATAGATTTTTCTGTTAGATTTTTCATATTGTGTAATTAATTTGTTCATATTGTGTTAGATTTTTTTTCTGTTAATAGATTTTTTGGTGATATCATTGTTGAATATGCATGTTTGTATGTTCATATATATGCAAAGATCGAATATGTCAAATTTTTATGATTTTTGTTGTTCATAGAATTTTTATGATTTTTTCTGTTGTAATTTTGTTCATAGAATTTTAATGATTTTTTGTTCATAGTATTTTCTTTGTCAATTTATTGTCTATGTATAGGAAAATTATGAATGATAGAAGTCATTTATGAATATGTTCATATTTAGAATAGAGGAAAAGGAAAAATAAGAAGAGAAAGTGTTTAATATAATTAGTTAGAAAAATAATAGAACTATAGTTAAACTAATTTATTTTTAGTAAGTACTACTTTATTTTATTTATAGTAAGTTCTTCATATATAGTTGAACTAGCTTGTTGATTTAATAAACTACTTTATTTTACTATATATAAAAGTAGTTTGTTTTTAGTAAGTACTACTTTATTTATTTATAGTAACTGCTTAGTAGTTGAACTAGTTGATTTAATTAATAAAACTACTTTATTTAACTATATATAGAAGTAGTTCCTGCATCGTCGTCGGCGATGCCTATCCCGCATCCTCGTCGTCGTCGACTTGGCGGTGGAGGCCTGCTTGATCAGGGCCATGTTCGGGACTGGGCTCCGCCGGGCTGGTATCGGGAGGTGCTACCTTCCGGGGGACGTAGGTTGGTGAGGAGGCAGCCCGTTGTTGACCCGATCCTTGTTTGGTGGCGGTCGCGTGGGCTAGTGACGGTGCCGAGGCTTCTGGACACCGCGGAGGTGGTACGTCACCGTGTCAGCGAGGAGGATGAGCACGTCCGTCGCTACATGGTTGCATTGGAGGGTAGGTTCGACAATACCTGGCAGGTTCTTCAGGGATCTCACTGGAGCTATGATCCTGTGATGGTTCCTTATCTTTGGGTGTCCACCGCCATGACGATACCCATCGGGCGCTACGGTCCTAGCTGTATTAGTGATGCTATATGTATGATAGTATTCGAGGAGTATTAGTGATAATATTCGATGATGTACGGACACAAGAGATGATGTACTTTTGCTTATAATTGAATGCATGCTAATTTGAATACTACTCTATTTTATGATTTGGTTTTGCTTATTGAATGCTCATATTGGAAAAGTACTCCTACTTTGAATGCTAAAATTGGAGAGCACTATGCAGAAATCTAGGAGCCCCCTCCATCATCCACGCCGTCGTGGGGGTAGCTTCCCCTTCATTCCCGTGTGCTAGACAATTTGGTGTAATAATGCACTCGGGAATGAAAGGAGGAACTACGTACCATCACCGATAGTCAACCCGTGATTAATAATAATGATCTAATTTAGGTTTTTTAGTACATATATTTAATTGTACAAGTTTAATATTTGAATTATGAACATAGGCCAGAAATGTCGTACTCGGACGACGAAAACCGCCCGGGGGAGTGCGACTGGTGCCACGACGACCGAGGTATGTGCGACAGGTTCATTGAGATGGACGAAGATCGGTGCTTCAGCATTAAGCTCGAGGGACCTTCGATGTTCATACGGTACGCAACGATGACAATAGTTTTTTTCGTAATTAAGCACGACTTCAACTATTTTAACGTGTATTTTTCATCTTTTACAATTCGACTAGCTTATCCCATGCTATGCAAGACGCTATGTCTTGGAGAGGATGGGTTTTGAAGACCATGAAAGTATGGAAACCAAAAAAATTCTCCTAAGGACCCATCATGGTGTCGATTTTAAAGTAAAGTTGTACAATGCTGAGAGTGTAACCCATTTTGGTTGCAAAAATTGGGAAGCACTTTGCAAGATGTATGGTTTTGATGAGGGTATGCTTGTCACCATGGATCTTGGTGATCCTACAATCGAGCAAGACAATATGGAGATTTGGGTCCTTGTGGATACACCTCCAATTCTTTCCCCATGTGAGCTTAACATAGTTATTAAGTAATTTATATTGTTTATTTCAAAATAGTTGACAACTTATTTCCATTGACAGCTTATTTTCATTCTTCAAAGAATGTGCGGAAGATGGTAGACAAAACCCACTACACCGATGGCTCCGAATTAACTTATAAGGAGAAAAATCATCTGATCGCATTTTGTATTGATCTTGAGAATTACAATGTCTACAATCGAACTCCTCAACATTATGGTCAATACGTGCCACTAGTGCACGTGTTGAACTACGGTAACTACCATGGAGATACCCTGGTAAGATTTTTTTACTATTACGACATCCGTGGAGCTTTTTGCATACTTCTAAAACTAGTACATCATTGCTAACTACGAAGTTATTACTATGTTTTTCAACAGATAATCCCGAATGATTGTGTGCCTCATCTGATGTATACGCACGGTAGCCTTCATGTTTTAAACATACAACCAGGTCGTCCTACGAATCTCAACTGTCCATACCGGATTTCTAAAAGAAGTGGAGACATGACAAACAAAGAATGGAAAAAATGTATGGACAGTCGTAAGGAGCTTCTTGTAAGCAAAAGGAAGCGAAGCGCAAGAATTGGAGACAGGATGATCTCCATTCTTCATAATGGAGAGTCAAGGTCTATATTGTTTTATGCTATTTTATCTTAAGGGTGTTTAGGTCCTACCTGATACTGATGATCATGTGCCAAAAACAATTATGTAGGGTTGGGTTCGATGACTATGAGGATGATGATCGTATGACTTATTATTAATAACGAGTAGAAGTTGTATGATGATGCATGATTAGTAGGACTTGTTATTATATATGATGATGTATGATGCGAGCATGCATGAGTTATTATATATCAGCGGGTGAAATGAACATCGCAGTAGCGTTGGTAAACCAAGGACGAATATATAAGAGAGGACACTTCTCTCTATTAGCTAGCTAATACCTAAAAATAACCCCCTAAACCACCTAAACCAGCCACTTTTTTTAAAAAAAAACCTTAGCTCCAGCCAGCTGCTGACGCGTGCAAGCCTTTTGGTCCCGGTTTATGTCACCAACCGGGACCAAAGGCCCCCCTGCCTGGGCTGCCCGCAGCGGCCACGTGGATGCCCATCTGTCCCGGTTCGTGTAAGAACCGGGACTAAAGGGGGGAGGCATTAGTAACGACCTATTAGTCCCGGTTCAAGAACCGGGACTAAAGGCCCTTACGAACCGGGACAAATGCCCTGTTTTCTACTAGTGGCACCACCCCGACCGCGGGCTGATTTTTGTGAATATTTTTAACTAGTACAGTTTATTCTCTGCCGATGTATATCCAGTAGCCCTCAAGGTGTGTATAAGTCTAAAACCCGAGAAGCACCTGAAGGAAAGCATAAAACCGATGTTCCCAGTAGCCCCTGAGACTCAGGTCGATGCGTGAAATCGGCCTGAGGATCAACTCCTAGCTCGGCAGCATACATAGGAATAAAAACGCAGTGTAAGAGATAATAGTGATTGGTGAACGGGCCCCTGAGAGAGGGTTGTGAGAAGTCGCCGTGATATATAGCTTGATGCCAGATAGGTCCAGATGGTACTTATTGTTGTCCGAAGACGCGCTTTCCCATAGTTCGATCAAGCCGAACACTGAGCCCTTTGAATTCTCTGCATTGAATAGGCAATGCAGTAGCCCCCGAGACACTGGTCGGGTGGCAACACCAGATCAGGGGATCGACGTGCCCCTTTAATATTTGTGAATAATGAGCACAAAGCCCAGTAGCCCCCGAGCCTTAATGTGGGCACGGGTGGCCGGATTAAGGATCGATATCCAGAGTAAAATCACAGATTATGTGTAATGATTCTATGTATCCATGTACTTTACATCATTATTTTGACTCCATTGCGACCGTTTATCAGTTGAAAGTGGCCCATCGTCGGCTTCTACCCCTGTGTAGATACTACACAGGGTGTTTCCGCACTGTAGGACCTTGAAGTATGTCTAGAGGGGGGGTGATTAGACTACTTGACCAATAAAAACTTAACCTTTTCCCAATTTTATAGTTTGGCAGATTTTAGCTATTTTAGGACAAGTCAAGCAATCATCACACAATTCAAGCAAGCATGCAAAGAGTATATAGGCAGCGGAAATCAAAGCATGCAACTTGAAAGAACGTAAGGGGAAGGGTTTGGAGGATTCAAACGCAATTGGAGACACGGATGTTTTTGTCGTGGTTCCGATAGGTGGTGCTATCGTACATCCACGTTGATGGAGACTTCAACCCACGAAGGGTAGCGGCCATGCTGAGTCCACGGAGGCTCCACCCACGAAGGGTCCACGAAGAAGCAACCTTGTCTATCCCACCATGGCTGTCGCCCACGAAGGACTTGCCTCACTAGCGGTAGATCTTCACGAAGTAGGCGATCTCCTTGCCCTTACAAACTCCTTGGTTCAACTCCACAATCTTGTCGGAGGCTCCCAAGTGACACCTAGCCAATCTAGGAGACACCACTCTCCAAGAAGTAACAAATGGTGTGTTGATGATGAACTCCTTGCTCTTGTGCTTCAAATGATAGTCTCCCCAACACTCAACTCTCTCTCATAGGATTTGGATCTGGTGGAAAGAGGGTTTGAGTGGAAAGCAACAGGGGAAGGCTAGAGATCAAGATTCATATGGTAGGAATGGAATATCTTGGCCTCAACACATGAGTAGGTGGTTCTCTCTCTAAATGTAAGTTGGAAGTGTAGGTTTGTTCTGATGGCTCTCTCCACGAATGAAGAGGAGGTGGAGGGGTATATATAGCCTCCACACAAAATCTAACCGTTACACACAATTTACCAAACTCGATGGGACCGAATCGTTAAACTCTGTCGGACCGATTTAGTAAACCTAGTGACCGTTAGTGATTTTCGGTGGGACTGACATGCATCTCGGTGAGACCGACTCGGTTAGGGTTAGAGCATAATGTAATCTCGGTAAGACCGATTACACAAACTCGGTGAGACCGATTTGGTAATAAGCTTTCCAGAGAGTTGGTCAGGTAAACTCGGTGGGACCGATTTGCTCTTTTTGGTGAGACCGAAATGTTACAAAAAGGAAACAGAAAGTTTACATTGCAATCTCGGTGGGACCGATCGCTCACTTCAGTTAGACCGAAACGTTACGAAGGGAAACAGAGAGATTGCAACCCCATCTCGGTGAGACCGAGATCCCTATCGGTAAGACCGATTTGCTTAGGGTTTGTGGCAGTGGCTATGACTTTTGGAATCGGTGGCGCCGGATAGAAAGAATCGGTGTGACCGATTTTGGCTTTAGGTTTAGGTCATTTGTGGATGTGGGAAAGTACTTGAGGGTTTTGGAGCATATCACTAAGCACATGAAGCAAGAGGCTCATTAATCAACACCTCATCCCTCCTTGATAGTATTGGCTTTTCCTATAGACTCAATGTGATCTTGGATCACTAAAATGTAAAATGAAGAGTCTTGAGCTTTTGAGCTTGAGCCAATCCTTTGTCCTTAGTATTTTGAGGGATCCACTTTCATCATCCATGCCATGCCATTCATTGAGCTTTCCTGAAATAATAGTCTTGGAATAGCATTAGCTCAATGAGCTATATGTTGTTATGAATTACCAAAACCACCTAGGGATAGTTGCACTTTCAATCTCCCCCTTTTTGGTAATTGATGATAACATATAGATCAAAGCTTCGACAAATGATAATAAAATTTAAATAACATCATCGCTTTGAGAAGTATGTGATAAGCAAGAGCTCCCCTAAAGTTGTGCATAGTTTTAGATTTGCTTTGGACTGCAAATGCACACTGAATTTGGCTCATGGGTTACTCTTCCATGTCACATACATCTTGGTGGAGCGCTCAAAATAATAAACAATGAATACATGCACTCATCACCAAGCATAGTGAGTGATCACATAAGATAATATCAAGCATGCATAAGTGTAGCTTATGATCAAACACATGATCATCAATGTCTCGCAAGCATAGTATCTCAACCAAAAGCAAACAAAGATTGAAAAACCACCAAATAAAGCAAGAGAGAACAAAAGCAACACTCTCTCTCTCTAAAAGCCTATGATCTATACATTTTCTCCCCTTTGGCAACAAGTTACCAAAAAGTTCATAGAAAATGCATAGTGCTAGATCGACTCTCAAGCTTGATCTTCTGGTGGTGGAGTCCGGATAACGCCGAGGTCGAAAGCTTCAGTTGAAGTAGATGGAGCTGGAGCTGATGTAGATGCTGGAGCTGGTGGCACTGAGGTTGTAGCTGGTGCAGATGAAGTTGCTCTTGTGTCAGAAACTGGCACAGCAGATGACCTCTGGGTTCTAGGCACTCTGGCAAATGCATCAGTTGTTGTTTTGCCCTTCCTCTCATGCATGTCATCTTGTAGTTCCTCCACTGCAGACTGAATCTCACTTGCTTTCACATCTAAGTTATAGAACTTTTGTTCTATGATTCTCTCCAGCCTCTCCTGATTTTGAGTGAGGGTGGCCAATCCCTTCTCAATCCTCAAGGTTGATGCTATTAAGTATCCGAGCTGCTCCTGCTTGTTCTTCAAGAAATACTCAGATGCCTCCTCTTGAGTTGGCATCTTGGCAGCTTTCTCCCTCTTTGCCTTCTCCTTCTTCTCCTGAGCTTGAACTGATTGTGGATCATCTTCATTCATGACAACCTCATTGTCCTCAAAGTCTGGATAAAGTGGAAAGTGTTCCTTATCCAACTGATATTTTCCTGTGCCCATTTTTGAGTTTATCAATTCTTGAATCTGAGGTGCATATCCACAGCTCCTCTTCTGATCTGCTGCAGTCCTCTTGATTGTTTCAATGATCAGGCTCATGACTTTGAACTTCTGTGGCACATCAAACACATGCAACATGTTGATGGCATGCCCTCTGATCATGTTATGGTCACCAGACTTGGGCAACAAAGTGTGCCTCAGAATCCAATTTATGGTTGGCAACCCTGACAGCAGAAAGTGAACTGATCCAAACTTGTGAGTTCCTAATGCCTTGTCTGGAATCTCCTTGTACATGTGAGCCATTGAATTGTGACCCATCTTCTTCTTGGCATATATGTCTAGGTCATCCTCATTCTCCTCTGGGGCATTTATCAGCTTTGCCCACTCCTCAACATTTGACTGGTACCTTGTACCTTCAGACATCCAAATAATTTTTCCATCTGGGTAAAAGTCTGTTGTGGAGTAGAACTGCATGATAAGTTCATCATTCCAATTTGTGAGATTTTGCCCAACAAAATCTGCAACTCCACAAGCAATAAAGCTGTCTTGCACTCCAGGATAGTGCTCTTCATTCTCCTTCATGTAATTCCAGTCAACCCACCTCATATCACAGACTATGGGCTTCTTGTCCAACAGAATTGTTTCATAGAAGTCCTGTTGTTCCTTTGTGTGGAACCTGTAGTCAATAACAGTTCTTCTTCTTGAAGCATATGGATCTTCCATCCTCCATATCCTCAATCCTGAATCCTTCCTGATTCTCATGTCCTCAGCCACAGGATGGGCATCATTATGGTCCGGTATCTTTGGCTTGAGCTTTCTTAGAACTTGTCCTTCTTCATCTTCCTCATCAACATCCTCAGGCACTGGGGCCTTGTTCTTCTCGGCAGTGGAATACTCCTGGTATTCCTCTTTGGTCTGAACTTGGCCTTGGGGGCAGCTTTGGGTGCTTCCTTGGGCTTACATGTGGCAGCCCCTGATCTAATAGCATCACCCATAAGCTTTGGTGCCTTTGGAGCTGGTGCAGCAAGCTCTTCTTCCTCTTCCATCATGGAAGGCTTCCCAATAACTCTGGCCATGGTCATTTTGACCCTTTCCTTTCTTTTCTTCCCTTCTGCAGCAACTGGTTCTTTGGGTTGGGTTTCCAAAGAAGCTTGTGTAGACACTCTGGCTTTGGACATTGGTTGTCTTCCTGCAGGCCTTTTGATCTTCATGCCTGGCTTTGCATTCTTTGCAGAGCCATATTCCTTCTTGAGCACCACTTTCTTGGAGATAGCCTCATCTTCCTCAGCTTTGTAATCTTCATCCTCTGAATCTGAAGTTCTTTTCCTCCTTTGCCTAGTTGCAGCCTTAGGAAAATTGCTAGGAGTACTTCTGCTCCCTTCATCTGAAGTGGAGGGACTAGTGCCCTCACTCAAGTCTATCTGCTCTTCTGACCTGTTCTGGCTGTCACTTTGATCAGACATACTGCAAAAGCTGATTGCTGACCCTGTGAAGAGTTATAGATGAGATAGAAAAGATGAGCATCACAAAATGCAGAGGTTTTTACAAAAGAATGACTCAAAAGTTCAGTCTTAGTTTTCCATAGAAAGCATTTCGGATCCACCGATTTTCAAACTCGGTGATACCGAAGCAGTTTTGGAACCTAAACTGATGATCTCGGTCAGACCGAGTTTCAGTTTGGTGGGACCGAGACTGCTAGGGTTTCACAGAATCCTCAAATCGGTTGCACCGGTTAGTAATTCTCGGTCAGACCGAGAGTCACTAGTGCAATGGCATAGGCCAAATCGGTGAGACCGAGTTTTTCAACTCGGTGGGTCCGAGATGGTTTCGGCGGAAACCTAAACCTAAAAATTTGAATCACATCTAATCTATGAACTACTTTGGCTGGATAGATGAGTTTCAATCGTGGCAAGATTCAATATGAAAACAATGTGCCAGGAATCAGACGTGGAAAGCACAAAGTTTAAGTCCATACCTTAACTTGGCGGTGGACTTGCTACGGCAGCAACGGCGGGGACGAAATCCGTTGACGGCGGCGGAGACCAGCGACAGGAGGCTGCTGGCGACGAGGAGACGATCCGGACACCATGATGGCAGAGCGAGCTGTTGCGCGGGCGAAGGGTTTCGGAGAAATTTCCAAAATTTTGCCCGTGGATATATATAGCTCGACCCTGTCGGTGTGACCGAGTGGAACAACTCGGTGGCACCGAGATGCATAACTGTGTTCGATTCTGACAAATCGGTGACACCGAAAAGTTCAAATCGGTTGCACCGAGATTGAAAACTCAGATCAACTTGATGATCTCGGTAGGACCAAAATGGAAGGATCGGTCGGACCGAGACTCACTAAGAGGTTTTGGAAGTTTAAGTCTATGACGAATCGGGGACTCAGTGCTCCTCACACGAGTGGTTCGAATCGACTTGATCAAATTTTGTGATGTAGCATGAATAGAGTTTGAGGCGAGAAAAGCATAGATAGCTAAAGAAGGTTCTTAGGCATTCTTGTCCATCCACTTGGCAGAAAGAAAAGAATCCAAACAAACAAAACAACAAGTGGATGTCCTTGAATGAGTAAAATAAGCACCAACATGCTCACACAATAAGATGGCAATGAAATATGTGGCAAAGCATGCACAACCAATTTTAGCAACTATCAAATAATTGGCGATGACTAGGTCATCTATATATGATTATATTGACTTAGGAGTCAAATGAGAACATTTGATCATAGGTCATACTCATAGTTTAAGCTCAAGTGGGGTTACCACTTTTACATAATGCATTAATGTGTTCACACCATTAGAGTTGCTTTGACTCGATTCTTAGAGTTAAGCTCCCCCTAGATGTGAGATTCCCCCTTAGAGGGATGAACTAACCTTGGGTTTTGTCGATGATGACTTCATGTAGGTGTTGAAGATGTAGATGCTCAATGTTAATGTAGATCATTTGGAGCAATCCTTCGGAGTGATTTGCACTTTCAACTTGCCTACATGGGTTAGTCCCACAAGGAACAAACAAGAATATCCATAGACATAGAGTGATGCACACACAAGATGATGTCCCGAAAACATTAGGTTACCTTGTCCCTTGCCTTACCAACATGAGGGTTTGTGAATCCTTGAACTAGTGCAAGATGTGAAAGTTGATTGCACTTGTTCTTGCCAAAATGATATGAGTGAAGAATGTTGGTGGAGTCACCCTCAAGAACTCTCTAGTTCTTCTTCTTCGGGATCCACATCATCTTGATGGGAATCCTTGGAGTTGTAGTTGTACTTGATGAAGTAGAACTTGACGTAGTCTTGGGGACCCACTTGAGCGAGGCTTTAGGTGCTTCTTCAAATGCATCAATCTCTTCTTGAAGCTTGTCCTTGCCTTTGTTCTTGTGGTCTTGTGGTGGAAGATCATCTTGAGCTTGTGTCCCTTGAAGGAAGTAGGATCATACTTCTCTTGTTGAGGAACAAACTTTGTCTTGGGGTATTGATCTTCTTCCCACTCAACTCCATTGGCGTTGAACTTTCGTTCAAAACCAACACCTTGATTCTTCCGTGCCTTCCTTGCTTGCGTACAATTTCCTCGAATTGCTTACTCCCGCAAGGCTCTTGTAAACACCTTTCTCTATAATTCCCTTCAATAAACTATTTTCTTGCTCAAGTGTAACTTGGCTAAGAGAATCATTAGTGGAATCAAGAGAACTACTAGAAGCAACAACATTGGATTTGACATTATTATTGTCACTACTAGAGGAAGTATCTTTCTTGTACTTGTTACTAGACTTGACTTGAGGCATGTAAGAAGATAAGAGTAAACGCTTGGCAATGTAAGAAGAAATTTTCTTATGGAGATCATCATTGATTGCCTTTAAGAACTCATGCTCTTGCTCAAGATTGAGCTTTTCAAAGCGTAACTTCTCATGAGCCCTTAAAAGTTCTCGATGATCTTCGAAGATAGTTTCATGAGCCAACTTAAGAGTGTTTAGTTCTTTAGTTAGAAGCTCAATTTTCTCCTTATCATTGTCATTAGTTTGATTAGCATGACTAATTGACGTTTCATCATAGTATTCATCACTAGAGTTGTCAACAAGTAAATCATCATCACCTAGCAAGTCATCTTCATCACTATTAAAATCAACATACTCAGGATGTGTTACCTTTGGACCTTTGGCCATGAAGCATCTTCCAATTCCTTCATTTGGTGATTCAAATATGTCGTAGGAGTTGGTTGACACAAGTGCTAGACCGGCAACACCTTCATCTTAAGTATATTCGGAGTCGGAGTGATAGCTTCTCTCGGAGTGATGGTGGAGTCGGGCGGAAACCCATTCACCAACATGAGCTTGATGTCTTCGTTTTGTGTAGCTCCTTGATGACTTGTCCTTCCTTTCCGAATCCTTGATTCTCCGTGAGGGTCTTCGTTCATAACGATCATCTCTACTCCTCCTCTCTCTTGGTGGTGATTCTTCTCTTTTGCTCCTTCTTCTTGGAGAATCTTCTCTTCTTTTGTAGGGTGTCGTACACTCATTGGAGTAGTGTCCGGGTCTCCCACAATTGTAGTAATTGCGCTCTCGACTAGAAGATCTCTTGTCATTGTAAGACCTTGACTTGGAGCTTCTTTCTTTGCTTCTACTTTTGTAGAATTTGTTGAAGTTCTTCACCATTAAGCTCAATTATTCATTGAAGGTTGGTTTCTCCCTAGATGATGTGGGGGCTTCACTTGAGGCTTTATAAGCACCACTTGACTTGTTGTGAAGTTCCTCCTTATCCTTGAGTGACATCTCATGAGCAACAATCCTTCCAATGACTTCCGTTGGCTTGAGATCTTTGTAGTTTGGCATCATTTGGATCAATGTGCACACGGTATCATACTTTCCATCCAATGCTCTTAGGATTTTCTTGATGATGAATTTGTCGGTCATCTCTTCACTCCCTAAGTCGGCAATCTCATTTGTGATAAGAGCAAGCCTAGAGTACATTTCAGCGACACCTTCACCATCCTTCATTTTGAACTTGTCAAGCTGACTTTGGAGCACATCCAACTTGGATTCCTTGACGGACTCGGCACCTTCATGCATATCAATCAAAGTATCCCAAATTTCCTTTGCATTCTCAAGACGGCTGATTTTGTTGAATTCTTCGGGGCACAATCCGTTGAAGATGATGTCACATGCTTGAGCGTTGTATTGCAACATCTTCAATTCTTCCGCATTAGCTTCACGGTTCGGTTCTCTCCCATCGAAGAATTCACCTTGCAAGCCAATACAAATAATTGCCCAAGCGGCGGGTTATGTCCAAGAATATGCATTTTCATCTTATGCTTCCAACTAGCAAAATTAGTACCATCAAAGTAAGGACCTCTACGGTGATAATTTCCCTCGCTAGACGCCATACTCTCCTAGGTTGTGAAACCAAGGCTATGACCACCAAACGTTATGGAAATCAAAGCAAATGGAGACCAAAGCTCTGATACCACTTGTAGGACCTTGAAGTATGTCTAGAGGGGGGTGATTAGACTACTTGACCAATAAAAACTTAACCTTTTCCCAATTTTATAGTTTGGAAGATTTTAGCTATTTTAGGACAAGTCAAGCAATCATCACACAATTCAAGCAAGCATGCAAAGAGTATATAGGCAGCGGAAATTAAAGCATGCAACTTGAAAGAACGTAAGGGGAAGGGTTTGGAGGATTCAAACGCAATTGGAGACACGGATGTTTTTGTCGTGGTTCCGATAGGTGGTGCTATCGTACATCCACGTTGATGGAGACTTCAACCCACGAAGGGTAGCGGCTGCTTGAGTCCACGGAGGCTCCACCCACGAAGGGTCCACGAAGAAGCAACCTTGTCTATCCCACCATGGCCGTCGCCCACGAAGGACTTGCCTCACTAGCGGTAGATCTTCACGAAGTAGGCGATCTCCTTGCCCTTACAAACTCCTTGGTTCAACTCCACAATCTTGTCGGAGGCTCCCAAGTGACACCTAGCCAATCTAGGAGACACCACTCTCAAGAAGTAACAAATGGTGTGTTGATGATGAACTCCTTGCTCTTGTGCTTCAAATGATAGTCTCCCCAACACTCAACTCTCTCTCATAGGATTTGGATCTGGTGGAAAGAGGGTTTGAGTGGAAAGCAACAGGGAAGGCTAGAGATCAAGATTCATATGGTAGGAATGGAATATCTTGGCCTCAACACATGAGTAGGTGGTTCTCTCTCGAAATGGTAAGTTGGAAGTGTAGATTTGTTCGATGGCTCTCTCCACGAATGAAGAGGAGGTGGAGGGGTATATATAGCCTCCACACAAAATCTAACCGTTACACACAATTTACCAAACTCGGTGGGACCGAATCGTTAAACTCGGTCGGACCGATTTAGTAAACCTAGTGACCGTTAGTGATTTTCGGTGGGACTGACATGCATTTCGGTGAGACCGACTCGGTTAGGGTTAGAGCATAACGTAATCTCGGTAAGACCGATTACACAAACTCGGTGAGACCGATTTGGTAATAAGCTTTCCAGAGAGTTGGTCAGGTAAACTCGGTGGGACCGATTTGCTCTTTTCGGTGAGACCGAAATGTTACAAAAAGGAAACAAAGAGTTTACATTGCAATCTCGGTGGGACCGATTGCTCACTTCGTTAGACCGAAACGTTCTGAAGGGAAGAGAGATTGCAACCCCATCTCGGTGAGACCGAGATCCCTATCGGTAAGACCGATTTGCTTAGGGTTTGTGGCGGTGGCTATGACTTTTGGAATCGGTGGCGCGGATAGAAAGAATCGGTGTGACCGATTTTGGCTTTAGGTTTAGGTCATTTGTGGATGTGGGAAAGTACTTGAGGGTTTTGGAGCATATCACTAAGCACATGAAGCAAGAGGCTCATTAAGCAACACCTCATCCCTCCTTGATAGTATTGGCTTTTCCTATAGACTCAATGTGATCTTGGATCACTAAAATGTAAAATGAAGAGTCTTGAGCTTTTGAGCTTGAGCCAATCCTTTGTCCTTAGTATTTTGAGGGATCCACTTTCATCATCCATGCCATGCCATTCATTGAGCTTTCCTGAAATAATAGTCTTGGAATAGCATTAGCTCAATGAGCTATATGTTGTTATGAATTACCAAAACCACCTAGGGATAGTTGCACTTTCACGCACTAACAAAACAACCCTTAGCCGACGTCTCGGTGCCCGAAGGCGGTTGTGTTAACGGAAACGAGGCAATCAGATATGCTGGCTTTATAACTTTCGCTTAGTCATAGGAGCTTTAAACGGGGAAGCTAGCTATGAGCCCCCGGTTAGTGTTCAGCGACATCTGAGGTCAAGCCGTAAACACTTCGGCCAATGTTATGAACGGCCCGTCATTTAACATAGTCATCAGATCATTGACCAGTATACGCCTATTGTGATAGTCAGTTTTCAGCTTTCTCCTCTGAGGTGCTTAACCATGCGAGCTGGAAGCACAATCGCAGTGGTTCTCCCTTTGCACACCTAGCCGAACAAAGCGGAACGTAGGAGGCAAGAATAGGAGCCGGGCAACCGAACTATTGACCAAAGACACAATTCGAAACCGATGCATATATGGCGATATCCGAGAATGTGTTTGCCGAATCCCTAAAGGTGTCCGGCGTTGCACTGTGAGACTAATGCTGGAAACGCACAAATAGTTTAAAAGTGCCATAGGCTCGAAAAGCCAAAAAACTTATTCAAAAGTTTAATGTCCGAACTAGATCAAGTGTTCGGTGCCAATCCAAAAATTGGACTTTTTAAAAAAAAAGGTGCTTCTGTCGTGCTTTAACATGACACATCCTATCTCAAGACTTCAAGCGGGTCAGCCTATGGCTTCAGCTTCCTTATCCCGAAGGCGGAGTGCTTCTCTGAGGCTAGTTTAGCAAACTGCACTCGAGCGGATTTAGAGAGAAGCAAGGCTATCTGGCTATTGACCACACACTTGCATCGAGAAAGGAGTGATAGAAAAAAGACTTTGCAACGACCAAGAAGAAAAACAACTCATACTAATTTAAGAGCCCCCACGTGACTTGGGTAAAAGAATTTTGTGTATAATGATTGTATGTACCGAAGTACTTATATCATATCTATGTTCACCCGAACTTTAAACGCGTCTTAACCGACCGTCAGCTTCTCCCTCTTCGGTAAAGGACCGAAAAATGTTATGTACTCCACCTGTCGAGAATATCAATGGTGTTTCCGATAACCAGGCAATCAGGCCATAACGCTGTAACAGACAAAGCGCGCTCAGGGAACTTATGCTATATTACTAAAAAAGTGTAAGAAGCATCTTCGAAGAAAATAGTACCCCCACCGATACCTTTCTTTGGTGCTCATTGTTACTATGCGACTTGTGCAATAGATTTTTTGTACTCATGAGTTCCGTTGTGTGCCGACCATAATTGAAAACAGTAAGAGCGCTAGCTTTCGGCTTCACCCAGTCTGAGGTCCGGCTCGGGTGACCCGATCGTGACAATCGCAGAGGTGCTCCCTTTACTCCCTAGCCGAACAATCGGGAACGTAGGGGTAAACACAGGAGCAAGGCAACCCAGCTTGCAAGTCACTTAGGTCAATATGGTGCATATTGTGGCGTAATACACGAACAAGGAACGAAGCCGTACAAGTGTAATCATTTGCAAGAGTAAAGGCTTCATAAAGGAAGCCCCCAAGTAAACGGGGTATTTGAATTTGTGTGTCACAAACAAAGTTTGGACAAGGAAGTTTTTCGCAAACAACCTTTTGTCAAAAAAGGTATAATGCTTGGTCGGACCGAAAAAAATTTAAAACTGAAAGTTTTTGAGCATGAGAGCGACTTAGCTGGTTAATGTGCTCGGTGTTGATGACGCGGTCCTAGCTTGATGCGGGACAAGGTTCCATCCCCCAAGCCGGTCCCGAGGTGATGCCAAAGGATATAGTCCGGCTGGATCATTTTCCTGTGCAAAAAATAGAAAGTGACGCGTAATAAATAATTTATGCAAAGTGAGTAATAAAAGAAATATGGCCTGGTGCCGAAGTCAATGTCGATGCAGGGCGACGGCGTGACGCGGTGAAGGCGTGGCAAAGCCTGAATTCTCAGGTCGGTCCGAGTTCCGGATGCGGCGTTCGCCGGACTATGTACGGAAACTGATCGAACCACCATGCGACCGTCGTTAATGCGGCCACCATTTGATAAACCTGTGTACAGATGATGGACAAACAGGAGTAATAATTCCTTGGAAAAATAAACCCAAACAAGCAAAAAATACTAGGATTAACAGCACCTGGTCTATTTGTTGTAGCGATCCGAAGAAAAGTGACTCCCAAAATTGGGACTCGATTTGTATTCTCATTGCTTGATGGGCAGCGAAGCGACGGTATGGCGATGCTGGTAAAGGTTGGCTCACCGAGGCAAAGCCTCTGGTCCAGCTAACGCGACGAAGCTGGTTGGCTAGTGATGCCGAAGTCTCCGGGGTAGGTTGATGAAGAGATGGCGAAGCCCCCGGTCCAGCCGAGATGTCGAAGCTTCGATGTCAGCCGATGAGTCGAAGTATGTCGGCGTGATGGACATCAGATTGAAGAAGCAACAGTGCGGCCCCACTGAGGCAGGTCGCGACGTGGTCAATGCCGGATATAGTTCGTCCGGGAGTCTCCTAACAGGGAGAAAGATTTCAACAAACTTAGCACATCGCCCAAGGGCGAGTGCTGAAAGATATCCGCGGAGGTGAACTCCATAATCAATGCCCAATCAGATTCGATAGGCACGGATGCGCGCGGTTCGGAGCCTATAGCCGGAGATGAGTCCGAGGGTCCGATGGCACAGACTTTATAGGAGGCAAAGTCTGTGTTCGGCTCTATTGTCGATGAGTGTGCGGCCTTCGTGGCGGGGTCTATCCCCCCATCCTCGGATGGTACGATCTGCTCGGGATCTAAAGCCAGGGCAGCTGCAGGCGCGTTCTCTCGAACACCGTTAGATGGCAGATCTAAGTCATGCTTATTGGGACTGTGCGGCGCACCTGTCATGGGCTCGAATCCGTCGAAGATCAAGTCTCCGCGGATGTCGGCCGTGTAGTTCAAGTTTCCGAACCTGACCTGGTGGCCAGGGGCGTAGCTGTCGATCTGCTCCAGATGGCCAAGCTAATTGGCCCGCATCTTGAAAGGCGAATCTGAAGATCTGTCTTGGGGGAACCTCACCTGGATCGGATCGTTGTGGATGATTGAAGGAGCCATCAAGCCTTGCAGCAGCGACACAGAGGAACCCTCAATGAAAGCACCAATGTCGGTGTTAAAACCGGCGGATCTCGGGTAGGGGGTCCCGATCTGTGCGTCTTAGGCTGATGGTAACAGGAAGCAAGGGACACATTGTTTACCCAGGTTCGGGCCTTCTCAATGGAGGTAAAACCCTACTTCCTGCTTGATTAATATTGAAGATATGAGTAGTACAAGAGTAGATCTACCACGAGATCATAGACGCTAAACCCTAGAGCCTAGCCTATGATGGTTATGATTGTGATTGTCCCATCTATCGACTAGGCTGGCGCTGGTTTATATAATGCACGAAAGGCCTAGGATAACAAGAGTCCTAGCCGAATACGCCGGTGGGGGAGGAGTCCTTGTCTTGATCACCAAGTCTTGTGGAATCTTCCTTGTATGCGGCAGCCGCCCGGACTGGCCCATGAGTATACGGCCATGGGGGTCCTCGGCCCAATCTAACAGATCGGGAGATGACGTGGTGAGTACCCCCTAGTCCAGGACACCGTCAACGAGCAACAAGTAACAAAAGTAAATAAAGTGCAGCAAGGTGGCCCAATCCTTTTTGTAGCAAAGGACAAGCCTGGACAAACTCTTATATAGAGAAAAACGCTCCCGAGGACACGTGGGAATATCGTCAAGCTAGTTTTCGTCATGTTCCTATGATTCACGTTCGGTACTTTGATAATTTGATATGTGGGTGGACCGGTGCTTGGGTGCTGTTCTTACTTGAACAAGCATCCCACTTATGATTAACCTCTATTGAAAGCATCCGCAACTACAACAAAAGTATTAAGGTAAACCTAACCATAGCATGAAACATATGGATCCAAATCAGCCCCTTACGAAGCAACGCATAAACTAGGGTTTAAGCTTCTGTCACTCTAGCAACCCATCATCTACTTATTACTTCGCAATGCCTTCCTCTAGGCCCAAATAACGGTGAAGTGTTATGTAGTCGACGTTCACATAACACCACTAGAGGCTAGACGACATACATCTCATCAAAATATCGAACGAATACCAAATTCACATGACTACTAATAGCAAGACTTCTCCCATGTCATGAGGAACAAACGTAACTACTCACAAAGCATATTCATGTTCATAATCAGAGGGTTATTAATATGCATAAAGGATCTGAACATATGATCTTCCACCAAATAAACCAACTAGCATCAACTACAAGGAGTAATCAACACTACCAGCAACCTACTAGTACCAATCTCGGACTTGGAGACAAGAATTGGATACAAGAGATGAACTAGGGTTTCGAGAGGATATGGTGCTAGTGTAGATGTTGGTGGAGATTGCCCTCTCACGATGAGAGGAGCGTTGGTGATGACGATGGCGATGATTTCCCCCTCTCGGAGGGAAGTGACCCCAGCAGAACAGCTCTGCCGGAGCCCTAGATTGGTTTCACCAAGGTTCCGCCTCGTGGCGGCGGAGTCTCGTCCCGAAAGGTTGCTGATGATTTTTTCCTTGACGAAAGACCTCATATAGCAGAAGATGGCCACCGGAGAGCCAACAGGGGGCCCATGAGACAGGGGGCGCGCCCTGGAGGGTAGGGCACGCCCCCCACCCTCGTGGCCAGGTGGGTCCCCCTCTGACGTACTTCTTCCGCTCAATATTTTTTATTATTTCCAAAAATGACTTTCGTGGAATTTCAGGACTTTTGGAGTTGTGCAGAATAGGTCTCTAATATTTGCTCCTTTTCCAGCCCAGAATTCCAGCTGTCGGCATTCTCCCTCCTTATGTAAACCTTGTAAAATAAGAGAGAATTGGTATAAGTATTGTGACAAAACATGTAGTAACAGCCTATAATACAATAAATATCGATATAAAAGCATGATGCAAAATGGACGTATCAACTCCCCCAAGCTTAGACCTCGCTTGTCCTCAAGCGGAAGCCGATAACGATAAATATGTCCACATGTTTAGAGGTAGAGGTTCCGATAAAATAAAATACGGACATGAGGGCATCATGATTATTCTCATAACAGCAACATATATGGATATTTTCATATGATTTCTTATGCTCAAGTAATAATCTATTCACAATGCAGAAGTATGAATCAGAAACTTTATTGAGAACTAGCAAACTATAATCCCAGTCATTGAAGCAATTGCAATTTATCATAACATCAGAAAGAGTTTATGTCAGAGCTTTATAGCAAGTCCACGTACTCAACTATCATTTAGTCTTTCATAATTGCTAACACTCAAGCGATACTTGTGGTTACGGAGTTTTAATCGGACACAGAGAAAGATAGGGGCTTATAGTTTCGCCTCCCAACCTTTTACCTCAAGGTTAACGTCAACAATAATAACTCATGCTCCCCTACATCCAATTAGATATATCTATCAGGATCTTTCCCACACACTGTGCTTGCCGAAGGATGAAATGTAAAAAGGAAAGGTGAAGATCACCATGACTCTTGGATAAGGTAGAAGATAATAGTAACAGATAGGCCATTCGTAGAGGGAAGCAGAGGTTGCCATGCGCTTTTATGGTTGGATGCACAAAATCTTAATGCGAAAGAACGTCACTTTATATTGCCACTTGTGATAGGGACCTTTATTATGCAGCCCGTCGCTTTTATTTCTTTCACATAACAAGATCGTATAAAGCTCATTTCCTCCACACCAATTAATCATACATATTTAGAGAGAAATTTTTATTGCTTGCACCGATGACAACTTACTTGAAGGGTCTTACTCAATCCATAGGTAGGTATGGTGGACTCTCATGGCAAAACTGGTTTAGGGATTTTTCGAATCACAAGTAGTATCTCTACTTGGTGCGAAGAATTTGGCTAGCATGAGGGGGAAAGGCAAGCTCAACATGTTGGATGATCCATGACAATATACTTTATCTCGGATATAAGAAAACATAACCCATTACGTTGTCTTCCTTGTCGAACATCAACTCTTTAGCATGTCATATTTTAATGAGTGCTCCCAATCATAAAAGATGTCCATGATAGTATATTTATATGTGAAACCTCTCTTTCCTTATTACTTCCTATTAATTGCAACGATGACCAAAGTTATGTTTGCCAACTCCCAACAACTTTTAATCATCATACTCTTTCTATGTGAAGTCATTGCTCTCAATAAGATCAATATGAACTCTTTGTTTCTTTTTATTCTTTTCTCTTTTCTTTTATTCACTCAAGATCATGGCAAAATAATCAAGCCCTTGACTTAACACTAATCTTTATTATATAGCTCATGGACTCGATTACATAGAGAGATCATAAAGCAAAACTCAAAACTAGATCATGCCATAAACTTTATTCTACTAGATCAAGATACTACTAAAAGGATCAAACTAAGAAAACGGTAAAGATAGGAGTGTGATGGTGATACGATACCGGGGCACCTCCCCCAAGCTTGGCAGTTGCCAAGGGGAGTGCCCATACCCATGTGATTATGTCTCCTTCTTTGTTGTTGGTGAAGAAGGTGGAGGTGTTGCTGATGATGCGGGCTTGTCGTCCATCTTCCAAGGCATAGGCTCACCATCATAGAAGGATGATAGAGTCCCCGGGATCCTCAAATCTGCAGCCAAACTCATCCTTTTGAATCTATATTCATACTCACAGTTTTGGTTTTGCAGATCATAGATTTGGGCTTGAAGGTGCTCGATCTTCTCATGAAGCTTGAAGATGGCCTCCCCGATGTTGTCAGCATCCAGCTTGTGGTTGCTGGTGAACTCCACGATCATCATGTGGTTGGAGTTGAGTCCATGTTCCACCATCCCCTGGCACTTGAAAACTTGTTGCTCCACTACTTCGAGCCTCGTCTCCACGCTTCCGGTCCCCTTCGGCCCCTCAGCATCGCGGATGTGCAGCAACCCGTCACGCATCTCAAAGGTTTGAGGGTGTCGCAGCACCTCCGCGAGGTAAGAGTTAATGACCTTCTCGAAGAACTTGTCCTTGGGGGCACTTGGAGACGTCAGGATAATCTAGATCTATCAGAAAAATAGCTCGAAACAAGAACAAAGGATATTTGCGTGATACAGGGGTCAAAACCTTCGGGAGAATATATAATGAATTTTTACTGCCAAAATACGTATCGTGCAAGAAAACGGAGTCCGGAAGGCACACAAGGTGCCCACGAGGTTGGGGGGAGCGCCCAGGGGGTAGGGCGCGCCCTCCACCCTCGTGGGGCCCTCGAGTCCTTCCCGGACTGCTTCTTATTTTTCTATTTTTCTAAATATTCCAAAATGGAGAAATATTGCCTTAAAAACTGTTTTGGAGTCGGTTTACTTACCGTACCTGAGGGAGTCCTGGATTAGGGGGTATGCGGACGGCCGGACTATATCCTTTGCCTAGACTGTTGGACTATGAAGATACAAGATTGAAGACTTCGTCTCGTGTCCGGATGGGACTCTCTTGGCGTGGAAGGCAAGCTTGGCGATATGGATATGTAGATCTCCTTCTGTTGTAACCGACTCTGTGTAACCCTAGCCCCCTCCGGTGTCTATATAAACCGGAGGGTTTAGTCCGTAGGACAAGAACAATCATGCCATAGGCTAGCTTCTAGGGTTTAGCCTCTACGATCTCGTGGTAGATCAACTCTTGTAATACTCATATTCATAAAGATCAATCAAGCAGGAAGTAGGGTATTACCTCCATAGAGAGGGCCCGAACCTGGGTAAACATTGTGTCCCTTGCCTCCTGTTACCATCCACCTTAGACGCACAGTTCGGGATCCCCTACCCGAGATCCGCCAGTTTTGACACCGACATTGGTGCTTTCATTGAGAGCTCCACTGTGTCATCGCCATAAGGAAGGATGTCTCGTCTCGTTGTCAAGGACAACGTCACCTCTGGAGGAGCCCTGGCTGTCGGCCAGACTCTTCGGCTAGGCGAGATCGTCATGAGCGCCCGTTCGGCTCCTGCACCAACGATGACTTCTCGGGTCATTGAAAACAGCCTCCACGTCGGCTCGGAACTTGCCGAGCAGATGGATCCGATGGAGCTCTCTTCCCTAAACGAGCTCTTGGACCGCATCGCCGCTTTGGGAGTCGCTATGGAATATGATAGGATCGGGCTTAAACCCGACCAAAAGGAGATTAACTCTCCGCCGGTCACCCATCAGATAGCGGTGGTGGAGGAACAATGCGGCAATTTCCCCTCGATCTTGAGGACAAGCTATGTACGGATTCTAGAGCTCTCCGAGCCAGATACCTGTACACGAAAGGACATCCCCCAATCCTTGAACGTAGAATCAGGCTGTGGGCCAGACCTATCGAGCGACATCCCGGAGCCCGAACCTCCAAGATCGGAAACTCCCACGCCCCCGGGTCGCAGACCAGGTCAGGGTTCAGACTTAAATCCATCCATCCACCCACCCACATACAAGCGATCTCTCTCACATTAGACAAGAGCCCCAGGAAACAGTACACCACTATTGGGCCAGATTCCTCCTTGTAATGAACAAGGTCAAGGACTGTCGAGAGGAAGACACAATTTCATTCTTCTGCAATAATTGCACGGACAAGGGAATCCTTAACGCCATAAGCCGCCGCAACATAGCACACTTCGTTGACTTGGCGGCCATAGTACGGAAATACTGTGCAATGGAGAGCGCCTGGAAAACTGAAACATAATTTTGGGACAATCCGACTTTGGCTAAATACCCAGTCCGAACCAAAAGGGTGCACCCCTGTAAGTCACCCGATTCAATCACAAAAAAGCAAAAGCCCACTAGAGGGCACGGAACCGTATTGGAGGGATGGCTTAACGGACCCTGCAAAATTCACAGTACAGTGGATACCACACCAACACACAGCCTTAGAGCATGTTGGGTACTCCGGCAGGTTGCTAAGAGCAATGAGGATCTCCTCATTCAAAACACCGCAGAGCAACATCCCGTGAATTAAAATACGATCTTAACAGTCTTAGAGACATTCGCCTCAAATAATAGGCGCAAGCGAGCACTCCCCAGCCTTGCCGAGATCTGCCAGGTGGCAGCAATAAATCCTTGGAGCGACACGGCTATCACCTTCAATTCCAGTGACGAACCCAAATGCCGAACAGCCCGAGCACCAGCCGCACTAGTCCTTAGTCCAATTGTGGACGGCTCTCGGCTCACTAAAGTGCTCATGGACGGCGGCAGCGGATTAAACCTCATTTACAAGGAAACTCTTCACAAAATGGAAATAGACTGGAACCACGTTGAGCAAAGCAGCACAACCTTTAGAGGAATCATCCCCAGTCGGGTGGCACGTTGCGCTGGGAAAATCACACTAGATGTGGTATTCGGCACACCGGAAAATTACAGGTCCGAAGAAATAACATTCCAAGTGGCCCCGTTCAGTAGCGGATACCACGCCCTTCTAGGGTGGGAGGCATTTGTGATCTTCCAAGCTATACCCCATTACTGGTACATGAAGCTCAAAATGCCCAGGCCCAATGGAATCATCACTCTAGCTAGTGATCCGGACATAGCGCCCGAGCGAAAACAAAACAACCGCATTAGCCCTCGAGGCACTATCCAAAGCCCTAGCGGCAGAGGAGTTAACAGCCTTCGCCGACCGTGGACAGGGACGACGTGATACTCGACAAGAGATCCAAGTCCACCTCTTTTAAACCAGCGGACGAAATAGTCAAATTCCAAGTCCACCCAACGGACCCTACAAAACAGCCTCAATTGGGGCACGCTTAAGCCCGATGTGGACGCCAGACTCTGGGAGTTCTGCGAGAACTGGATATATTTGCTCGGCACCCATCAGATATGCCAGGAATCCCACGCAAGTTGGCCGAGCATAGCCTTAACATTCTAAAAGGGTTCAAGCCGATCAAGCAGACTCTTCGGCCCTTCTCCGAACCTAAGCGACAAGCTATGGGCGATGAGCTAGCCAAGTTATTGGAGGCCGGATTCATCAGAGAAATAAAACACCTGGACTGGCTAGCAAACCTCGTGATGGTACCAAAGAAGGAAAAATCCTGGCGCTTATGTGTCGACTTCAAAGACCTCAATAAAGCTTGCCCAAAGGATCCCTTCCCCCTCCCCCGCATCGATCAAATTATCGACGCCACCGCGGGACACGACTCATTGTGCTTCCTCGATGCATACTCCGGCTACCACCAAATCAAGATGGCCGAGTCCGACCAAGCCGCAACGCCGTTTAGCACGCCATACGGCCCCTTCTGTTTCAACACAATGCCTTTCGGGCTTAAGAACGCCGGTGCAACGTATCAACGCATGATTCAGACATGCCTGGAAAAGCAAATCGGCAAAACAGTGGAAGCATACATAGACGATGTGGTAGTCAAAACCAGACACGTCGACTCTTTAATAGACGACTTGAGGCTTACGTTCGACAACCTCCGAACATACGACATCTAGCTCAATCCGGAAAAATGCGTTTTTGGCGTACCCGCCGGGAAGCTCCTGGGCTTCATCGTCTCCACTAGAGGGATTGAAGCAAACCCGGCTAAAATCTGAACCCTGTCACAATTGGCCATCCCAACAGACCTCAAGCAAATCCAGAAGTTAACTGGATGCATTGCGGCCTTAAGTCGCTTCATCTCCCGATTAGGAGAAAAGGCACTACCCCTTTATCGCCTTCTTCGGTGCACCGAACACTTCAAATGGACGGATGCTGCCACGACCGGACTGGAAGAAATAAAAGCCATACTGGCCACCAACCCAATCCTGGCCGCGCCAAACATCGGCGAACCGATGCTTCTATATATAGCAGCGACTCATCAAGTCGTAAGCGCGGCACTCATCGTCGAACCAGAAACGGACGGACATAAATTCCCCTTTAAAAGGCCAGTATATTATGTATCCATTGTCCTCACCCCATGCAAATCACGGTACCCGCATTATCAAAAGATAGCATATGCGGTATTCATGGCATCCCGGAAACTACGACACTACTTTCAAGAGTGTTCAATCACAGTGGCCTCTGAAGTGCCACTGAACAACATAATAAACAACCGCGACGCCACAGGCCGGATTGCCAAATGGGCCATAGAGCTTCTCCCGTTCGACATAACATATAAACCTCGGCGAGCTATTAAGTCGCAGGCATTGGCTGATTTTGTCGCCGAATGGACAGAAGCCGAACTCCCTAAGGAATACGGCGCATACTCCAATTGGATTATGCACTTTGACGGCTCTAAAATGTTGACCGGTCTGGGGGCTGGCATCGTCTTAACGTCCCCTACCGGAGATACAGTCCAATATGTACTCCAAATACTGTACACAGACTCCAACAATGCCGCCGAATAAGAGGCCCTGTTACACGGTCTCTGGATGGCAGTCTCCATGGGCATTCAACGTCTGGAGGTGCGCGGGGATTCGAATCTCGCAATATCCCAAATAAACGGAGACTTCGACGCTAAATATCCGAAAATGGCGGCTTATCGCAATGCCGTACTCTAGATGTCAGCTCAGTTCGAGGGGCTCGAATTCCACCATGTAGCTCGGGAAAACAATCAGGCGGCGGACGTTCTTGCCCGTATCGGTGCTAAGCGCGATCCGGTCCCACCCAACATATTCTTGGAAAGGCTGTTTAAGCCATCCGTGGCATGGGAAGGGGAAACAAGCAATAACAGTCCGGACCGGCTACAACGCCAGATACCGAACACTCTGACATAATCGGCAACTCCGCCACCGAAATAACACCTTCAACCCACGTAATAATGGCCTTCATCGCCCCATGGACTAAACCATTCCTGGCCTACCTAACCGGGCAGGAACTTCCCAAGGACCAAAATGAGGCACGCTGCATTGTGCGACGATCTAAAGCCTACAAGGTCCACGAGGGAGAGCTCCATAGGAAAAGCACTACCGGAGTCCTTCAAAGGTGCATTTCCGAAGAGGAAGGGCGGAAGCTTCTGGCAGAAATTCACGCCGGACTCGGTGGCCACCAAGCCGCAGCCCGGGCCCTCGTAAGTATGGCCTTCCGTACAGGATTTTATTGGCCGACGGCCCGAGCAGACGCACAGGACTTGGTCCAACGCTGCGTCGATTGCCAGCTCTTTGCAAACCAAAGCCATATTCCACCCGTTGCCCTACAGACAATCCCCATTACCTGGCCTTTTGCGGTCTGGGGGCTGGACATGGTTGGACCCCTTAAAGGGGGAACCCATAAGAAAAAATACTTACTGGTAATGGTGGATAAATTCACCAAATGGATAGAAGCCAAACCTGTTAAAACGGCCGAATCCGGACCAATGATAGACTTTATATCCGGGGTTGTACACCGTTATGGTGTCCCCCATAGCATCATCACTGACAACGGCACGAACTTCACTGCCGATGAGGTGAAAATATGGTGGAACAACATGGGCATCAAGGTCGATTATGTTTCTGTCTATCATCCACAAACTAACGATCAAGTCGAAAGAGCAAATGGTCTTATCATGAGCGGCATCAAACCCATATTAGTGCGGTCCTTAAAGGAATCTAACACGCACTGGGTAGAGGAGCTCGACTCTGTACTCTGGGGGCTGCGGACCACGCCAAATCGCACTACCGGATACACACTGTTCTTTATGGTGTACGGCGCAAAGGCGGTTCTGCCCTGCGACATAATTCATGACTCACCTCGAGTGCGCATGTATGAAGGGAGAGAGGCCGAGCTCGATCGGCAGGACTGTTTGGACGCCCTCGAGGAGGAGCATGACGTGGCAAAAGATCGTTCCGCATTCTACCAGCAACAGGCTAGAAGATACCAAAGCAGAGAAGTACGGGCCAAAACTTATAACATTGGCGAACTCGTTCTCGCCTACCGAAAAGAAAAAAGGACAAGCTCAAGCCCAAATGGGAGGGTCCTTCATTATTGACCAGGTCTTAATCGGCGGAGCGCACCGTCTCACGGATGCATCGGACAACCGCCGAGCCAAATCCATGGAACGCAGCGAGACTCAAGATTCTATGCCTAGTGCCGGACTCGTGTTCGCCTCCTTACCTCTGTCAAATTTCTATACATTTGTTATATGTCTTTTCTTTCTTTCTTTCTTCCCTTTTCTTTCGAGACCTTGAAGGGCTAAAATGTGTTTTGACTACACAATCTTGATGCGCCACCGCTACCATTATACAGGGGGCTTCCTATACGAAGCTTAAATATTTTATGGGCTTTATGCCCGCACATGTGTTATTCTTCCACATGTACCTTTTTTCGCCACTATATGCATCGATATGACTTAAGTTTTGGCCAAGCTGGGTTGCTGGCTCTTGTATTTATGCCCTCGTTCCGTTAATTCGCTAGGGCATAAGGGGAGCACCTCTGCGATTGTTACTGCCGGGCCAGCCGGATGTGTACCTCAGACTGGGTGAAGCCGAAAGCTAGCGTTCTTAAGGGAATATTCGGTCGGTGAATAAAAGATGACTTTTTGTTTTTTCCACTTGCCCCCAGATGTTTTCGCCTGCGTCTCTTCTCGCAGTTCGGACATGCACATTAGGGCATGCGTACCCAGGGAAAGGAACCCTTAACGGAACTATTCTCCCTGGAAGATGTTTCTTACTACCCATGTAATATAACATAACTAGTTGGGTACTTTTCTGTTCAAGTACTTATGACCCCTACGCCTGGTTTCCACGCATACCCCGGTTTTTACATAACTGCGCTGGTAGTCGGATACACTCTGGACTATCGGGTCCAGAGGTTGAAGCGAAAAGGTCCGCCATGACAAATGATTTACAATCCGGCTAGAGACATTCTACATGTCATTCAAATTACATAGTCACTTAGACTAATTAAATTCTTCTTCTATGCCATCCAACAGGCTGTCTAGCCTACAATCCTGTTGGGAATACTTGGCGGCTAACTCTACTTGGTGATACACCAAACTGACAGGGATTTCTTTCCCATCGGGCCCCACAGGTCTGACCTCGGCCATGTGGTTTGGGTCAGCCTTGGTATACCGCATCTTCACCATGGCCCAGGCTTCCCTGGCACCTTGACGGCAGGCCGATACCTTCCATAATCGGAAGCGCCGCTGCGCTCCCTTGAGGTTCTCTGCAAGTCCTCCAAGGCCTTCGGGCAGGGAGACGGATGGCCACAAGGCCTGGGCAATACCTTGCATCACCTGCCGAACTTGTTCGTGCAGTTGGGAGAGCTCTGGTAGAAGATCACCCACAGACCCGGGCATCTCGTTCGCAGGACGACCTATCAGCATACCTGCAGACATAACTCTATTATGGGCTTCCTCGCCGAACTCTTTTTGAAGTTCGTTCAAGCACTTACTGAAAATGCCGCGTCGAAGCCGCTTGTTCTCCTTCACGGAGTCTGACAGCTAGGTGCGAACATCCTTTAGTTCCACGCTCAGCAAGGTATTGGCATCTTGGAGATCATTTTTCTCCTGCCTAACCTTTGTAAGCACGCGCTCGCCAGCCTTTAGCCGCCATATGACATGTTGCTCATCCGGATTCACTCTGGCGTCATCTACAATATTTATTGTCAGAATTGCATGCATGCTGCATCCTATATGGTACATGTCACTCTTTAAAGCAGGTGTTACCAGAGGGGGCCTTTTCGGACTCCTTCACTGCGGCCACTGCGGCCCATAGCTGGGCCTTGCACTCTTCCAGCTCTTGAGACAATTGGGTATTCTTCTCTGTAAGAACCTGCACATATAATGATCCTTAAATCAGTTGTGCCAACTGTTTCAAGTCTCGGGGGCTACTGATGTATATAACCATCAAATTCTCTTACCCGTATATCCTTTACATACTGGTCCATGGCTCTGGCAAGACCATTTTGAGCAGCACGGATGTACGCGTCTCCCGAATTGAAGGCATCAAATGACTCTTGGGAGAAACAAGCGTCACGGAGTACGGCCTGGCGGCGCCTGTGATTCATGGCACTCTCCACTTCGGAATTTGTAGCGGAGATTTTATCCGCATCCTCTGTAGGAGGAACATCCGACGCGTGCCCCGCCTCCGTGTCCGGCCTGGAGCCCGGCTAGTGGAGGCGTGATCGGCAACTTCTCCGGATATAGTCCGGCGAGTATTTTTCCTTCTGGGAAACATGGGTGTTATTATGTTTCCAAAGACAAACCCACGGGGCAAGGTTTTATATCATACCTCTGCGCCGGCGTCGATCCGAACCACTTTTCTTTTCAGCTGCTGCCTCGGTACCCTTTGCGATAACTCGCCACGGGCTCGGCATGGCGTCCGAGGACCTTCCCTGTAAGACACCGTGCAGATACGGAAGGTAAGGTGCATGGAAAGGGATACTTCTCAAAGGTTAGGCCCCTGGTCTCACCTACCTGTGAGGGAGGCAGTAGCCCCGGATAGTCGGCTGTAATAGCCACCATGGCCCCATCACGGCTTGATTGATAAAATATCCTATCGATTAGCTCCACGAATATGTCTGGATCCTCTTGAAGATCGGGGTCGAGGGACCGTTCAGGTTCCTCTGGTTGTGGAGGTGGGCTAGTTATCTCCCTCACTGCCTTATGCAGCTCCTGCGGTGAACGGGCAATATAAGACATTTATTGTGGAAATGCGGAAGGGAAGGGCATGAAAAGTGGCAGCTTACCCAGCTAGGAGGATTGTACATGGAGAATCCGTCCCGCGGTTTGATGCGGAGGAACTCCTCTTCCTCTCCCTTGTACAGACCGGACAGAGTTTTTGCCAGAGCGGCAATGGAGTCCGGCCCCTTACGGCCGCAGCGGGTGGCATCATCTTCCCCGTTAAAATCCCACATTGGGCGGCCTCGGTATTGAAGCAGCTGCACCCCTCGCATAATGCATATTGACATAACTTCGGTTGTAGTCAGTCCTGATAGAGCCAGCACCTTTATCCGGCTCATCAGGTAAGAAACGTCTCTATCGTCTTCCTCCTGAGGGCTCCTTGGTCGCCAGCTTAGGCGTTTCTTCAGAGGAGCATTATTAAACTCAGGAAGGCTGATCCGAATAGGATCCGGAAGAGGGACGTGCTCTATATAGAACCACTCTGAAGGCCAGTCTTCAGATGCCTTCTTCGGGGTGCCGGACAGGTATCCGGTCCCGGCGACGCGCCATATTTCGTCTCCGCCCACTTGAAATAGTGACCCCCTGTGTACGGGGTACGAGGCAGAATAGCCTCTTCCATAGCTCGAAGTGAGCTTCGCAGCCCAGAAACAGTTCGCGAAGAGCGACATAGCCAGCAATGTGCAATATGGAGACAGAGTGAAATTATGCAGCCGGAGGCTGTAGAACTCAGAGCCCATGGAGGAACGGGTGGATTGAAATCCAGTCCCTTAATAAATAAGGGCAAGGCATACCTGTTCCCCTTTGGTGGGATTGGGGAAGCTCTCTGCTTGTTCTCCGCCATTATAGGTGGCAAGCCCGGCTCGAACGGGGACCATATACGCTGGGGGAGAAATCCCTGGGTCTGTAGTCTCACTAGTTGGCTATGCGGGACGGAACACTTCTTCCAATCACCGGGCTTAGGGATACGGGGGCGAGAGGAGGAGCTGCGGCGACTGGCCATGTTGGAATGGATTTTTTCCAGGCGTGCTCCGAGGATACTCGTTGTGGGAGGATGGTATGATATGGATCTTTGAATCCCCATCTCTTTAATAGGCGATTTGCCTACATGGCTAGGGTGGCAATTGTAAAAATGCCCCGACTTCTCACATTCGCTCGACGCGTGGAGGATATCCATTATTGGGCGCAGAAGCCAAGGAGTGCAACATTTATGGGAAGCCGGACACTATTCAAACAAGTATTCCAAATTTGGAGAAGAACCCGTCTTGCAATGCCGAAGACAATCTGCGCGCCGGACTCATCATCATTGAAGCCTGGTTCGGGGGCTACTGAGGGAGTCCTGAATTAGGGGGTATCCGGACGGCCGGACTATATCCTTTGGCCAGACTGTTGGACTATGAAGATACAAGATTGAAGACTTCGTCTCGTGTCCGGATGGGACTCTCTTGGCGTGGAAGGCAAGCTTGGCGACTGGATATGTAGATCTCCTTCATTGTAACCGACTCAGTAACCCTAGCCCTCCGTGTCTATATAAACCGGAGGGTTTAGTTAAATGGACAAGAACAATCATACCATAGGCTAGCTTCTAGGGTTTAGCCTCTACGATCTCGTGGTAGATCAACTCTTGTAATACTCATATTCATCAAGATCAATCAAGCAGGAAGTAGGGTATTACCTCCATAGAGAGGGTCCGAACCTGGGTAAACATTGTGTCCCTTGCCTCCTGTTACCATTTTTCTATTCCTTCAATCAATCAATCAGGGAGCTTCGGTTCCATATTTTTGGCTTTGGCAACGCCGTCCACAATGGTTCCCACGATGCCAAAAGCTATTTTCACATTTGGCTACACATTGTGGATGCCCTTAACTGTACCACTTGGTTTTGCTCCTGTGTGCTATCTATACAAATCTCAATTATATTGATCTAAAAAATTATAGAATCAAAGATTAGTAAAAAGGAGGTGATTTTGCCACGCGGATGGCGGGGGAGGTTTCTTATTTTCGGAGGACGTTGTCCTGGAGGTTTGCTAACATGCGGTCCCATGTGTCAGTGCTTTACCAAGCTGATCCGCGTCCCACATGAGGCAGAACAACGGCAGAAGCAACACGTGGTTAAGATGAAGAAGATGAGGGAGAAGCGACCAAGCTGATCCGCGTCCCACATGAGGCGTAACAACGATGTAAGCAACACGTGGTTAAGTTGAAGAAGATGAGGAGAAGCGGATTCAGCAACGAGTGAAATGATGGTTGCTTCGTCCCTCCAACTTCTTTTTTTAGCATTATTACTTCGTCCCTCCAACTTAACTGCGGGAAAGGTGCAGCTTTGTGATTTGACGCCTCATTGCTCATTACTACGCCGGCGCCATGACTGGGTGCTTCACCCCGCTGCTCGCATCAGATTCGGTATGGCACGTGGACCCGTAGCTTGATGTCCCACATGTCGGCGAAAGGGACTAGAAGATTTATGAAAGCGAGCGCCCACTCTTCTGACGGAGGAGTAGACGACACGACGGCCCAGTGAATCGTCACTTGTACAGTATAGTACTATAGTTTTGCTGTTTCGCACGATCCATCGATACAAACCCGATTAAACAGAAAGGGCGGATTTTCCCAGCAGAGATGATAATCGCCATACATTTCAAAGGCAATTTTAATGTATGCAAACTGAATAATTATAAGTAACAATATGATATCTAGTAAAACTAAAATCACATATGATTTATTGTGTTAGAGTGTAGTAGTAGTGTTGTATTGCATAGTTGTTAGATGTAACATGCGAGAACGTGTAGAGATGTAGTTTTGGAGGGCCTACAGAGAGAAAAGCGTAGTACGGTCACCGAACTTCAGAATAAGCTGATTACGGTCACTATATACGTTTTGCGGTGATTATACGGTCACTTGCTCACAGTTCAGCATCTGATTGCACTCTGTTGACCGGCCAAATAGTCTACGTGGCGCCATGTTGACTATTTAAATTGACCATGTTCCTTGTGGGTCCCACCTGTCAGTTCGCATAGGGAAAAGGTCACATAAACACAAATTTACGCAGGCGCGACAAGGCTCCAACCCGTGCGCGGGAATCATCTGGTTGTGTATGTGTTTGTCAGGGCCTGATGTGTGCGCATGCACGTGTAGGTTGAGCACTTGAGCATGAGAGTCTGTGTTGGTCGTGTGGTGTACTGGTGTGTGCATGCATGCGTGTGTGTGTGCGTGTGAGTGTTGCGTGTGTGTGTGGTTGCGTGTGTACGTGTGAGTGTTGCGTGCGTGCGTGGGTGCATGTGTTTGTGTGAGTGTTGCGTGGATGGAGTTCGTGTGCATGGGTGCGTGTGTGTATAATCATCACACCAGCTCCTGTGTGTTACAACAGACGGCTCAGCATACCAATACAAGGCCACCTTGTCCGCTGTGCCCGCGGTCATGACTTCGCACCACCGTCAAAATATTTTTTTTGTTTGTTTTCATTCTTACTAGCAAGATGCCCGTGCGTTGCACGTAACATCAAGATGCATTTGTATGACTTGTTTATCTTGTGAGAGAAAAGGATGAACGAGGGAAGGCCTTATTTGCAAATGTGGAGAGGTGTGTGGGTACCTTTTTGCAAAACTGCCATAGTTTCTTTCCTATCCGTCAGATATAAATCCGACGGCCTATATTGCAGGATGGCAGGCACACCATCATCACCAACTCTGTTTTTTATAAGAGTGTATTTTATGTATTTTATAATAGTGTAGATGTAGAGCAGATACAAGTCGACAGGTGGGCACGATGTTAGTGAGATAATGTGATTCAACACTAGATTAGGTGCCACATGGAGCGTTCAACTGGTCAACTAGTCATGTCATGAGCAAATAAAAAGTTGTACGGTGAGCCCGTGACTGTATAATAACCACTAAACGTAAACGGTGACCGTAATGAGTGGATTATGAAGTCCAATGTATGTATCGTGCTTTCACTTCAAATACAATGATCATCATTGCATATATCGCGAGAGAAAGATGAAACACGCGTGAATTTTCTGGGGGCTTACTTTTAGAGGACATGGAGATAGTTTTGTGTGCATACGTGAAAGGGGCGTACAGGGGGGGTATGCGATGGAGAGAGAGATGCTCTTCGTTTCTCTTTATTATGACTAACTTTGTATATAGTATAAAAATATACAAATTCACAGTGCGGAATAAATATCATTGTGGGCACAATGCAATGCAAATTAGCGTTCGTACTCCTCCATATAACTTTGTAATGTTGTTTATATGTATAAACTCTAAAATAATTTTTTGGCCACACTTTATTCAAAAGAAATGTTGTATGCGAAATAAACGTGAAGAGAGGGCTTTTTAGATCAATGGGGTACGTGATGTAACATGTGTGAATGTGTAGTTGATGCATTTGGCGGGGCCTAGAGAGGTGTGTGTGTGTATTACGTATTCGAGAGAGGCATGGATAGAGGGGCCGACGGGGTGGGGGGTGGGAGAGATAGCACGAGAAATGAGGGTGGTCTAGAGAGAGAGAGAAATATGACGTCACGACAAGAGATTCCATTCCCTTGAGTGTGTATATGCAAGGGGAGGAATAGAGGCACCAGGAGAAATTTTCTGTGTGTGTGGTGTTTGTGTTGGTATGTGTGGGTGTGAGAAGACAATGAGACGTGGGGGCAGAGGGTGTGTCACCGCGTGAGGTCCGGTGGGTCGAGGTGAGGCCCTTTGTTTGGTCCCGTCCTGCGCCACATTGGTCGGCCCATGACACATTTAGGAAGACCCATGGATGACTAGTCGTACAAGACAAAGATAGCAGAATTGTGAAGGACTCTGTGTCCACTGACAAAGCCGGCTAGGATTTGTAACCCTAGGTTCTCGGACTAAGGTAACCCTCTATCTCTCGATATTACTATTCATCCAACCTAACTTTAAGGGGCATCCTACAGAATGCTCTGCTAGAATCATACTCACGATTAGGAAGAGAGGTGTGAGATAATGTGAGAGAGAAAGCGTAAAGATAATGTGCGTACATGAGACACGTAGGCAGGTCCATGTATATAGAAAGGGTCGATGATGATTGTGCGTGTGTATGTTTGCGAGAGGAAGAGTGCTTGTGATAAAGGTTAGTGAAAACAGTTGTAAATGGTTACGAGAGGGAGGGAGGGTTATATCTAGAGAATGTGTGCGAGAAAGACACCTCGGTAGAGAGTGTGTGAGCATGTGTGAGAGACCACAGATGGAGAGTGAAACTACACGTAAAAGACTGCTCTACACATTGATTAAAGATATAAATTGTATCCAAATATTAGGATGGGATCATGATATTTGCAATTCGCGTAAGGAGCGGTCATTGATCCATCAGACATCTAGATTCTATCGAATTTGAGCATGTCTATGTTATTATTCAACACAATTGATCCACATAGTTAGTATTTTGAACTCCAGACAATGCATCTCTTTAGCAATCGAATATAAACATGAGTATAGTTCATGTTGTGTGTGTAAAGCACATTATACATACAAAAGTTACACAATGGACATTTATAAATAGCTACCTATGAACTAGTATACATTTGAATTCAACCTAAGGTGGTTTAAAAAATCGAATTCAACATGAAGTCCATTCAATTATTTGAATTTGATATCATGGCATTTGTAAACCACACCTAAACTATGGGGGTACCAATCTTTGCTCTGATTTCGTACATAATAGCATATGTAGTCGTGTACAAAATAGATTCAAATTTAGCTCCTCCATTCCAAAATAATCGTAGTTATAGGATTTTCAAGTGTCAAAATTCAAAAGGAAGCGGATAATTTAATGAGGTTTTCAAACACACAAGGTCAAATATAACGTTGTCTATTTAGGTCAATCCTCATAGTTCAAGAGTACTCTAAACGTGAATGCTTGTGTTTCAAAATTTCGAACAAAGCGCCAAAAGAGCCTCTACTCGCCCGAAACCGCGTGAGACCAATGTTTGGTAGTACAAGGATATTACTTTTCTAATAACTCCGACCTGTGAAACCTACCGGCCCGACGTCCAAAGGTCTAAACCGGGGTAGGTTTGTAGCTTCATCTAGACGCCACGCAACCGCCTCCGAAAAACATTCATACACAATGGCCGCCTTAAGCACACATGCTGCGTCAAATCGCCCCGCCCACTATTTGGGACACAGGGATTACCATCCTACCCCGACCCATGATGGTCCGAATTTAAGAGGGGGAAAAGTTTGTACTTTCCCAAATTTCAAACAAGCGCGTCCCATCTTCTGCTCAAAAAGCCAAAAACAAGCGCGTCCCTGCATCAAACATGGTTCCCCCACCCGTCCGATTCCCCATTCGTACTCGTGGGCGCCAAAACTACCTCTCCACCACCCAAAAACCGGCGTCCTCTCGTCCGCCACCCCATCCCACCCATCAACCGCCGCCCTCCTCCATCACGCCGGAGCCGATACCCGACGCCGTC
Organism: Aegilops longissima; assembly: GCA_021605205.1. Taxonomy (NCBI): domain Eukaryota; kingdom Viridiplantae; phylum Streptophyta; class Magnoliopsida; order Poales; family Poaceae; genus Aegilops; species Aegilops longissima. The sequence goes on along the minus strand of CM038681.1, from coordinate 629,707,384 downwards.
CGCCCACCGCAACCTCAACCGCAATGCCCTCCGCGGCTAGTAGTTGAAGCCGAGGCCGAGCAGTCCGTACACGAGCCAGTTCAACCACGCCGTCCTGCGCCTCCCGCTGCCGCTCCAACTCGCCACCCTCCACCGCACCGAGTTGTTCCTGCTACTCCGCCCTTCGCCGCCTCGGATCTGCTTCCCTCCGCCGACATACAGCCACGGCAACACAGATCAACAATTTGGCCATGGGTTCGCCCAAGCCTGCACCCTCCGTAACATCGGTTTCCCGGTAAAAACAAGAAGATCGGCGCGACATGTGGAGGTGACCACACCGGCAACCGAAGAAGGTACTCCTCTTCCCTTATTCGTGCAAATCTTACGTCTCTGCTTGCACGGTATTCATCCCACATAAGACACTAGTTGACTGCTTCTTCTTGATACTAGATGTTCCTAGTAACTCGCGATGCTCAAGGTTTCTCCTCATATACTATTTCACCTTAGCTAGAGGTCGGTCGCCCCCCTGAATTTCAATTTCTGGCCAGTTGATTCCCAATTAAGGGAAGCATTCCCCGACGTAAAAGGCGCTAGTACGCCTTGGTGTTTATCTTAGGGCGTGTGCGGCCTAGAGCTACTGGCGCCCGATCTGGAGGTCGGCCGGGATTAAAGGGATGGCCTGGGGGCGTTGCCAAGCACGGCGGTGGTGTGAGGTCGATGGGAGGCCGGGGCGGCGGAGGCAGGGTCTGGCCACCGTCGTCAAGGATCGAGAAAGATCGTCAACAAGGATCAAGGGAGGTAGACGAAGGCCATCTGCTCGTTCCTTATAGATCGGACGATTCATTAAAAAAAATTGACTGGCCTATTTATTTTCAGTCGACTGTTATCTTAGATATGACCACATGTGGTGGTGTGCTGGAGGAGTACCTGCATTTCCTGTGCTCATATAATACAAAATCATGCGGAGTAGAATCTAATTTTGTTTGCCATGCAATGTTGTAGAGCTATCATATGTCTCCTGTCATTTATTTTTCAGCCACCTGCTAGCTACTACTTTTACAGTGCACTAGTTCTGCACACACTTCACCCTTACTCTCACTATTGTGTTTTTATGCAAGGGTATTTCAGACCCTGCCTTGACAGAAGCAAAAAAGAATAGAGAGAAGTTGCTCCAGTGTGTTACGCGGCTAGGCCAAAAACGTTTCAAGGCTTTAAAGGGTGTAGTGTCAGCAAATGAAGACGAGGAACGTAGCTCTGGAGTTGATGATCTCACTCGCCGTGAACCACCAACCCAGGTGCTTGCTTTAACTTCACGGTGTCATATGTGGTTGCATGTTGCATATGGTGTCTAGCTTGTATTCGAAAGGCCTAAGTCGGTAAGAAAAGGAAAGATATTTTTTTTACATGAACCACCATCCCGTGAGCACCAGAAGAAAAATAGTTAGTCGTAGCCTTGGCCGAGCCAAAGACAAGCCCAACAAAGATAGGCATCACCGAAGCCAACTAAAAGCTGCGATGGTGGCGAAGCAGCCCGCCTCCCACCGTGCTCTCGTGTCCTAGATGATCATGCTCACCACTCCAGCCGGTTGTCTAGCTTGTATTGCTTCCAATTTGGTTAAATTGCATCTGCTTAGCTTACACATTATACCTTTGAATATGACATGCCTTTCTGTTTTTGGTACATACTAGTACATCTGTGTATTAACCATGTTCTTACATCAAACTAATGTTCTTGTGGATCCCTCATCAATCACTTATGACGAGGCAGGCAGGCAAGGGGACTACTCCTCATTTAAAGAATGCAACGTCAGCCTCCCGACATGATTCTCAAGAAACAAAAATGCTAGATGAAGATAGTGAACGTAGCTCTGTAGTTGATTATAGCATTTCCCCTACACTAGCATTGCAGGTGCTTACTCTAACTTGGCAGCGTGATATGTGGTTGCATGTTGCATATGGTGTCTAGATTGTAATTCTTCCAATCTGGTTAAACTATATGTGCTAGTCTGCTTAGCTTATACTCCTGTAAATGTGACATTATACCTGTTAATGTGACATGCCTTCCTGTATTTAGTACATAGTACATCTATCTATTAAGCATGTCCTTACATAAAACTATTGTTTTTTTGTATCCCGCATCAATCAATATGACGAGACACCTTTAGTATATGCAGTGCGATATTAGTTGCATCTTTCATATGATTTATAGCATGCGTTGCTTCTAATTTGTTGAAATTCCATTTATGATGGGACGCTTTTAACTTGGCAGTCATATTGGTTGCATCTTTCATGTGGTGTCTAGCTTGCATTGCTTCTTATTTGCTGGAATGGTTTCTGCTTAGTTTACACAAACAGTTGTGAACATGCCATGCCGTCCTGTTTTTCGTACATATTCCATCCTGGTATCATGTGTTTGCCTTACATCAAAGTAGTGATTGTCAGTATCATGCATGAATGAGTTCTGAAGAGAGAATTTTATTGTTTTTTCTTGTCGGTTTTACTTGACAATTAAAAATCAATAAAGCGGAAGGAAGTTAGCAAGGCAGCGGATAAAGGTGCTCCTTCCAAACGGAGGGCCTCTCAGCTTCTACTCCTCCACACCCCAAGATGATTTCCAAGACAACACATGCATAGACACTCAACAAAGCTGTGTTTATGATGAGCACGCTCCCTAGTGCAGCATCACCGGTGCTCCCTCTAACTTGGCACTTTATATGTGGTTGCATGTTATGTGTGATGTCTAGCTTGTATTGCTTCTAATTTTCTTGAATTCCATCTCCTTACTTTACACATTATACTTGAATAAGACACATGTTCCTGTTTCTAGAACATACAATATCTGTCTATCACACCATGTTCTTACATCAAATTACTACTATTGTGTAACCTGCAACAATCACTTATCATAAGACACGTTTGACTTCGGAGTGTGATATAGGTTACATCTCACATTCTTTTCTAGCTTGTACTATTAATTTGTTGAAATGGCACTTATGACGAGACAGTTTTAACTTGGTAGAGTGATATTATTTGCATCTTTCATATGGTGTCTAGCTTTCATTGCTTCTAATTTGTTGAAAAGCCTTCTCCTTGGTTTACACATCATAAGCTGTGAATATGCAATGCTGTGAATATGCAATGGCACTAATGACGAGAGACCTCTAACATGGTAGTGTGATGTTGTTTGCATCTTGCATATGATTTATTTCTTGTATTGCTTCACATTTGTTTAAACGCCATTTATGCTGAGACACTGTTAACTTGGCAGAGCGATATTTGTAGCATCTTTCATATGGTGTCTACCTTCCATTGCATTGCTTCTAATTTGGTGAAATGTCTTCTTCTTAGTTTACACATCATAGTTCTGGTTATCTCTTCCGTCCTGTTTTTCATACATATTACATCCTCCTATCATGTGGTTGTCTAACATCAAAGTTTTATTCGTCTGCATCACGCATCAATTTGTTCTGAAGAACTAAATTTTATTCGTTTTTCTTGTCGGCTTGACTTAACATGGCACAGAGAAAGAGGAAGAAACAGAGAATGGCAGGAATGAGAAGCGGATGAATCCTGGAGATTCTGCTGGTAATCGATGGTGCAATAGAAGGTGAAAGTCCAAATGGAAAATTCTACAAACATGGCATCCCATGCTACACGAACTGCAAAAAAAGCCAAACAGAAACAAATAGCTGCCACCAAACAAGCGAGACAGCCCTAGTTCTTGCAACACCTACCACAAGATACTACCGGTGCACGACATACTCGTGTGTCAATCGAGCTAGCAGCATGTTCCCAAGCTCCCTTGCCACCGACACTACTTCCCAAGCACTCTTGACACAAGACGAGTTGGCAATATCAGATGAACCTTGTGAGCTTCAATGAAAGAAGGTAGTTGCTAGAGTCAAGTTACTGATTGCATGCTTCTTTATATGTAGTCTCATAGTTTGATGTACACTAACACTTCCTATGTTTGTTGTTGGACTAGCACCTAGGCGCAAGAGGAAACAAACATCGTGGATAATGCTCGATGGGTTAACTAAATCTAGAGGAGGAAGAATGGAGATCCGTTTTGAGGTAGGTTTAAAAGGCCACGTGATGCTCTGAGTCAGCCAAGTTAGTATCGAGGCAGCGGTTGCCGTTAGGTGTCATGTACGTATCCTCCCAACATGGATTCATGACAGAATGACAAATCTGAAACCCAGTTCAACACCTTCCTCGACCATTTATCTGTAAGTATGGTTATGTATGGAAACTAGTAATATCGTCTTGCTCATCCCATACTTTCTAGGTTGCTTGATAATGAGACTCCCATACTTTTCAACAGATGAGGTTCAAGTTGGATAGCCAAGATGATGCAACTGCAAGCTTGCACCCATGTTTTCATGTCCGCTCTGCGGACAAGATCGGTATAACTTGAGGAAAACTCACTTCTAAGGCAAGGCTAACGGTGAACTTTCCCAAACATCTCCAAAGGAAAATATATCGGATGAAGACCGGAGGGCCTTGTTAAACACCGGTCCGATCCAAGTATCGGTACATTATATATATATGATCGATCACATGTTGAAGTCCTATTGACGCATGTGCCACACAAATCTATCTTCTTGTAGGTGAACTGTTCAAAGAACAAGGCCAACCGTCGAAAGTGAAATTCAACAGATTTACGTGATCTCGTAGCTATATTGCACAATCGCGAGGCTCTTGTAATTAGCTGTTGTTTCACTCTTTTCGCTGTACCATATTATTAGATCTATATTGACTTGTTCGAAATGCAGAGAAAAGCCCGCAAGGACCAAAAAGTACCTGAACCAAATGTTGTGGAAATCTTCAAGGACTGTCACACCAGCAAGAAGAAGGGCATGACTACACCAGTCAAAGCCGCTGTTGTAAGTCCTTAATCCTCATGCCTTTTAACTACTACTTACTCTGACTTGTGCCTTGAACTGCATGGTTTGCAGCCAATGTCTATTACTCTTTTCAATTTTATACACAATTGTGTTAGCGTATCATTGCACCTTACAAGGTTTAAAAGGGAGGAGTGATGTTCCTTTGATCTTGACCCGTAATCTAGTTCCGTGCTGGACTTGCCCACACAACGTTACAATTGCTGTTTGTGCATTCTCGGTTGTTTTGTGATATGAATGATGTCATACTATGCTTACCATATTATAAACTTCGTCTCTTTATCCTTAGCCCTCAATACAATGTGAAGAAATAGACAATACATTAGCGATGGTACATGGTCATATGTTTGGAACCTGGTTTTATTATGTACTTTGCAATAAAATACAACTAATATTTTACATGGGTTCACCAGAATAAGTTCTGTATATAGACCAAAACTATTTTGTTTGGTTTTGTTGCCTCCATAATATCTTCTGTTATGGTACTACTAATGTAAAACCTCAACTTTTCAACGAGCTATGGAAATAATGGTGGAACCGCCACCTTCTGAAGGTGGAGAGGCAACTATAACCGCAATGTCAGCTCTTGCTGCGATGGGTCAAGACACATCCACTAACGATGCCAAAAGCACGTTCTGCGTAATATTGGGTTGGTTGTTAAGGCAATATCGTCCAAACTGCCTCATGATCAAGATATGCAAGCTCAAAGCAATGTTGTATCTGCGCTCCAGACACAAGTCCATTCCCTAACAGAGGCCCTTTGTGAAACAAGGAGAAACATTGCTCAATGTCATCAAGATATGCATGGTTTTTAAACCAGACTATCAGACATTTGCTATGTTGTTCAGGAGCCTAGGGGAAATGAAGGTGAGGGTTATGGTGTTCCATCGGACAATACAACATGAAAACATAACGGTCAGGTCAAATGAACCGAGCTTCTGAACTTCTGGTGGTGCATTTATCTGCTAGACTGTTAAGTTTTATGCAAACCTTCCTTTTGTTATATAGTTGTAATTTGTTTTGGTGCGATACAAAATTTATTCTTAACGTGCAGCCACCGGCTGAAGAAAACAGCAAGCCATTTTTGTATAGTGTAGGGTGTTCCCTATATTTGCACTGGTGGCGATCTTTGATGCCGAGTGGATTCTGTGCAATCGCCTTAATAGCCTAGCGTTAGTTTGGGCCTTATTTATTTTCTAGTCTTCTTTTTCCCTGGTTTGCTAGTGGCCGCAACTACCCATGGGCCATATACGGGCCGTAGGATCCATGGGTCTCCTACGGGCCGTCGATAAATAGGCCTGTAATCGGTGGGCCTCGGGCCGTCGATAAATGGGCCTAGGGCCGTTGGATAAATGGGTATACATGGGCCATAATCGGGCGTAATTGGTATCGGCCCAGCACGGTAACGGGCCGTTAACAGGCCGTAGGACTGCAAAAGCTTAATTACATCACGGGCATAACGGGTCGTTAATGGGCTAGAATATAGGGCGGGCTGGCGAACGGGCCGACTCTTGCCATGGGCGAATTTGGCCCATTAGGGTAACAGCCATGAACGGCGACTCTTGCCATGGGCTGAATTTGGCCCATTTGGGGAACATGCCGATGAACGGGTCGACTCTTGCCATGGGCGAATTTGGCCCATTAGGGAATAGGCCATGTGGGCGGAAGTAATCGAGGGCGAAAAGGAGCCCAAGAACGTATGGGCGTCAATAGGCAGCTAACACGGGTGGAAACGCCCATGTAAATCATGGGTCGTTAACGGGTACAAAGAAAATTACTGTTCATTATGGGCTAGAGTCACCGCGGGCTGTAAAGGCCGAAGATCTGAAGGCCTCATATGGGCCGAAAGACGTCGTGGGCCATACATTGGCCGAAAGTGAAATGGGCTGGTGTTATATTCGACGGGCCACATGACGTTGTTGGGCCGATTTCCTTTAGTGCCTAATGGGCCGTAAAATGGGCTATTTGCGAAGAGACCGTTAACAGGCTTTTCATGGGCCAGCCCGTTAACTTTTGACCAAGTCAAACGGGCCGGTTTGTAAGCTAAATGGGCTAGTGGTGGGCCATGGCATGTGTCGACATATCATAGGCGCCTATCTGACCCACTGACGAGCTGACACGTGTTTTGTTCGGCCAATAAGAATTTTACACGTGGAAATTTCCCATTGGTCGGGGCTGTTAACGGGTTATCGGATCCAAAACCCGACCCGATAGCTTAACGGCGTTCCGTTACGGTGGATGCCACATGTCGGTCACCCTTGATGAAAGCACTTCTGTGACGCGCGATTTATCATCATGGAAGTGGACACTTCCGTGATGATAATTTTGGTAATGTCATGGAACACTTCTACGATAGCACAGGTATGACTATCTTGATTCTGTCATAAATTTGTCATGGATGTACATGCATGACAAAAAACGCGACCTACTGTGACAAACACGTATCATCACGGAAGTGTATTTTTTTGTAGTGATATATAGGAGGAAGAAGTACGTCGGTGGAGCAACGAGGGTCCACCGAGGGTGGAGGGCACGCCCAGGGGGTAGGCCCCCCTACCTCGTGGCCTCCTCGATTGTTTCTTGACGCCCACTCCAAGTCTCCCAGATCACGTTTGTTGAGAAAATCACGTTCCCGAAGGTTTCATTCCGTTTGGACTCGGTTTGATATTCCTTTTCAGCGAAACTCTAAGATAGGAAAAAAACAACAAATTGGATTGGGCCTCCGGTTAGTAGGTTAGTCCCAAAAATGATATAAAAGTGTGAAATAAAGCCCATTAACATCCAAAATAGATAATATAATAGCATGGAGCAATCAAAAATTATAGATACGTTGGAGACGTATCAAGCATCCCCAAGCTTAATTCCTGCTCGTCCTCGAGTAGGTAAATGATAAAAAAGAATTTATGATGTGGAATGCTTTCTAACATATTTCTCAATGTAATATTTCTTTATTGTGTCATGAATGTTAAGATCCGAAAGATTCAAGATAAAAGTTTTAATATTGACATAAAAATAATAATACTTCAAGCATACTAATTAAGCAATTATGTATTCTCAAAATAACATGGCCAAAGAAAGTTATCCCTACAAAATCATATAGTCTGGCTATGCTCTATCTTCACCACACAAAATATTTAAATCATGCACAACCCCGATGACAAGCCAAGCAATTGTTTCATACTTTTGATGTTCTCAAACTTTTTCAATCTTCACGCAATATATGAGTGTGAGCCATGGATATAGCACTATATGTGGAATAGAATGGTGGTTGTGGAGAAGACAAAAAGGAGAAGATAGTCTCACCAACTAGGCGTATCAATGGGCTATGGAGATGCCCATCAATATATATCGATGTGAGTAAGTAGGGATTGCCATGTGCTACCTCTTGAGCACTGCGTTGGTTTTCCCTTGAAGAGGAAAGGGTGATGCAGTAAAGTAGCGTAAGTATTTCCCTCAGTTTTTGGGAACCAGGGTATCAATCCAGTAGGAGATCACGCTCGAGTCCCACGCACCTACACAAACAAATAAGAACCTCGCAACCAACGCGATAAAGGGGTTGTCAATCCCTTCACGCTCACTTACGAGAGTGAGATCTGATAGATATGATAAGATAATATTTTTGGTATTTTTATGATAAAGAGAAATAAAGATGCAAAGTAAAATAAACGACAAAGGAAATAACTAAGTGTTGGAAGATTAATATGATGGAAGATAGACCCGGGGGCCATAGGTTTCACTAGTGGCTTCTCTCAAGAGCATAAGTATTACGGTGGGTAAATGAATTACTGTCGAGTAATTGATAGAAAAACAAATAATTATGAGAATATCTAGGTATGATCATGTATATAGGCATCACTTCCGCGACAAGTAGACCGAAACGATTCTGCATCTACTACTATTACTCCACACATCGACCGCTATCCAGCATGCATCTAGAGTATTAAGTTCATAAGAACAGAGTAATGCTTTAAGTAAGATGACATGATGTAGAGGGATAAACTCATGCAATATGATATAAACCCCATCTTTTTATCCTCGATGGCAACAATACAATACGTGTCGGTTCCCTTTCGGTCACTGGGATCGAGCACCACAAGATTGAACCCAAAGCTAAGCACTTCTCCCATTGAAAGAAAGATCAATCTAGTAGGCCAAACAAACTGATAATTGATGACCCACAAGTATAGGGGATCTACCGTAGTCCTTTCGATAAGTAAGAGTGTCGAACCCAACGAGGAGCAGAAGAAAATGATAAGCGGTTTTCAGCAAGGTATTCTCTGCAAGTACTGAAATAAGTGGTAACAGATAGTTTTGTGATAAGATAATTTGTAACGAGCAACAAGTAACAAAAGTAAACAAAGTGCAGCAAGGTTACCCAATCCTTTTTGTAGCAAAGGACAAGCCTGGACAAACTCTTATATAAGGAAAAGCGCTCCCGAGGACACATGGGAATATCGTCAAGCTAGTTTTCATCACGTTCATATGATTCGCATTCGGTACTTTGATAATTTGATATGTGGGTGGACCGGTGCTTGGGTGCTGTTCTTACTTGAACAAGCATCCCACTTATGATTAACCTCTATTGCAAGCATCCGCAACTACAACAAAAGTATTAAGGTAAACCTAACCATAGCATGAAACATATGGATCCAAATCAGCCCCTTACGAAGTAACGCATAAACTAGTGTTTAAGCTTCTGTCACTCTAGCAAACCATCATCTACTTATTACTTCCCAATGCCTTCCTCTAGGCCCAAATAATGGTGAAGTGTTATGTAGTCGACATTCACATAACACCACTAGAGGCTAGACAACATACATCTCATCAAAATATCGAACAAATACCAAATTCACATGACTACTAATAGCAAGACTTCTCCCATGTCCTCAGGAACAAAGGTAACTACTCACAAAGCATATTCATGTTCATAATCAGAGGGGTATTAATATGCATAAAGGATTTGAACATATGATCTTCCACCAAATAAACCAGCTAGCATCAACTACAAGGAGTAATCAACACTACTAGCAACCTACTAGTACCAATCCCAGACTTGGAGACAAGAATTGGATACAAGAGATGAACTAGGGTTTTGAGAGGAGATGGTGCTGGTGAAGATGTTGATGGAGATTGCCATCTCCCGATGAGAGGAGCGTTGGTGATGACGATTGCGATGATTTCCCCCTCCCGGAGGGAAGTGTCCCCGACAGAACAGCTCTGCCGGAGCCCTAGATTGGTTCCGCCTCGTGGCGGCGGAGTCTCGTCCCGAAAGGTTGCTTATGATTTTTCCCTTGACTAAAGACCTCATATAGCAGAAGATGGCCATCGGAGAGCCAACAGGGGGCCCACGAGGCAGGGGGCGCACCCCCCACCCTCGTGGCCAGGTGGGTCCCCCTCTGATGTACTTCTTCCACTCAATATTTTTTATTATTTCCAAAAATGACTTTCGTGGAGTTTTAGGACTTTCGGATTTGTGCAGAATAGGTCTCTAATATTTGCTCCTTTTCCATTGAAATTCCAATTGCCGCATTCTCCTCCTTATGTAAACCTTGTAAAATAAGAGAGAATAGGCATAAGTATTGTGACATAACGTGTAATAACAGCCCATAATGCAATAAATATCGATATAAAAGCATGATGCAAAATGGACGATTAACTCCCTCGAGCTGATACGCTCCAACGTATCTATAATTTTGATTGTTCCATGCTATTATATTACCCCTTTTGGATGTTTATGGGCTTTATTTTACATTTATATCATTTTGGGACTAAACTACTAACCGGAGGCCCAGCCCATATTGCTGTTTTTTTGCCTATTTCAGTATTTCGAAGAAAAGGAATATCAAACGGAGTCCAAACGGAATAAAACCTTCGGGAACGTGATTTTTGGAACAATAGTGATCCAGAGGACTTGGAGTGCAACTCAAGAAGCAGTCGAGGCCTCCACGAGATAGGAGGGCGCCCCCCCCCCCATAGGGCGCGCCCCCTGTCTCGTGGGCCCGTCGGGCGGCCACCGACGTACTTCTTCCTCCTATATATACCTACGTACCCCGAAAACATCCAGGGGCACCACGAAACACAATTTCCACCGCCGTAACCTTCTGTATCCGCGAGATCCCATCTTGGAGCCTTCGTCGGCACTCTGCCGAAGGGGGAATCAACCACGGAGGGCTTCTACATCAACACCGTAGCCCCTCCGATTAGTCGTGAGTAGTTTACCACAAACCTATGGGTCCATATTTATTAGCTAGATGGCTTCTTCTCTCTTTTTGGATCTCAATACAATGTTATCCCCCTCTCTTGTGGAGATCTATTCGATGTAAACTCTTTTTGCGGTGTGTTTGTCGAGATCCGATGAATTGTAGGTTTATGATCAAGTTTATCTATGAATAATATTTGAATCTTCTCTGAATTCTTTTATGTATGATTAAGTTATCTTTGCAAGTCTCTTCGAATTATCAGTTTGGTTTGGCTTACTAGATTGATCTTTCTTGCCAAGGGAGAAGTGCTTAGCTTTGGGTTCAATCTTGCGGTGTCCTTACCCAGTGACAGAAAGGGTTGCAAGGCACGTATTGTATTGTTGCCACCGAGGATAACAAGATGGGGTTTATATCATATTGCATGAGTTTATCCCTCTACATCATGTCATCTTGCTTAATGTGTTACTTTGTTCTTATGAACTTAATACTCTAGATGCATGCTGGATAGCGGTCGATGTGTGGAGTAATAGTAGTAGATGCAGGCAGGAGTCGGTCTACTTGTTATGGACGTGATGCCTATATACATGATCATGCCTAGATAATCTCATAACTATGCGCTTTTCTATCAATTGCTCAACAGTAATTTGTTCACCCACCGTAATACTTATGCTATCTTGAGAGAAGCCACTAGTGAAACCTATGGCCCCCGGGTCTATCTCTTATCATATTTGCTTTCAATCTACTTTTATTTTCATCTTTACTTTTTGCATCTATATTATAAAATACCAAAAATATATTTATCTTATCATACTATCTTTATTAGATCTCACTTTCGCAAGTGGCTGTGAAGGGATTGACAATCCCTTTATTGCGTTGGTTGCGAGTTCTCAGTTTGTTTGTGTAGGTGCTGGGAGTTTTGAGGAGCGTCCTACTGGATTGATACCTTGGTTCACAAAACTGAGGGAAATACTTACGCTACACTTGCTGCATCACCCTCTCCTCTTCGAGGAAAACCAACGCAAGCTCAAGACGTAGCAAGAAGGATTTCTAGCATCGTTGTCGGGAGGTCTTCGCTCAAGTCAAGACATACCAAGTACCCATCACAAACCCATCTCCCTCGCATTTACATTATTTGCCATTTGCCTCTTGTTATCCTCTCCCCCACTTCACCCTTGCCGTTTTATTCGCCCTCTCTTTCCCAATCTCCTCCTCTCTTTTTGCTTGCCGTTTTTCTGTTTGCTTGTGTGTTGGATTACTTGTTGCCATGGCGCAAGATAATACCAAATTGTGTGACTTCTCGAGTACCAATAATAATGATTTCCTTAGTACTCCGATTGCTCCTCTTAATAATGATGAGTCTTGTGAAATCAATACTGCTTTGTTGAATCTTGTTATGAAAGATCAATTCGCCGGCCTTCCTAGCGAAGATGCCGCTACTCATCTAAACAACTTTGTTGATTTGTGTGATATGCAAAAGAAGAAAGATACGGATAAAAATATTGTCAAATTGAAGTTATTTCCGTTTTCACTTAGAGATCGTGCTAAAGTTTGGTTTTCATCTTTGCCTAAGAATAGTATTGATTCTTGGAACAAGTGCAAAGATGCTTTTATCTCTAAGTATTTTCCTCCCGCTAAGATCATCACTCTTAGGAACGATATTATGAACTTTAAACAACTTGATCATGAGCATGTTACCCAGTCTTGGGAAAGAATGAAATTGATGCTTCGCAATTTCCCTACTCATGGTTTGGATTTATGGATGGTCATACAAAAATTTTATGCCGGATTGAACTTTGCTTCTAGAAATCTCTTAGATTTGGCCGCGGGAGGCACCTTTATGGAAATCACGTTAGGAGATGCTACAAAACTTCTTGATAATATTATGGCTAATTATTCTCAATGGCACACCGAAAGATCTTCTAGTAAAAAAGTGCATGCTATAGAAGAATCAATGTTTTGAGTGGAAAGATGGATGAACTTATGAAGATGTTTGCTACTAAAAATACTCCTCTTGATCCCAATGATATGCCTTTGTCTTCCTTGATTTGAGAATAATAATGAATCTATGGATGTTTATTTTGTTGGTAGGAATAGTTTTGGAAATAATGCTTATAGAGGAAACTTTAATGCTAGACCGTTCCCTAGTAATCCCTCTAATAATTATGGAAATTCCTACAATAATTCTTATGGTAATTTTAATAAGATGCCCTCTGATTTTGAGAATAGTGTAAAAGAATTTATGGTTTCTCAAAAGAATTTTAATGCTTTGCTTGAAGAAAAATTGCTCAAAGTTGATGATTTGGCTAGGAACGTTGATAGACTTTCGCTTGATGTTGATTCTCTTAAAATTAGATCTTCCCCTCCTAAGCATGATATCAATGAGTCTCTCAAGGTAATGAGAATTTCCATTGACGAGTGCAAGGAAAGATCCGCTAGATTGCGTGCTAAAAAAGAAAGCTTTATAAAGGCATGCTCTTCTAGTTTACGTGAAAATAATGATGAGGATCTTAAAGTTATTGATGCGTCTCCGATTAGATCTATGTTTTGCAATATGAATTTTGATGATTATGGGACTGATGTTGAATCAACTTTGCCTAGAAGGCATCCCAAGAATTCGGAATCTTTAGATCTTAATGTTAAATTTGGTAAAAGTGAGATTGGAGAATCCTCAACTTCTAATAATGTTGAACCCACTATCTCGGATTTCAAGGAATTTGATTATGATAATTGCTCTATAAAAGGTTGTATTTCCTTGTTGCAATCCGTTGTTAATTCTCCTCATGCTTATAGTCAAAACAAAGCTTTTACCAAGCATATTGTTGATGCCTTGATGCAATCTTATGATGAAAAACTTAATTTGGAAGTTTCTATACCTAGAAAACTTAATGATGAGTGGGAACCTACTATAAAGATTAAAATTAAAGATTATGAGTGTTTTGCTTTGTGTGATTTGGGTGCTAGTGTTTCCACGATTCCGAAAACTTTATGTGATATTCTAGGTTTCCATGATCTTCATGACTGTTCTTTAAATTTGCACCTTGCGGATTCCACCATTAAAAATCCTATGGGAAGGATAAATGATGTTCTTATTGTTGCAAATAGAAATTTGGTGCCCGTAGATTTTATCGTTCTTGATATAAATTGCAATCTTTCTTGCCCTATTATTCTTGGTAGATCTTTCCTTAGAACGATTGGTGCGATTATTGATATGAAGGAAGGGAATATTAGATTTCAATTTAAATTAAAGAAAGGCATGGAGAACTTTACAAGAAAGAAATTTAAATGAATCTATCATGTGTGCTACTTATGAGTTTAGTGCCAAAGATGGCACCACTTAGATCTATCCTCGCTTTTATGCCTAGCTAGGGGGGTTAAACGATAGCGCTAGTTGGGAGGCAACACAATTTTCTTTATGTTTTTTGTTTTTGCTTCTTTTTAGGAATAAATAATCCATCTACCTTCTGTTTAGATGTGGTTTTATGTTTTAATTAGTGTTTGTGCCAAGTTAAACCTATAGGATCTTCTTGGATGATAGTTATTTGATCTTGCTGTAATTTCCAGAAACTTTCGATTCACGAAAATAATTGTTAAAAATCACCAGAACGTGATAAAATAGTGATTCGAATTTCTGCTGATCAATAAACAAATTTCCTAGGTCGTCCTATTTTTGCTCAATTTTTTGAGTTCCAAAAGTTTGCGTTAGTTACAGATTACTACAGACTGTTCTGTTTTTGACAGATTCTGTTTTTCGTGTGTTGTTTGTTTATTTTGATGAATCTATGGCCAACAAAATAGTTTATAATCCATAGAGAAGTTGGAATACAGTAGGTTTAACACCAAATTAAATAAATAATGAGTTCATTGCAGTACCTTATGTGGTGGTTTTGTTTTCTTTCACTAACGGAGCTTATAAGATTTCTTGTTGAGTTTTGTGTTGTGAAGTTTTCAAGTTTTGGGTAAAGCTTTTATGGACTATGGAATAAAGGGTGGCAAGAGCCTAAGCTTGGGGATGCCCATGGCACCCCAAGATATTCAAGAATAGCCAAAAGCCTAAGCTTGGGGAGCCCCTGGAAGGCATCCCCTCTTTCATCTTCGTTCATTGGTAACTTTACTTGGAGCTATATTTTTATTCACCACATGATAAGTGTTTTGCTTGGAGCATCGTATATTATATTAGTCTTTGATTTTTAGTTTACCACAATCATCTTTGCTGTACACACCTTTTGGGAGAAGCCTATTTGATTAGAATTTGCTAGAATACTCTATGTGCTTCACTTATATCTTTTGAGCTTGATAGTGTTTGCTCTAGTGCTTCATTTATATCTTTTAGAGCACGGTGGTGTCTTAATTTTGAAGAAATTGCTAGTCTCTCATGCTTCACTTATATTATTTTGAGAGACTTTAACATCATGGTATTTGCTATGATCATAAAATTGGTCCTAGAATGGTAGGCATCCAAGTTGGGTATAATAAAAACTATCATAGGAAGTGAATTGGATGCTATGATCAACTTGATACTTGATAATTATTTTGAGATATGGAGGTAGTGATATTAAAGTCATGCTAGTTGGGTGATTATGAATTTAAATAATGCTTGTGTTGAAGTTAGCAAGTCCCGTAGCATGCACGTATGGTTAAAGTTGTGTAACAAATTTGAAACATGAAGTGTACCTGGCTTGTGCATCCTTATGAGTGGCGGTCGGGGACGAGCGATGGTCTTTTCCTACCAATCTATCCCCCTAGAAGCATGCGCGTAGTACTTGATTTTTGATGACTTCTAAATTTTTGCAATAATTATATGAGTTCTTTTGACTAATGTTGAGTCCATGGATTATACGCACTTTTACCTTTCCGCCTTTGCTAGCCTCTTCTGCACTGCATTGCCCTTTCTCACCTTGAGAGTTGGTGCAAACTTCACGGTGCATCCAAACCCCGTGATACGATACGCCTATCACACATAAACCTCCCTATATCTTCCTCAAAACAGCCACCATACCTACCTATTATGGCATTTCCATAGCCATTCCGAGATATATTGCCATGCAACTTTCCACCGTTCCGTTCATCATCATCATGACATACTTTACTTTTGTCATATTGCCATTGCATGATCATGTAGTTGACATCGTATTTGTGGCAAAGCCACCATGCATTATTTTTCATACATGTCACTCTTGATTCATTGCACCATGCCGGTACACCGCCGGAGGCATTCATATAGAGTCATATCTTTTTCTAGTTTCGAGTTGTAATTGTCGAGTTGTAAGAAAATAAAAGTGTGATGGTCATCATTTTTAGAGCATTGTCCCAAGTGAGGAAAGGATGATGGAGACCATTATTCCCCCACAAGTCGGGATGAGACTCCGGACAAAAAAAAAAGAAAAAGAGGCCATAAAAAAGAGAAAAGGCCCAGATAAAAAATGAGAGAAAAAGAGAGAAGGGACAATGCTACTATCCTCTTACCACACTTGTGCTTCAAAGTAGCACTTTGTTCTTCATGTAGTGAGTCTCATATATTGTGCTTCAAAGTAGCACCATGTTTTTCATATAGTGAGTCTCTTAAGTTATCTTTTTCATACTAGTGGGGATTTTTCATTATAGAACTTGGCTTGTATATTCTTACGATGGGCTTCCTCAAATGCCCTAGGTCTTCGTGAGCAAGCAAGTTGGATGCACACCCACTAGTTTTCCTTTGTTGAGCATTTATTTATAGCTCTAGTGCATTCGTTGCATGGCAATCCCTACTCCTCATGTTGACATCAATTGATGGGCATCTCCATAGCCCGTTGATTATCCTCGTCAATGTGAGACTTTCTCCTTTTTTGTCTTCTCCACACAATCTCCATCATCATATTCTATTCCAGCCATAGTGCTATATCCATGGCTCACGCTCATGTATCGCGTGAAGGTTGAAAAGGTTTGAGATTATTTAAGTATGAAACAATTGCTTGGCTTGTCATCGGGGGTATAGAAGTTGGGAACATCTTTGTGTGACGAAAATGAAGCATAGCCTAACTATATGATTATGTAGGGATGAACTTTCTTTTGCCATGCTATTTTGAGAAGACATGATTGCTTTGATTAGTATGCTTGAAGTATTACTATTTCTTTTATCAATATGAACTTTTATTTTGTATTCATTTGGATCTAAACATTCATGCCACAATAAAGAAAATTACATTATGAATTATGCTAGGTAGCATTCCACATCAAAAATTCTCTTTTTATCATTTACCTACTCGAGGACGAGCAGGAATTAGGCTTGGGGATGCTTGATACGTCTCCAACGTATCTATAATTTTTTATTGTCCCATTCTATTATATTACCCCTTTTGGATGTTTATGGGCTTTATTTTACACATTTATATCATTTTTGGGACTAACCTACTAACCGGAGGCCCAGCCCATATTGTTGTTTTTTTGCCTATTTCAGTATTTCGAAGAAAAGGAATATCAAACGGAGTCCAAACGGAATAAAACCTTCGCGAATGTGATTTTTGGAACAAACGTGATCCAGAGGACTTGGAGTGCAAGTCAAGAAGCAGTCGAGGCCTCCACGAGATAGGAGGGCGCCCCCTCCCCCCTATAGGGCGCGCCCCCTGTCTCGTGGGCCCCTAGGGCGGCCACCGACATACTTCTTCCTCCTATATATACCTACGTACCCCTAAAACATCCAGGGGCACCACGAAACACCATTTCCACCGCTGTAACCTTCTGTATCCGCGAGATCCAATCTTGGAGCCTTCGTCGGCACTCTGCCGGAGGGGGAATCAACCACGGAGGGCTTCTACATCAACACCATATCCCCTCCAACGAGTCGTGAGTAGTTTACCACAGACCAAAGGGTCCATAGTTATTAGCTAGATGGCTTCTTCTCTCTTTTTGGATCTCAATACAATGTTCTCCCCCTCTCTTGTGGAGATCTATTTGATGTAAACTCTTTTTGCGGTGTGTTTGTCGAGATCCAGTGAATTGTGGGTTTATGATCAAGTTTATCTATGAATAATATTTGAATCTTCTCTGAATTCTTTTATGTATGATTAAGTTATCTTTGCAAGTCTCTTCGAATTATCAGTTTGGTTTGGCCTACTAGATTGATCTTTCTTGCCATGGGAGAAGTGCTTAGCTTTGGGTTCAATCTTGCGTGTCCTTACCAAAGGATGTAAAGGGTTGCAAGGCACGTATTGTATTGTTGCCATCGAGGATAACAAGATGGGGTTTATATCATATTGCATGAGTTTATCCCTCTACATCATGTCATCTTGCTTAATGCATTACTCTGTTCTTATGAACTTAATACTCTAGATGCATGCTGGATAGCGGTCGATGTGTGGAGTAATAGTAGTAGATGAAGGCAGGAGTCGGTCTACTTGTTATGGACGTGATGCCTATATACATGATCATGCCTAGATAATCTCATAACTATGCGCTTTTCTATCAATTGCTCAATAGTAATTTGTTCACCCACCGTAATACTTATGCTATCTTGAGAGAAGCCACTAGTGAAACCTATGGCCCCGGGTCTATCTCTTATCATATTTGCTTTCAATCTACTTTTATTTTCATCTTTACTTTTTGCATCTATATTATAAAATACCAAAAATATATTTATCTTATCATACTATCTTTATTAGATCTCACTTTCGCAAGTGGCCGTGAAGGGATTGACAATCCCTTTATTGCGTTGGTTGCGAGTTCTCAGTTTGTTTGTGTAGGTGCGTGGGAGTTTTGAGGAGCCTCCTACTGGATTGATACCTTGGTTCTCAAAACTGAGGGAAATACTTACGCTACACTTGCTGCATCACCCTCTCCTCTTCGAGCAAAACCAACGCAAGCTCAAGACGTAGCACAAGCTTAGACCTCGCTTGTCCTCAAGCGGAAGCCGATAATGATAAATATGTCCACATGTTTAGAGGTAGAGGTGTCGATAAAATAAAATACGGACATGAGGGCATCATGATTATTCTCATAACAGCAACATAGATGAATATTATCATATGATTACTTATGCTCAAGTAATAATCCATTCACAATGCGAAAGTACGAATCATAAACTTTATTGAGAACTAACAAACTATAATCTCAGTCATTGAAGCAATTGCATATTATCATAACATCAGAAAGAGCCTATGTTAGAGCTTAATAGCAAGTCCACATACTCAACTACCATTTAGTCTTTCATAATTGCTAACACTCACGCGATACTTATGGTTATGGAGTTCTAATCGAACACAGAGAAAGTAGGGGCTTATAGTTTCGCCTCCCAACCTTTTACCTCAAGGGTAATGTCAACAATAATAACTCATGCTCCCCTACATCCAATTAGATATATCTATGAGGATCTTTCCAACACACTGTGCTTGCCCAAGGATAAAATGTAAAAAGGAAAGGTGAAGATCACCGTGACTCTTGCATAAGGTAGAGGATAATAGTAATAGATAGGCCCTTCACAGAGGGAAGCAGAGGTTGCCATGCACTTTTATGGTTGGATGCACAAAATCTTAATGCGAAAGAACGTCACTTTATATTGCCCCTTGTGATATGAACCTTTATTATGCAGTCCGTCACTTTTATTTCTTCCACATCACAAGATCGTATAAAGCTTATTTTCGCCCCCACTAATAAGTCATACATATTTAGAGAGCAATTTTTATTGCTTGCACCGATGACAACTTACTTGAAGGATCTTACTCAATCCATAGGTAGGTATGGTGGACTCTCATGGCAAAACTGGTTTAGGGATTTTTGGAAGCACAAGTAGTATTTCTACTTGGTGCTGAGAATTTGGCTAGCATGAGGGGGAAAGGCAAGCTCAACATGTTGGATGATCCATGACAATATACTTTATCTTAGATATAAGAAAACATAACCCATTACGTTGTCTTCCTTGTGCAACATCAACTCTTTAGCATGTCATATTTTAATGAGTGCTCCCAATCATAAAAGATGTCCATGATAATATATTTATATGTGTAACCTCTCTTTCCTTATTACTTCCTATTAATTGCAACGATGACTAAAGCTATGTTTGTCAACTCCCAACAATCTTTTAATCATCATACTCTTTCTATGTGAAGTCATTACTCTCGATAAGATCAATATGATCTCTTTGTTTATTTTTATTATTTTCTCTTTTCTTTTATTCACTCAAGATCATGGAAAAATAATCAAGCCCTTGACTCAACACTAATCTTTATTATATACTAGCTCACAGACTCGATTACATAGAGAGATCATAAAGCAAAACTCAAAACTAGATCATGCCATAAACTTTATTCTACTAGATCAAGATACTACTAAATAGGATCGAACTAAGAAAAATGGTAAAGATAGGAGATGTGATTGTGATACGATATCGGGGCACCTCCCCCAAGCTTAGCAGTTGCCAATGGGAGTGCCCATACCCATGCGATTATGTCTCCTTCTTTGGTGTTGGTGAAGAAGATGGAGGTGTTGTTGGATAGTCGCACATCGAACGTAAGAGGTCCTCCAGCTTGCGGATAATGCCTGTCGGTGTCAAAACCGGCGGATCTCGGGTAGGGGGTCCCAAACTGTGCGTCTAGGCGGATGGTAACAGGAGACAAGGGACACGATGTTTTTACCCAGGTTCGGGCCCTCTCGATGGAGGTAAAACCCTACTCCTGCTTGATTAATATTGATGATATGGGTAGTACAAGAGTAGATCTACCACGAGATCAGAGAGGCTAAATCCTAGAAGCTAGCCTATGGTATGATTATTGTTCGTCCTACGGACTAAAACCCTCCGGTTTATATAGACACCGGAGAGGGCTAGGGTTACACAGAGTCGGTTACAATGGGAGGAGATCTACATATCTGTATCACCAAGCTTGCCTTCCTCGCCAAGGAAAGTCCCATCTGGACACGTGACGAAGTCTTCAATCTTGTATCTTCATAGTCCAGGAGTCCGGCCAAAGGTTATAGTTCGGCTATCCGGACACCCCCTAATCCGAGACTCCCTCAGTAGCCCCTGAACCAGGCTTCAATGACGACGAGTCCGGCGCGCAAATTGTCTTCGACATTGCAAGGCGGGTTCCTCCTCCGAATACTTCATAGAAGATTTTGAACACAAGGATAGTGTCCGGCTCTGCAAAATAAGTTCCACATACCACCGTAGAGAGAATAATATTCACACAAATCCAATCTACTGACGTATCTCGTAGCGTGACATCACACCACGGCCAAGCCTTTATTCCAATTGTTTTTACTGTCCCACCTTGGCGCGCTCAGCGAGGCGGTTTCCTTGGCACGTCTTGTCAAAGCAAAGATCGTGTCCCCTTATTCCGGGATTCTCATTAATACGGGCATGGGTAACCCAGTCGCGCCCGTTGGCACGTCTCCTCTATCGAAGGCGAGTCCCAAACGGTCACGGGGAGGGCTCTTGGTATTCAACCTCTTTATAAAGAGACCAAGGCTCTACTCCTTTCTTTCAATCTCAATCGAATCCGCCCCTCGCCTCGAGTTCCAACACCCAAAGCTCCAGATTCAGGCGCTTCGGACCTTTGATGATGTCCGGCTCCGACCTTCAAGGCCGGTGGATGCCTTCCTCCGTTACGGAAGAAGACGTGCTAAAGCTAAGAGATGCTAGGTATTTAACCGGCGAAATTTCGCATAGGCTGCCTGCTCAAGGGTAGGTTATTCCCACTCCCAAGCCCGGTGAGAGCATGGTGTTCGCGTCTCACTTCCTTCGGGGGCTAGGCTTCCCGACGGACCCCTTCGTGAGGGGGCTCATGTTTTATTATGGGTTGGAATTTCACGACTTGGATCAGGAGTCCATCCTCCACATCTCATCATTCATTGTCGTGTGCGAAGCCTTCCTCCGCATTACCCCTCACTTCGGATTGTGGCTTAAGACCTTCAAAGTGGAGCCGAAGATGATCAAGGGGCAGCAAGCGGAGTGCGGATGGGCTGTTATAAGCAAGAATGCTGACGCTCCATGGCCCGAGGGCTCTTTTCAAGAGGAGTTCAGCTTATGGCAACGAGAGTGGTTTTATATCACAGCTCCTAGGGGCACCAAGTGGGTGGCGCCACCTGCCTTTCGCTCGGGTCCTCCCCGCGGCTGGCGTCATGGGTCAATAAAGGGCTCGACTGGGGGCCGTCCAAGGACGTGCCCTTGTTGCAGGGCCGCATTCAAGATCTCCTGGAAAGAGACATCAACCTGGCCATAGTGACGCAGGTCATGTTGATTCGCCGCACTTTGCCCTGCAAATGCCGCCCCTCCGCCTGTGGGAGTTTAATCCGAGGACCACGAGCTCTCCAACACTTTACGCGCGACGCCCATGGAGATGTACAAATTGTTCTTCGGATCACAAGCAATGTGTCCGGACTCGAACGAGGACGCAGGTCTGAGCAGCAATCGCCCGGATACTCAAGTAAGTAACCCTGTACCCGGACATGCTATCCGTATATTCATCATAAAATTGCCCTTAAAAGAGTTGTCCCCTAAACATGAGTGGATAGCGAAAGCAAAGCTAATCAGGTGTCCGGCCCCCCTCCCCGAGACCACGCCGGATCCCGTGTTAACCAGATGTTGGAGGTTGCGCCTTTGGAAGAAGGCGAAGGGGGAACAAGGAAGCTACCGCCTCCCGAAGGAGGTTGTCAGAAAGGAGGAATCGAGAATCCCTCCATCCAGAAAAGAAGAGGACCGCCTGAAGACCCGGAGACCATGGTCTCAAAGCGGGGAAGAAATCTTTGTCGAGGGGCTGCGCCGGAGGTGCCTCGGCCGACTGTGCCCTCAAGGGGATTAGCCCTCCAATGAGCCGTAAGTAGAGAGGGAGTTTTAAAATAAGAGACATCCCTATTCTATTCCTGAGAAAGATAACTGAATTTTTACCTTGTAGTTCGGATCTCAGCCCTTCTCAGTAGAGCTCATCTTTAGGGGATCTTCGTCTGGAGATGATGGAGAGCGGAACGCCTCCCCCTGCCGTACCGCCTTGCGAGGCGGGCGATCCTGCGGTGTCGTCACGGAGGGTTTCTCCGAATCCGGCAGGGCCGGAAAGCAGCCGTATGGCTCCCCAAAGCCCTCCATGTCCGGCCTTCGAAAAAGGCCATCGGACGAATCCGACACCGTCCGGTGCACGGTCAGAGGAGCTGAAGGATCTGCTCGGGCGAGCGTCTATCTCAGAAGAACACCGTGCATTGATGGGCACGGTGATTGAAAGGATTTCATCCGCGGAGAGCGGGTTGCACGAGGCCGCCGAGTTTATCGACAGGTTTTGAGGTACGCGAAATGATGTACCTTTTGACAGTTCCGCATATAAAAGATGCGCCCTGTATAGATAGTAGCCCCTGAGACTCGGTGCGTTGTCAAAAATGACGGTGCGCCAAGGATCATAGTCCCAGGTATAACATGTCTCCGTTCCTACGTAGGTGGCGAAGTGTCCGGTGGCTAGCCGGACTTATGAATTTGCCGAGCTAAAGCGGCAACTTGACGTGCCAGATGCCGACATCGCGCTTGTTAACAAGCGGCTTGACGAGTCACAAAGTATGCAATTTCTCCGCGGACACCTGGTAAGGGGGCTTGATGCCAGTGCCTTACAACATGTATGCTTGATGCAGACGGTGCAGCTGCCATGGAGAACCTTCGGCGGAACTCGCCCGAGCCAAGGAGCAGGCCGAAAAGTGATGCGGCTGCCTTAAAGGCGTCAAGAGCTGAAAGTCGAACATGCTGCTCACTGCCGAAGCAGGAAGGAAATGGCCGAGATGGATGTGAAGTTGAAGGATGCTGCCGACCGCTGCAAGCTTCTTGAAAAAGAAGATCGGGCGGAACAAAAGGACCTGGAGAAGGCCACTACCGAGGCCAAGGATGCTCGCTCTGCAATGAGATCCATGAAGTAGGAGCTATGTCAGGCCGAAGATATCGTGGATGGAAAGCCCTTTATGCTGCGGATGAAGTTCGGGGATCCTAAATATGCTCAGTTGGACCGGCTGTGGAGTGCGGCGGATACTTATCTGGACTGGCGGCAAGTGCCGCGGACGCGGCTGAACACTTCCGAGATCAACAGGATCACGAAGTGGAAAAGCATTTTTGGTCGCAGTTCCACAATCCAGAGCGCCCACTTCCATTAACCGAGCGTTTGACCGAATGGGCGGAGCTGAATAGGTTATCCGGACTCGCCATGAAGGATGTCGTGAGTCATCTGTGGCCAGAAAGGCCCGAGCCGAAGAGTTATTTTGGTTTGGTGCAGCAGTTCCTTGGTGTGGTGCCGCATATCAATGCAATGAAGAGGTCAGCATGCATAGAGGGTGCGCGGATGGCTCTTGCCCGTGTCAAGACATACTGGGCGGAGATGAAGGCCATCGACATTGCATCCCAAGATTCGGACAGGAGCCGAGTACCTGCCGAGCACTATTTTCAGGAAGTTCTGCAGGGCGCTCGTTTAATAGAGACGCAGTGCTTGAAGGATATCATGTTTGAATAACATGTATTATTGTAAAACGATGTTTCGATGGAATATAAAAGCTTTTTATACTTGTGCCTGCAAGAATTAAAATATCTCATGTGCGGCCGTTAATGTATATGTGTATAACCTGAAAGATGGCAGTCTTCGGCTTCAGCCCCCACGCATATAATGCGGGGGTGTTCGCAGAAGGCGCATTTTCACACTTGATCCAACGTCTTGGTCCTATAAAGGAGGTGGTAGCGCAGCGATCTAGGCAACCGGACTATAATGCTTTATCACTTTCACTTAGCCATAGGAGTTTGACAAAGGGGGCTACTATATAGCCCTAGGGGCACCGCTACCGCTTGAATTCGGGCGCGGCGTGCGTGCTGACCGAAACGCCCTTCATTAATGTGGAGGAATCCTAAAGATTCCGGTGGGTCATCGAGTGGTTGACCAGTCTCACACTATATCATGACACCGGTTTTGGCTTTCTCTCGAGGTGCTCGCTTTGGCGAACCGGGCACAATCGCAGTAGTTCTCCTGGTGCCGCCTTAGCTGATAGAGCGGAACATAAGGCAGCAAAACACATGAGCCGGGCAAACCCAACATTTGACCAAAGACATGATTCGGAGCTGCAGGCCAAACTCGCGACGCCGAACACTCCCTAAGGTATTCGGTCTTTATGAAAATAGGCTGAACAACGCCCTTAGTAATAAGCCCCTGGTCTCCAGTGCACGCAAAAAATCTGGCGTGGCTAATGCCAAGACGCCAGCCTCCACCTCGGTTATAGCAAGAAACCGGGGATGTGTATCAACAAGAGACAGTAAAAAAGGTTTGCGCATGGTCTTAATCTGAAAAGAATCCTTGGAACGGGTCCCTACTGCACGTCTGCGCCTGTGTCTCCGTTGTGCCGTATCCTGGACGGGTGTAGCACGGTGTTCATCTGTAAAAGAGAGGAACTTAGTTGAAAAATATCGTGCGAAAATGTTCGTTATATTAAATAAACAAAGTACAATTCAAATGAATAAAATTGAGCTTTATTGTCTCTTGTTGTATATGCGTGGAGCCCCTTGTACGGGGGTATGTGGCTAGTAAGCCCTTGTATGTTTACGCCGGAATCGTCTAGCCATGTCCGGGGTCTGAACGACCTGTTTAGGTGCTTTGATTAGTGAAGCCGGCTTAGTGTGTGGCTGTTAAGGCAGCCGCACAATCTTCCGCGCTCGAGGAACACTCGATATTTCCCTTTAATGAGATGATGCCTCGTGGACCGGGCATTTTAAGTATAAGGGATGCATAATGTGGTATTGCGTTAAAGCGGGCGAAAGCTTCACGTCCCAGTAGTGCTTGATAGCTACTTGTAAATGGGGCGATGTGGAAGGTTAGCTTTTCGCGACGGAAGTTGTCGGGTGAGCCGAACATAACTTCTAGCAGGAGAGAGCCCGTACAATGGGCATCTGGGCCTGGCGTTACCCCTTGAAAGGAAGTGTTGCTATGGCGAATTGTTGTTGGGTCTATCCCCATTTTGCGGATTGTGTCCTGATATAGCAGGTTTAAATCACTGCCGCCGTCCATTAGGACTTGTGTAAAGTGGAGTCCATCAATTATTGGATCTAATACCAAGGCAGTCCAGCCTGCATTCCAGACACTTCTAGAGTAATCCTGATGGTCGAAGGTGATTGGTTTTAACAACCAGTGGCGGGACTCCTCTGGGATAGGCCGTATGGCGCGTATCTCTATGGGCGCCACTCTGTTTTCCCTTTTGTCACGTGAAGTGAGTTTACTGTTTTGACTTCTTGTGAGAAATTATTTTGTTTTCCGGTGCTCTGCTTGTGGGGTTCGTCATCGTCCTCGCTTGGTGTGTCAAGCCCCTTGTGTTCGGTGTTGAGTTTGCCGGATTGCTTGAAGACCCAACAATCTCTGTGGGTATGGTTTGCAGGCCTCCCGGGAGTACTGTGGATTTGACATATCTTGTCCAAGATTTTGTTTAGGTTAGATAGCTCGTCCCTGTTACCTTCAGGGGCAACTTTTTCTGATTCTACCGAGAGCTTTTGAATCCGGCGTTGACTGTCGTGCTCTTCGGGCTGTTTCCCTTGGTCCGGCGCTGGTCCTTGCCGCGTCGCGGTTTCTCGTTTCCATCCCTAACTTCGGATGTACTTGGGTCGCTGGTACTGCATCTTGCCAACCAGATATCCTCTCCTGCACAAAAGCGGGTCATGAGGCTTGTTAATGCGGCCATTGTTCTTGGCTTTTTCTTGGCCGAGGTGTCTGGCGAGCCATTCGTCTCGGACGTTGTGTTTGAAAGCTGCTAAGGCTTCGGCGTCCGGACAGTCGACTATTTGGTTCTTTTTAGTAAGGAATCTGTTCCAGAATTTCCGGGCTGACTCTCCGGGTTGTTGAGTTATGTGACTTAAATCGTCTGCATCCGGAGGTCGGACATAGGTCCCTTGAAAATTTGCCCAAAAGCATCCTCGAGCTCTTCCCAACTTCCAATGGTGTTTTCGGAAGGCTTTTAAGCCAATGCCGGGTTGGCCTTTGAGATTGAGGGTAAGTATTTTATGGCGTGGAGGTCATCTCTCTAGCCATGTGTATGTGGAGGATGTAATCCTCAATCCGCACTCTGTGGTCTGTTGTTCCGTCAGATGCCTCTATGTTTACGGGCTTGAATCCCGCTGAAATTCATGATCCAAAGACCTCATCGGTGAAACATAGGGGTGTGCGGCACCCCTATATCTGGGCGTACCGTGATGTTCGGATATTTGATGTGTTGCATTGCTTACTAGAACTTGCTTTCTTGGCCCATAGATAGATCTGGCTGGGCCATCTTTTTGATGCGAATCCTTGTGCGGATCGCGTGCCGGCTTGTGTGAGGCGTCCTTTGTCGCACTGTGTTGGCCATGGGGTCGTTTGTCCAACCGGGTGGCTTCCTTATTTCTTGATTACGGAGGCTCTAAGGCCTCATCATCAAATTCCGGCAGTAATTTTCGCTTCGGATAGCTCTTTGTGTGGCGATCGCGCCGTATTTGTCTCATGTGTTGAGTACTTTGCTCCATCTAATTCTGAGTGCATCTTCCGCTGTTTTGAGCTTCCGCTTCGCTTTTTCACGCTTCGCCAGCGGGGGCAGAGCCTTTTTGGAGGTTCTTCTGCTCCAGCAACTTGTCCGGCGTGAGGTCGTCCGGACTGTTGTCTTCGCCGGGGACGGGTTGTTTATCCAAGTTGCCCTGTTCGGACGGTTGCTCGATGGCATGTTCGTCGTCCGCCGGTTCGCCCTGCTCTATGGCTGGGTCTGTATGGCTGCTTTCTCTGTCGAGGTGGGGTTTGGAGCGGCGCTTACGCCGCCGCTTTGATTGCTTTTCGAGGGAACGATCCCTCGTTGCGTCCCTTTGTTCCTCGTCGTTGTTTCCTTTAGGTGTATCCACCATGTATACATCGTGAGATGGGGTGGTTGTCCAGTGGCCTATAGGCGCTGGTTCCTGTTCGTCTCCTACATCGTCGTCCATACCGTCGATGTCTTCGGAGTCAAAGTCAAGCATGTCGGTTAAATCATCGACAGTGGCTACAAAGTGGGTGGTGGGTGGGCTTTGAATTTCTTCGTCGTCCGCATCCCAACCTTGCCGACCATAATCCGGCCAGGGCTCTTCTGATAAAGAGAGAAACTTTAGTGAATTCAGGATGTCGCCGAAGGGCGAGTGCTGAAAGATGTCCGCGGCGGTGAACTCCATGATCGGCGCCCGATCGGATTCGATTGGCAGGGGAGCGGAAGGTTCGGAGTCCGGAGAAAAGTCCGGCACCTTGGAGTCACGAGCTCCACAAAGGACAAGGCTGGTGTTCGGTTTGATCGCCGTAGAGATTGCAACCCCTGAGGCAGTGTCTAGCCACCCATCCTCGATTGGCGCAGTCGGCTCCGAGCTAGAGGTCGGAGCGACATCGTGCGGCCTCGTGGCACTGCTCGGCAGCAGAGCTAGATCATGCCCATCGCGACAGTGCGGCGCGCTTGGCTGTGGCTCGAACCCGTCGAAGATCAAGTCTCCGCAGACGTCACCGTAGTTCAAACTTCCAAATCGACTCGATGGCGGGGCGAGCTTTCGATCTGCTCCAGATGGCCAAGTGAATTGGCCCGTAGTGCAAAGCCGCCGAATACGAAGATCTGTCCGGGGAGAAAAGTCTCACCGGACCGCATCGTTGTTGATGATCGGAGGAGCCATCGGGCCTAAAGATGACGACACAGAGGAACTCTCAATGAAAGCACCAATGTCGGTGTCAAAACCGTGGATCTCGGTAGGGGTCCCGAATCGTGCGTCTAGGCGGATGGTAACAGGAGACAAGGGACACGATGTTTTTACCCAGGTTCGGGCCCTCTCGATGGAGGTAAAACCCTACTCCCGCTTGATTAATATTGATGATATGGGTAGTACAAGAGTAGATCTACCACGAGATCAGAGAGGCTAAACCCTAGAAGCTAGCCTATGGTATGATTGTTGTTCGTCCTACGGACTAAAACCCTCCAGTTTATATAGACACCGGAGAGGGCTAGGGTTACACAGAGTCGGTTACAATGGGAGGAGATCTACATATCCGTATCGCCAAGCTTGCCTTCCTCGCCAAGGAAAGTCCCATCCGGACCGGGACGAAGTCTTCAATCTTGTATCTTCATAGTCCAGGAATCCGGCCAAAGGTTATAGTTCGGCTATCCGGACACCCCCTAATCCGGGACTCCCTCAATGCCCTTGAGTGCAACGATATGCTCCTTCAACAAAATATTTTCACATGTGAGATACTTGTTCTGTATACGAGCTAACTCAATCATCTTGAAAGCTTCGATCTCGGTTGGGGTAAGAAGATTGTGATCAAGTTGAAGGATGTCTTCTGTTGCCAGAGCTTGATACTCCGTGGCCTTCTTGATCCCTTCATCCTTGTTGATATCCATGAGTTCTTACCTCTTCAGCTCTATCTTCATTAGCCAAGCATCGTTGTCACCATTGTTGGAGAAGGGGGACGACATGATGCCTGGCCTTGACAACCCTGACAGAGAACAGCTCGAAACAAGAACAGAGGATATTTGCGTGATACAGGAGTCAAAACCTTCGGGAGGTTAGATAATGAATTTTTACCGACCAAAATACGTATCGTGCAAGAAAACGGAGTCTGGAAGGCACACGAGGTGCCCACGAGGTAGGGGGCGTGCCCAGGGGGTAGGGCGCGCCCTCCACCCTCGTGGGGCCCTCGTGTCCTTCTCGGACTGCTACTTATTTTTCTATTGTTCTAAATATTCCAAAACAGAGAAATATTGCCTTAAAAATTGTTTTGGAGTCGGTTTACTTAGCGTACCACATACCTATTCCTTTTCGGAGTCTGAAACATTCCGGAAAGTGTCTCTTATGTATTCCTCCGGGGTCACGGTTTCAATAACATTGGTTTCAACATTTATAGGATTACCTGAGATATAATGTTTGATTCTTTGACCGTTTACCACCTTCGGATTTGTTCCTTCGAAGTTGTTGATTTTTATGGCACCGGAACGATAGACCTCCTCGATAACGTAGGGGCCTTCCCATTTAGAGAGAAGTTTTCCTGCAAAAAATCTTAAACGAGAGTTGTATAGCAATACATAATCACCTACACTAAACTCTCGCTTTTGTATCCTTTTATCATGCAATCTTTTAACTTTTTCTGTAAACAACTTGGCATTTTCATAAGCTTGGGTTCTCCATTCATCAAGTGAGCTAATATCAAATAACCTCTTCTCACCGGCAAGTTTGAAATCATAATTGAGCTCTTTAATAACCCAATAAGCCTTAAGTTCTAGTTCGAGAGGTAAGTGACATGCTTTTCCGTAAACCATTTTATACGGAGACATACCCATAGGATTTTTATATGCAGTTCTATAGGCCCATAATGCATCATCAAGTTTCTTGGACCAATTCT
The DNA here is from genome assembly GCA_021605205.1 of Aegilops longissima. Lineage (NCBI taxonomy): Eukaryota > Viridiplantae > Streptophyta > Magnoliopsida > Poales > Poaceae > Aegilops > Aegilops longissima. The sequence continues at coordinate 629,676,976 of CM038681.1, read as the reverse complement.
TTCTAGACCTATTGACAGTCTTTTGCAAAATTAATTTGAGCTCTCTATTGCTCAATTCTACTTGACCACTAGACTATGGGTGATAAGGAGATGCAATTCTATGATTAACATCATATTTAGCAAGCATTTTTCGGAAAGCACCATGAATAAAGTGTGAACCACCATCAGTCATTAAATATCTAGGGACTCCAAACCTCGGAAAAATAACTTCTTTAAGCATTTTAATAGAAGTGTTATGATCAGCACTACTAGTTGGAATAGCTTCTACCCACTTAGTAACGTAATCAACATCAACTAAAATATGTGTATATCCATTAGAGGCAGGAAAAGGTCCCATATAATCAAAGCCCCAAACATCAAATGGTTCAATAACAAGTGAATAATTCATAGGCATTTCTTGACGTCTACTAATATTACCAATTCTTTGACATTCATCACAAGATAAGACAAACTTACGGGCATCCTTGAAGAGAGTAGGCCAATAAAAACCAGATTGCAATACCTTGTGTGCAGTTCTATCTCCAGCGTGGTGTCCTCCATAAGCTTCGGAGTGACACTTGCGTAGGATCTGTTCCTGTTCATGCTCAGGTACACAATGTCTAATAACACCATCTACTCCTCTTTACAAAGATGTGGGTCATCCCAAAAGTAATGTCTTAAATCATAGAAAAACTTTTTCTTTTGCTGGTATGTGAAACTAGGTGGTATAAATTTAGCAACGATGTAATTAGCATAATCAGCATACCAAGGAGTATTTGGAGAAGTACTTATGACATTTAATTGCTCATCAGGAAAGCTATCATCAATAGGTAGTGGGTCATCAAGAACATTTTCTAACCTAGACAAGTTGTCTGCAACGGGGTTCTCAGCTCCCTTTCTATCAACAATATGCAAATCAAATTCTTGTAGCAGGAGAACCCATCTAATAAGTCTAGGTTTAGCATCCTTCTTTTCCATAAGATATTTAATAGCAGCATGATTAGTGTGAATAGTTACTTTAGAATCTACAATATAAGGTCTGAACTTATCACAAGCAAATACAACTGCGAAGAATTCCTTTTCAGTAGTGGCATAATTTCTTTGAGCATTGTCTAGAGTCTTACTAGCATAGTGGATAACATTTAATTTCTTATCAACTCTTTGCCCTAGAACAACACCTACAGCATAATCACTAGCATCACACATAATTTCAAAGGGTAAATTCCAATCAGGTGGCTGAACAATAGGTGCAGAGATCAATGCTTTCTTAAGTATTTCAAATGGTTCTACACAATCATCGTCAAAGACAAAATATATCTTTTGTAATAAATTAGTCAGAGGCCGAGAAATTTTGGAGAAGTCCTTAATGAACCTCCTATAAAATCTGGCGTGACCAAGGAAACTTCTTATACCTTTGATGTCCTTGGGACATGGCATCTTTTCAATAGCATCAACCTTGGCCTTATCAACTTCAATACCTCTTTCAGAAAATTTATGCCCCAAGACAATACCTTCATTGGCCATAAAGTGGCACTTTTCCCAATTCAAGACAAGATTAGTTTCTTCACATCTCTGCAAAACTCGATCAGGGTTGCTCAAGTAATCATCAAAAGAGGATCCATAGACGGAAAAGTCGTCCATGAAGACCTCACAAATCTTTTCACAAAAGTCAGAGAATATAGCCATCATGCATCTTTGAAAGGTAGCAGGTGCATTACATAAACCAAAAGGCATACGTCTAGAAGCAAAAGTACCAAAAGGGCAGGTAAAAGTAGTCTTTGATTGATCATTAGCCGACACAGGTATTTGAGAGAAACTAGAATAACCATCTAGGAAGCAATAGTGTGTATGTTTGCATAATCTTTCTAGCATTTGATCAATAAAAGGTAAGGGGTAATGATCTTTCTTAGTTGCTTTATTTAATTTTCGGAAATCAATTACCATCCTATAACCTGTAATAATTCTTTGCGGAATCAATTCATCTTTATCATTAGGAACAACAGTAATACCTCCCTTCTTAGGGACACAATGGACAGGACTTACCCACTAACTATCAGCAATGGGATAAATTATACCTGCCTCAAGGAGCTTTAGTATTTCTTTTCTTACCACCTCCTTCATCTTAGGATTCAGCCTTCGTTGATGATCACGAACTGGGTTGGCATCTTCTTCCAATTTTTTTTATGTTGACATAGAGTGGACTAATGCCCTTAAGATCATCAAGAGTATATCCAATAGCAGCATGGTGTTTCTTCAGAGTTTTCAATAATCTTTCTTCTTCATGCTCTGAAAGGTTAGCACTAATAATAACATGATATATCTTCTTTTCATCAAGATAAGCATATTTAAGAGTATCAGGCAACGGTTTAAGCTCAAACATGGGATCACCCTTTGGTGGAGGCGGATCCCCTAGGATTTCAACAGGCAAATTGTGTTTCGGAATAGGTTCCTGTTTAAAGAATACTTCATCTATTTCACTTCTTTCATTCATAAACATATCATTTTCATGGTCTTGCAAATATTGTTCTAAAGGGTCACTAGGAGGTACGGCAAAAGAAGCAAGACCAATAATTTCATCTTTACTAGGCAATTCTTCTTCACGGTGTTGTCTACTAAATTTAGAGAAATTAAACTCATGAGACATATCACCCAAGCCAATAGTAACAACATTCTTTTCGCAGTCTATCTTAGCATTAACGGTGTTCAAGAAGGGTCTACGAAAAATAATGGGACAAAAGCTATCTTGTGGGGAACCAAGAACAAGAAAATCAGCAGGATATTTAGTTTTCCCACACAAGACTTCAACATCTCTAACAATTCCCATTGCTGATATAGTATCTCTATTGGCAAGCTTAATTGTAACATCAATACCTTCTAACTCAGCAGGTGCAATTTCATGCTTAATTTCTTCGTATAAAGTATGAGGTATAACACTAGCACTGGCACCCATATCACATAAGCCATGATAACAGTGATCTCCTATTTTAACAGAAATAACAGGCACGCCTACCACAGGTCTATGTTTATCTTTAGCACAAGGTTAGGCAATTCTAGCAGTTTCACCGTATAAATGAATAACATGCCCATCAATATTATCAGCCAAGAGATCTTTAACAATAGCAATATTAGGTTCAACTTTAATTTGCTCAGGAGGTGTATAAGTTCTAATATTGCTTATACGAACCACAGTTGAAGCTTTAGCATGATCCTTTATTCTAACAGGGAAAGGTGGTTTCTCAACATAAGAAGTTGGAACAATAGGATCATTATAAATGATAGTCTTTTCTTCCACTTTAGTAGGTGCAGCTACTTTTACTTCTATGGGAGGATGATATTTAAACCACTTCTCCTTGGGGGGATCAATATAAGTAGCAAAAGATTCACAGAAAGAAGCTACTATCTCAGAGTCAAGTCCATATTTAGTGCTAAATTTACGAAAAACATCGGTATCCATAAAAGACTTAACACAATCAAACTTAGGTGCCATACCTGACTCCTTACCTTCGTCGAGATCCCAATCTTCAGAGTTGCGTTTAATTCTATCCAATAAATTCCATCTGAATTCAATAGTCTTCATCATAAAAGAGCCATCACAAGAAGTATCGAGCATGGATTGATTATTGCGAGAAAGCCGAGCATAAATTTTTTGAAGAATTATTTCTCTTGAGAGATCATGATTGGGGCATGAATATAACATTGATTTAAGCCTCCCCAAGTTTGAGCGATGCTTTCTCCTTCGCGAGGCCAAAAATTATATATATAATTGCGATCACGATGAACAAGATGCGTAGGATAATACTTTTGATGAAATTCCAATTTCATTCGTTTATAGTTCCATGATCCCGTGTCATCACATAGCCTATACCATGTCGATGCATCTCCCTTCAAAGATAAAGGGAAGACCTTCTTCTTAACAACATCATCGGGTATACCTGCAAGCTTAAATAATCCACAAACTTCATCCACATATATTAGGTGCTCATCAAGATGCTTTGTTCCATCTCCTACAAAAGGATTATCTAGCAGTTTTTCTAACATACCCGAAGGAACTTCAAAGGGAACATTTTCATTTTCAGTAGGTTCAGTAGGTTGAGGAGCAATTCTTTGCTCTACTGGTCGGGGTGAAGATACCCCGAACAAGCCCCTTAGAGGATTACTTTCCATAGTAACAAGAGACAGTAAATTTCAGCACACTATATAAATTTTTCCTTACCAAATTCCACCTACCAAAGGCGCTTCACTCCCCAGCAACGGCGCCAGAAAAGAGTCTTGATGACCCACAAGTATAGGGGATCTATCGTAGTCCTTTCAATAAGTAAGAGTGTCGAACCTAACGAGGAGCAGAAGGAAATGATAAGCGGTTTTCAGCAAGATATTCTCTGCAAGTACTGAAATAACTGGTAACAGATAGTTTTGTGATAAGATAATTTGTAACGAGCAACAAGTAACAAAAGTAAATAAAGTGCAGCAAGGTGGCCCAATCCTTTTTGTAGCAAAGGACAAGCCTGGACAAACTCTTATATAAGGAAAAGCGCTCCCGAGGACACATGGGAATATCATCAAGCTAGTTTTCATCACGTTCATATGATTCGCGTTTGATACTTTGATAATTTGATATGTGGGTGGACCGGTGCTTGGGTGCTGTTCTTACTTGAACAAGCATCCCACTTATGATTAACCTCTATTGCAAGCATCCGCAACTACAACAAAAGTATTAAGGTAAACCTAACCATAGCATGAAACATATGGATCCAAATCAGCCCCTTATGAAGCAACGCATAAACTAGGGTTTAAGCTTCTGTTACTCTAGCAACCCATCATCTACTTATTACTTCCCAATGCCTTCCTCTAGGCCCAAATAATGGTGAAGTGTTATGTAGTCGACGTTCACATAACACCACTAGAGGCTAGACAACATACATCTCATCAAAATATCGAACGAATACCAAATTCACATGACTACTAATAGCAAGACTTCTCTCATGTCCTCAGGAACAAACATAAGTACTCACAAAGCATATTCATGTTCATAATCAGAGGGGTATTAATATGCATAAAGGATCTGAACATATGATCTTCCACCAAATAAACCAACTAGCATCAACTACAAGGAGTAATTAACACTACTAGCAACCTACTAGTACCAATCCCAGACTTGGAGACAAGAATTGGATACAAGAGATGAACTAGGGTTTTGAGAGGAGATGGTGCTGGTGAAGATGTTGATGGAGATTGCCCTCTCCCGATGAGAGGAGCGTTGGTGATGACGATGGCGATGATTTCCCCCTCCCTGAGGGAAGTGTCCCCGGTAGAACAGCTCTGCCGGAGCCCTAGATTGGTTCCGCCAAGGTTCCGCCTCGTGGTGGCGGAGTCTCATCCCGAAAGGTTGCTTATGATTTTTCCCTTGACGAAAGACCTCATATAGCAGAAGATGGCCATCGGAGAGCCAACAGGGGGCCCACGAGGCGGGGCGCGCCTGGGGGTAGGGCGCGCCCCACCCTCGTGGCTGGTGGGTCCCCTCCGTGTACTTCTTTCGCTCAATATTTTTTATTATTTCCAAAAATGACTTTCGTGGAGTTTCAGGACTTTTGGAGTTGTGCAGAATAGGTCTCTAATATTTGCTCCTTTTTCAGCCCAGAATTCCAGCTGCCGGGATTCTCCCTCCTTATGTAAACCTTGTAAAATAAGAGAGAATAGGCATAAGTATTGTGACATAACGTGTAATAACAGCCCATAATGCAATAAATATCGATATAAAAGCATGATGCAAAATGGACGTATCAATAATTCGAAGAGACTTGCAAAGATAAACCAATCATACATAAAAGAATTCAGAGGAGAATCAAATATTGTTCATAGATAATCTGGATCATAAACCCACAATTCATCGGATCTCGACAAACACACCACAAAAGAAGATTACATCGAATAGATCTCCAAGAAGATCGAGGACAACTTTGTATTGAGATCCAAAGAGAGAGAAGAAGCCATCTAGCTAATAACTATGGACCCGTAGGTCTGAAATAAACTACTCACACATCACCGGAGAGGCCATGGAGTTGTTGTAGAGGACCTCCGTGATCAATGCCCCCTCCAGCGGAGCTCCGGAAAAGGCCCCAAGATGGGATCACTCGGGTACAGAAGGTTGCGGCGGTGGAATTAGGTTTTCGTGGTGCTCCTGGATGTTTGGCGGGTACGTGGATATATATAGGAGGAAGAAGTACGTCGGTGGAGCAACGAGGGGCCCACGAGGGTGGAGGGCGCACCCAGGGGGGTAGGCACGCCCCCCTGCCTTGTGCCCTCCTCGATCGTTTCTTGACGCACACTCCAAGTCTCTGGTTCATGTTTGTTGAGAAAATCACGTTCCCGAAGGTTTCATTCCATTTGGACTCCGTTTGATATTCCTTTTCGGCGAAACTCTAAAATAGGCAAAAAAACAGTAATTTGGGCTGGGCCTCCGGTTAGTAGGTTAGTCCCAAAAATGATATAAAAGTGTAAAATAAAGCCCATTAACATCGAAAATAGATAATATAATAGCATGGAGCAATAAAAAAATTATAGATACGTTGGAGACGTATCACCATGCAACGGATGCACTAGAGCTATAAGTATATGAAAGCTCAACAAAAGAAACTAAGTGGGTGTGCATCCAACTTGCTTGCTCACGAAGACCTAGGGCATTTTGACGAAGCCCATCATTGGAATATACAAGCCAAGTTCTATAATGAAAAATTCCCACTAGTATATGAAAGTGATATCATAGGAGACTCTCTATCATGAAGATCATGGTGCTACTTTGAAGCACAAGTGTAGAAAAAGGATAGTAGCATTGTCCCTTCTCTCTTTTTCTCTCATTTTTTTATTTGGGCCTTCTTTTTTTTCTTTTTGGCCTCTCCCCCCCCTTTTTTATTTTTCGTCCGGAGTCTCATCCCGGCTTGTGGGGGAATCATAGTCTCCATCATCCTTTCCTCACTTGGGACAATGCTCTAATAATGATGATCATCACACTTTAATTTACTTACAACTCAAGAATTACAACTCAATACTTAGAACAAAATATGACTCTATGTGAATGCCTCCGGCGGTGTGCCGGGATGTGCAATGATGCATGAGTGACATGTATGCAGAATTATGAACGGTGGCTTTGCCACAAATACGATGTCAACTACATGATCATGCAAGCAATATGACAATGATGAAGTGTGTCATAATAACGTAACAGTGGAAACTTGCATGGCAATATATCTCGGAATGGCTATGGAAATGCCATAATAGGTAGGTATGGTGGCTGTTTTGAGGAAGGTATATGGTGGGTGTATGATACCAGCGAAAGGTGCGCGGTATTAGAGAGGCTGGCAATGGTGGAAGGGTGAGAGTGCGTATAATCCATGGACTCAACATTAGTCATAAAGAACTCACATACTTATTGCAAAAATCTATTAGTTATCAAAACAAAGTATTAAGCGCATGCTCCTAGGGGGATAGATTGGTACAAAAATACCATCGCTCGTCCCCGACCGCCACTCATAAGGAAGACAATAAATAAATAAATCATGCTCCGACTTCATCACATAAAGGTTCACCATACGTGCATGCTACGGGAATCACAAACTTCAACACAAGTATTTCTCAAATTCACAACTACTCAACTAGCATGACTCTAATATCACCATGTCCATATCTTAAAACAATTATCAAGTATCAAACTTCTCATAGTATTCAATGCACTTTCTATGAAAGTTTTTATATTATTCCTAAAAGAAAATTTCCATGGTGTTCTAAAGGACTCTCAAAATAATATAAGTGAAGCATGAGAGATAAATTATTTCTATAAAATAAAACCACCGCCGTGCTCTAAAAGATATAAGTGAAGAACTAGAGCAAAAACTATATAGCTCAAAAGATATAAGTGAAGCACATAGAGTATTCTAATAAATTTCAAATCATGTGAGTCTCTCTCAAAAGGTGTGTACAGCAAGGATGATTATGGTAAACTAAAAGAAAAGACTCAAATCATACAAGACGATCCAAGCAAAACACATATCATGTGGTGAATAAAAATATAGCTCCAAGTAAAGTTACTGATAGACGAAGAAGAAAGAGGGGATGCCTTCCGGGGCATCCCCAAGCTTAGGCTTTTTGGTGTCCTCGAATTTTACCTTGGGGTGCCATGGGCATACCCAAGCTTAGGCTCTTGCCACTCCTTGTTCCATAATCCATCAAATCTTTACCCAAAACTTGAAAACTTCACAACACAAAACTTAAATAGAAAATCTCGTGAGCTCCGTTAGCGAAAGAAAACAAAACACCACTTCAAGGTACTGTAATGAACTCATTCTTGATTTATATTGGTGTTAAACCTACTGTATTACAACTTCTCCATGGTTTATGAACTCTTTTACTAGCCATAGATTCATCAAAATAAGCAAACAACACACGAAAAACAGAATCTGTCAAAAAAAGAACAGTCTGTAGTAATCTGTAGCGAACGCAAACTTCTGGAACCCCAAAAATTCTAAAATAAATTTCTGGACGTGAGGAATTTATCTATTAATCATCTTCAAAAAGAATTAACTAAATATCACTTTCCAAATAAAAATGGCAGCAATTCCCGTGAGCGCTAAAGTTTCTGTTTTTTACAGCAAGATCCAAAAAGACTTTCCCCAAGTCTTCCCAACGGTTCTACTTGGCACAAACACTAATTAAACACAAAAAAACACAAACAAAACAGAGGCTAGATAAATTATTTATTACTAAACAGGAGCAAAAATCAAGGAATAAAAATAAAATTGGGTTGCCTCCCAACAAGCGCTATCGTTTAACGCCCCTAGCTAGGCATAAAAACGAAGATATATCTAGGTATTGCCATCTTTGGTAGGCAATCCATAAGTGGCTCCCATAATAGATTCATATGGTAATTTAATTTTCTTTCTAGGGAAGTGTTCCATGCCTTTCCTTAACGGAAATTGGAATCTAATATTCCGTTCCTTCATATCAATAATTGCACCAATCGTTCTAAGGAAAGGTCTGCCAAGAATAATAGGACATGAAGGATTGCAATCTATGTCAAGAACAATGAAATCTATGGGCACATAGTTCCTATTTGCAACAACAAGAACATAATTAATTCTTCACATAGGTTTCTTAATAGTGGAATCCGCAAGGTGCAAGTTTAAAAAACAATCATCAAAATCACGGAAACCTAGCGAATCACACAAAGTTTTCGAATCGTGGAAACACTAGCACCCAAATCACACAAAGCATAGCATTCATGATCTTTAATTTTAATTTTAATTGTAGGTTCCCACCCATCATAAAGTTTTCTCGGGATAGAAACTTCCAACTCAAGTTTTCTTCATAAGATTGCATCAAAGCATCAACGATATGTTTAGTAAAAGGTTTATTTTGACTATAAGCATGAGAAGAATTTAGCACAAATTACAACAAGGAAATACAATCTATCAAAGAGCAATTATCATAATTAAATTCCTTGAAATCCAAAATACTGGGTTCATTGATATCTAAAGTTTTGACCTCTTCAATCTTCAATTTATCGTAATGACATTTGAAATCTTCTTGAATATCAACAACTGAATGTTTTGAATGGATAGGCATCATTCAAGGAAATACCAAGAATAGTCTTCATACAAATTGAAAAACAACATTAATTCTCAATTCAAGTTAAAAGAATCGCTAGTGTCAAAATTCAATTAAGATATTAATCATAAAAAAATAAAATTGGAGCTAAAATATTCAACACAAACAAAGACCAAGCATCAGGATACTGAAAACTAAAAAACACAAGATGAAGTATGTATAAAAGAGAAATATGGCAAATAATATGCTCAAAAGATAAGTAGCACTGGCTATAACGGTATTCATTGACTTTAAGAACTATCCAAATCAGAAAATTGGCTGTGTTGGAAGTCAAACTTACTATTGGCAATCCATAACGCTGTAAATCCTAGTACTACTAAAAATTGCGTTTAAAAGGTAAGTGATGCAAGAATTAGTAAGATTCTTATTGGAGACAAGGTATAATCAATAGATCATGTAAGTCCCAAGAGTCAAAAAAAATTAATGCAAGCTAAAAGTCTAATCCTTCAGCTTCAGATGAGATCAAAAATAAAAAGAATTTTGGTTTGATATAATAAAAGATAAGTAAATCATGCAAAAAATAGTAATGTGAAAATATATAAAATAGATAGGGAATTAATAAGCTTATCAAGAATTAGTATACGTGATGATAACGAGAAGTAATTTGAAAACAATAAATGAAAATTCAGGATATCATTATAAGAATCCTAAATAGTGACAACTTTTCTCGATTCTATATTTGTTCACCATTCCTATTGAATCTATGCAATCTAGATTTAAGTTCCATAGAATGTACACAAATATCACTTAAAAGGATGAACAGAATTGTCTAGAAAACTAAATAAGTCATAAACATTTTATCCTACGTATTGAACAATAAATACGTTTTGTTTCTTAGGATGGACACATAAATTAACTTAAATAACATTTTCCATTCAAAAGCATACAATCTAGATCTCAACTTAATTCAAATCTTGTCTAAATTACAATATCAATAAAGATATTAGAATTTAAATTTTACAACATAAAGACAAAAACACCACTAATTACATCGATTTTCACAAACATCACAAAGAATTCATCAATAGATCTAAGAATTAAGAGATTATGATTAGGATCAAGAGATATACATTCTAAGCATATATTGGCACTATCTAATGAGTCTAAACTCAAGAGTGGCCATGAGTGATTATGGATTATTAATATGGCCAGCTTCTTAAGGCTTAAGATGGAACTCTATAAAAGTTGCAGGGAATAATATTCAGTCGTACTGGATTTAGAGAGATAAAAATTAGGAAAAGTAGCCTGAATTGGCACATGAGTAGTGCCAAAATGGCAGCCTCTTTCAAATGTAAGTCACTCAACAGATGCTTTCTGATAAGATAATTACAAATATTCACAATCTCAAGGCACCGAAACATCTAAGTAAGCCAAAATTTTGGCAAAATAGAAATTGTGGCTCATTAAGTACGGTAGCCATATGAATCAAATGTAAATAAGCCATAGATCCATCCAAAAATATGAAATCATATGCTGTAGCAAAATAATAGTAGTTAGACATACGCAAATCATAAGCAAATAATGAATGTCAAAAAAAAATGAAGTGGGTTCTGAATTAAACTAGGATTGGAAAGCATGCCAAATTAGAATAAATTGATGGGAAATATTTGCATTATAAAAAGTTCACTAAATATAAACTATACAATGGACATCTTCAGAAGATCTGGACTTTTGAAGCACAGTGGTACAAGGAATTACATTGTTTCTTTATCAAAGTTATCATGGAACTTCTATTTACCTCAAAACTTTATTTCAATCCAATCCAAGCATAAGGGTAATCAATCGTATCATCTTTCTCATGATCTAAATTTTTTATATCAATGGAAATAGATCATTTCTCATGATGTAATTGATATTAAACTAAGAGATACAATACTCAACAAATCTTAGCAATAACTCACAATATTGAATGTAAGATTGTCGATGAATAGGACATAATTGCATAGATGTTTGCGAATTACATAGATATGTATAGCATAGAATCTAATGTCAATATACATATTATGCAACAATATCACAAATGCAATTGTAAATATGAATTGGAATCATGTAGGAAAATCGATGGTATGAATAATCAATTAGGAGGGGATGTAGGTAAGTCGTATTAAGTCATATCAACTACATAATGAATAGCAAGACTATTGAAGGATGATAGTGATAATCCAAATTACTGATTTAAGATCTTCAAAGTAACATCAAATACTATTGAACAAAAATCATATTCATATAGCAAAAAATTCACGCAAATGACACAGATAGAGTACAAATATCCCCACAAACTTCTTAATCCCAGCCATAACAAACAATTAATATCAAATCTAGATTCATGACTTTCTAGAATTATATCTAAAAGATTCCAGATCTAAAGACTCAATGAAAGTAATCTTCAGAATAATATTTTTAAAAAACACCAGTCTAAGATCTACTAAAACAATACATATCTCAAAAAGTAACACATGAATCAATAAATTCAAAATTCTCATCAAAGTAACAAGGAGTTATGTACAATAGACTTCACATACAAGAGATAATTATTCTACAATAGTTCAAAAATGTATCTCAAGTAATTAAATACAAGATGAAAAGGAGCCATGCATCCATTAGTTTTGGCCTGATATAACTGACCCATGGCTAGATTAGCTGACCTGTCAAATCATCAATCTTAGCCAAATGAAAATATACGAACGAAATAGATCTGTAGTCTAGTAAAGAAATCAAAACATTAAGTTTACGTAAAAGTATTTTGATTAGAGGTGTACTATGTATACAACTTTCCAGGATGAATTAAGCATAGATCATCAATACACAAGCAAAACAAATCTGATGTGAATCTATAATTAGCCAACGCAATTAAATTGGATCCAATGTAAAAAAATTTCGAGTGCTTGGCATTTTCCATATCCTTAACATTACTAGATTCATTCCAATACAAATTACCATTCGTAGCCAAATGTACCAAGATCCTTAAGCTTCCAAGTTTCACGTCTCTTGTCACACCAATTACAAACACCAAAGCTAATAAATATTCTAACAGCATAAAAAAATAAAAATGGGGCGTCAAACTGCTTAAGAAACTAAGCAACAAGATAATCTGTAATGCCAACTTTGTCCTAATGGCTCAAAACTTAATGTAATTTAACTTCTCTAGGTATTCAATCTTCTTACGAAAGAATTAGATTCTCAAAATCAAAATGCACAATCTTATAAAAGGTCCAAGAATGTCATAAGATGAACATTCTAGAATCATGAACTAAGCACATATCTATGAACACACAAATTTAATTCTAAATAATTTCTATATGAAGACCATGGAATTTAAAAATCATCAATCAAAAAGCATGTCACTCAAATTTTGCATTCTGAATAAATATTGCACCCATTCACATAAGCTAGTTTCATTTTTACATTAATTCAATTAGATTCCCCACTCTCAAAGTTTACTGGTAACTCCAAATCATATTCTAAATATCAAAATAACAATTATAAAAGGTTATTTGATATAAATAAAATTACAATCACAGGAATACAAATCAAGGATATAAATAAAATTTTATCCAAAATGGCTGTATCAAATGCTTAACACCTTACATTCATAAATAAATCGATTGGCACTTCAGGTAAGTGCCATCTTTGTCCAAATTGTGCAATCCAATGCAAATAGATTAATAGTAATTCAAATTTTGACTTATCTAAGTGTTCTAGCTACCTAAAGAAACTTAAGCTAATCATCCTCTTCATGACATCTAAAGCTTTTTTGCACAATCAGAAACTTAGGATGGCTTTGAGGAATATGATATGTAGGTGATAATCTATTTCAAAAATAATCATCAGGAATATAGCCAGTTGCAACATCAAGACTAAAATCTCTTCACAAGATTAGTTCTTAATGAGTAAATCTAAATGTCAAATTAACATATCATTCAAAAATTGTAGGAATCCTATTAGGAATACAGAGTTGATTAAAATACCAGTTGTACCTAGCACTTCAACAACAACATAGATCATATTTCAATAATTAGAAGTTAACATTAGGTTCAACATATAGAAATTTCTAGGATCATCAAACTTATCAATCAAGTTTTTATAAGATTGCAATGCAATAGCTATACAATATATTAGAAAGTGATTGTTCTAACAGATGATAGATTAAGGCTCAGATGATCAAAATTCTGAATCAATTCAAACGCAATAATCATAATACTTAAATTCACATGTGAGATTCCTAATAAATGGGTTCAATTATCCTAAGAGTTTGCACTCTTCATATCAATTTACAATTCTTATTGCATTCTAAAACATGCTTTCGAGTAACTTATAAGGACTTGCACCTTATCGTGATCAATATTTATCAACGAAATGCAAAGTTACAAAATTTCAATAGGAAGAAATACTAATTTAAAATCTTGCAATTTATTTGCATAAACTAGAATCAGAAAGATCTAATGTGTAGCATCCCGAAGCGGCATGTCTTTCATATTGACATCAATAAATTACAAGTGCTTTGAAGAGAAATGATTCAATGCATTGTGGATGGAAAGTCCAATTTAAGATATAACTGATGCCATGAATATACCAGATCCAGCAACTCAAATAACAAGCTTAAGCAACATTCTAGATGTGATAAACGAAGTTGAACTAAGTATAAAGAGCTATGGCAAATAAATGAATGAGAGGGATCAGTATTATATGTATGAATGTAATTACCTACAATTCACGTTGAATGCTGTTTACGGAAGTCATTGATTAAAATATGTCATCGTGCCAAAAAATCTTTATCACATCTGTTTCACAAAGAGTCATCAAATAAGCAATTCTTATTAAACAATATCAACAAGTAGATTGCTCAATAGCACGATCATAAGACAATAAGGACTCTTAAACAATCAAAAGGTTCATCAATTCCTCAGAATACTGATTTTATAATTGATAAGAATTTAGTTTTAGTAATAAAGATGCAAATAAATAATGCAATCGAAAGGAATTGGAAGATTATTAGAGTTTGCACCGGCTTCAAAGTTTCAAGTCTCAAAGAGCAATCATTCCCAGTGGTACGATCTTAGAGAATTTATGAAGTCAAATTTGAAATATACAAATTGTATAGACATCACGCATGAAATGTACAAACATTGATGGAATCATACCAAGATTATCCTATCCAACATGCATTGGTGAATCATAAGCATATAGTTTTAAAGCTCATAGAGGATAAGTTCTAAGAAGATGATTACTCAGGTTATCCTTGGATGGAATACATGTGCTTCCATGGATACAGAAGTTGAACTACTATTTTCATGGCAAAGAAAACCAACTTTAGCCAACCTTAAAGCAAAATGCAAATAGAAACATCATACTACAATAAATTCAGCAATATCATTGTTCAAGAACGATCATAAATTCAAATTAGGATTGCAACCCAAAGAAGATTACAGCAATGATCTCATACAAGAACTTTATCAACCAAAGAAAACATCTATAATTACAGGATTCTAGTCTGAAGTAATACGAATACGGAGATTCATGAATATTGACTGGTCAATCATCTTAAGACTAAAAGAGTATTGATCTTTGCCATAAGGTATGCGGCAATTCAGTTTCATGCGTCCATGATTCGAAGTTCAAATTATGAGGAAAAGTAGGGTACATCAAAGGCATGGGAGGGGCATGAGGAAAAGATGCGACTCAATAAGTCTCTAATAAGTTCAAGATCACACCCAAGTTTCGATGACGTTCTTGGAATATCAGTTATATCTGTGGATGCATTCTGGTAAAGCTTAAGCAAAAATACAATTGTTGACGTTATGTTGTCAAATGTCCTGAAAGTCCGAAAAACCTTGAATCAATGTAATTAATAGCTGGCATAATTTAAGTGAGGTACATGACGAATGCATAGGTTAAGTATATACTCAAAAAGAATTTAACGGTGGATCAATTCTGTCAAGCAGGGCATGAGCCATCATCATATCCAAGCAAGTTCAAATGAAATTCATGAATAAACATCTAAAACGTATAAGGATCAATGCCTATTTAGGACTAGTAGAAAGATCCAGATGCCATCCATTATTATGATATTTTTATTGGTTTTTTCTTATCCCAATAAATTATCATCATCGGCTGAGAAATACTCACATTTCTTGGGAAGATTACATACTTATTAGTAACTAAGATTCAGCCAAATTAAATCAAATATGATTATAATCTCTCAGGATAATATCTACAGAGCGATTATAACGTGATTCCAAAATGATCAATCTTTGGATTAAAGATAAGTGTATAATATAGTGAACTTATGCAATAATCTAATGCTAAATATAATAGGAGTTCGTTTTAGAAGTAGGTGAAGTAGATCATATATGCGATTAAAGTGCAATGTGAAGTAAGGTTAATATACTCAACATTGATCCTATCAAATGAATCTAGATGATATAAAGTTATATATAAACAAAGTAATCATTCTAGGAAAGATGTACAGGATAAACATCTTCCATGCAATAGGAAAACCCATATATTATCTAGGCACAATAAGTTACTCTCACAGGGATCAAAGACTTCACACAAGTATTTCTCAATCAAACTACTCCTAGCATGACTCTAATCTTAGTCAATCTTAACAATTTCAAGTATCAAACTTCATAGTAATTCAATACTTTATGAAACTTATATATCAAAATGAAGAATTCATGATTGTTCTAAAAGGACATCAAATAATTAGATCGAAACTAGAGATTAAACATTTTTGCACTTTATAATTGACCAACGACAACAACAAAAAATAGAGTAGAGAACAGGATAAATGATATTGGAAGATCACGGCAGAAAGGAAAGGGTAAGGAGGAGAGGCAATTTGATGATGTGGTCTGAGTGATGCGTACGTGATTTTGAACGTACGGATCTCACACTCAAGCTGGGAAAAGGTAATTATTAGCAGTAAATGAAGAAATAATACAATAGGTATTTTAGAAAGAATTGTTAAGAAATAGTAGATATAGTAAAGAAGAATTAGATTTAGGTCATGTAAGTCTAATAACACATGATATACTCAAAACTGACATAATCTAAGATGCAAGATAAACATGTAAATCTCATGCAAAATAACTTCGTCCATACACGCGTTCCTACATATCAGAGCATGACAAAACATCTTCAAAATAAACGATAAACTTCAAATATCACAAATAATAGAGATCATATCACATTCATCTAAAACAATTATCGTACAAACCAAAAGATCATGAAAGTAATCAAATTATGGTCAAAGGAAAAAAATTAGTACGATATCTAATAAAACCCGAGATAGTGAGCTGGCAACTACTCGAAAAGCATGATTCTTACAATCTCAAGGTGTGCGGATGTTGTATAAGAAAAGACTCTACAAGAGCAAGACCATGGGTAGCCTGCATGCAAGTCTTCGCCCAAGCTTGGTGTTGATATTGGTGTACCCGCTTATCTTGCACCTCAACACAAATTCCTGATTACCAAAATATAAATTAGCTAAACAAAAAATATATGATGACATATATAGTGTTAACGTATACATCGGATGACTTAGATAGACTCAAAAAAGAAACAAGACACTGTCAAAAAGCATGAGATCGAATACAACCAATTCTAATAATCACGTAGATATCTAAATCTCTTCAAGATATTTACTTTCAAATAAAGGAGAATTCTCCTTTTTTTTTGCTTTCGCTTCCCCTTATTCACCACCAACAAGCTATATTTTACTGACAATCAAAATAATAATTTCTACAAGACAACCTACTAGAAAAAGATTATTGATGCCTCTGTAGGATCATAGTGGTCATATAGATTATAGGTTTTATCTCAATGTCCAGCTCAAGGATTGTCTAATACGTCATAATTGCACAATTGGAGGTAAAGCATAGGATTGCTTAGAAGATGGATACATGAACGAAAAAAATTAGGTCTTAATTGGATCAAGTAAAAATCACAATAGAACTAATCAAAGTTAACGACTAGAATACAAAATACATTCATTCAATTAAGAGCATATAAATTCTGATATCCATAGTTCATAGTGCATCAGATCACATTAAAAGTTATTACATACAAGATACCATTCACAGTCAATCTTAAAACAATTATCATATAAATTCCTGATCAACTTTCATGATATTTTCCTAATTTCATTCTAGATCTAAAATTGGATAGGTAAATCTATACCTTCAATATATGAAAACAAATAATAGAAATAATAACTAGATATCTATTCAACTGGACTCAAAAGTTCAGCAGATAGTTGAACTAAATATCAGCTAGACAATATCATGTGGTGAAATCTATAAAGTACAAGAGAAATCCTCCGCATCAACTTAGCTTTTCTCGAATACTTGAGATAAATTCTTTATCTGTTCAATCCATCATTTTCAAATTGAATTACCAATTATAGATCTGGACGTCAGAAAAAAACCCTTAGGTTGAAAATTCTAAATACCTATTATTATCTCATTAGAACTATAGCAAGCATCATAGCAAACACAACATCTCAAAACATTATTCTTAGCATACTTACAATCTATGCTGAGAATTTATCATATATCTAGATTCTAAATATTTATAAAGCCTCGACTAAAAGTTTAGCAATCAAGATCATCTCATTCACTGACAATACAACACACAGAGTGAATTATATAGCAAATATAATAAGGTGTCAGATCTTGTAGGCATGATATTCAGATACTTTAGGCAAAACCTAGATTCTAGAAATCTTAATTCCACTTTCTTCTGAATCAATCGTTTAATTATGCATATCAGAATACAAAGCAACTATCAAATATCTAGAATCATGACAAACATTTTTTAAGTCATAGTATCTGAGCATAACAACATCAACACGAAACAGCAACAAAAGGAACAAAGAAAAAAGAAGAAGAATAAATGTGAATAAGTTTGATGACTATCGTTTAGATCTCGCACCGATGTGTGGTATTGACTTACTGGGAATCAACGAAATCTACGAGCATTCTTTCTGAAAATATGGCTGATCAGTTTGACTCAATCCAATGCTCAAGTCAACTCCAATGAACCAGGTAAAGGTTCACTTACTAATGACAGATATAGATTTTTAGATAAAGAGAAATAAAAAGCTAAAGCAATTGAGATAGTTGACCATGTACATGCTTAAGACATATATAGGAAAGATTACAGAATTAAAAAAGATATATATTCTAGCAATCATATAGCACTCCTAAATGATATATTCTACTGATCATCAGCATCTTATTAATCATAAGAGGTAGTATAAATAAGATAAGAACTCTGAATTATACCTCTATCTCGTGCAAATGTTCCACATCAGACAAATTAACAAAGCAGCATCATTGAGAGACATCTATAGCAAACATATAATTCAACTCTAAAAATCTCTAAGATCAATAATTTCAATCTGATAAACAAATATCGGATGACCAAGGATTACATAAGGCTCGAATCAAGATTGAGATCAAGAAAACTTACTATAAATACTGTGAATATATCAATCACAGATTGTGAGTCTGATCAAGCTTAATAAGCAAGAGATCTTCGAAAATGAAGGTCTGCCTTGATATATATTAGGAAGAGAGAGACTAGGAGGGCCATACTCATGCCTCTTTTGCCCATCGAGTTTAGATAGTGGTCTTCCTGATGATTTTTTCGCAAATCAAAAGCAAAACAAAGTTGCTCGTAGAGAGTCCAATATTGAAAGCACACAATAGTATATAGCATGGACAAAAATAAACGACGACACAAGGAGAAGAGTAAAGAGTAAGAAAGGCATGGCAAGATAGGGATTTTGAGACTTGGATTCGCGTCTAGATTCACAGTGAAATGTTGGAGTATCTGAGACTGGTGCATGACAAGGAGAATGTACTGCTCTTTTTTAGGCTCTGTCCCTTATTTTTGCCAGTTCATCGTGGATCATGCTCATCCTCACAATGCAATAGTCAACTATACTTACAATCAAGAATAAATATTGTATGATAGGAATCGTATGGCAATGATGCTAGTGTGAGAATTATGAGCGCCATAGTCACTATGTCTCAAGCAATATACTGTAGTGTCAATATAAATGAATATCTGGATGCATGATGCATAGTGCGTGAAGATTGTTATATACAAGCTATAAAGCATTGAGTAAATACGATAACTAGTAAGATACATATTAGAAATCTATAGTATAACATTATCTCAGGAATAATACTGTCTCCACCTATGAGCAATAACCTTTCATAGAACAGTAGACCAAACTTACAAGATTCAAATTAAACATCAACTAGATTAAATATATTAAAATTATCAACAAATCATGATTCACACAAAGTTATATTAAATCAGGGTTAGATCAAAAAAAGAAGCATAGTAATATCTTAAACACCAATAGAAGCTGAGATACTCGATATGCCTGAGATCAACAATGATCTCTCAAGTGCAGCAAAGTTGGTCTAGGTCAAATATAAAGACGTAGCAAACATGGGTGAGCCCAGGTCGTGAGATGTCACCCCACTAGCTTGTCGTTTATTGATCACTGGCTCTACTTTTTACCTAATAAAACGAATCACATTAAATGAATTTTAAACAAATCAAGGACTTAATGAATCATTGTTTTATGGTTAAGTATACATTTCCTTTTATTTTGCCTTTTGCCCCTTGTCAACGCTGTGAATCTAGCTCACTCCATAATATTGGACAATTTATATTACACTCAAGAATTAACTATACTAAAAAAAATGCAGAATCGTGGTGTCTGTTGCAAGATC
This sequence comes from Aegilops longissima, assembly GCA_021605205.1. Taxonomy (NCBI): domain Eukaryota; kingdom Viridiplantae; phylum Streptophyta; class Magnoliopsida; order Poales; family Poaceae; genus Aegilops; species Aegilops longissima. The sequence continues at coordinate 629,656,586 of CM038681.1, read as the reverse complement.
AGATTCAGTTACGGTCTTTGCACAAAACATAAAAACACAAAAAGCTAGATAATTTTAATAAACACAAATCAGAAAATAAATGTCCTCAAAGCTCATACTACAATAAGAAATAGTATTAAACATTGGAGCTCAAAGTTGCCAAAAGAATTAATAATTTTTAATTCACACTTAACAAAAACTAATATCTTCTTGATAAATATATACCAAGTTAAGAGTTCCAAAAAATAGGACTAATCAATCTATGCAGACCAAATTATGGGAATCCTATGACAACCGACATAATTTCACATGTTTTATAAAGACCAAGATTTAAAATTCAAACACGAAACTAGCAATACAAATTAATGTAAACAAACAAAACAAAAAATCATGATTTAATTTATTTTATTGGTTACCATCATAAATTCTGGAAATTCAACTCTTTTCCAAAGATTGCTAAGCATCAAATTAGTTTAGTAAAACATTTACTAAAGATGGAAGAATTAGACAAATCAAAGGAATACATTAAAGACATATTTAATCTTAAATCAAAATAGGTTCATGTTTAAGATACTTAATCACTTAAAATTTGCTCAAATCTAAATCAAATAGGGTCATTCAGCCATAATATCAAGTTCATATCAAAAAGTTATAGGATCTCAATACTTTTAGATAATCTTTATTAAAATAACAACTCACAAAGATCTTTTAACCCAGGTCTTTCTAACTATAATAAATTCAATTTAGAGATCATTGACTTAGGAATAAAATCAAGAATAACTAAGAATTTCATCTTCGTAAACCTACTTAAAACTTCTTCATATGAATTTAACTTTTAGAGTATAATTCTAAACAATTCAAAAAGATCTTTATATCAATTTAGAATTCCAAATTCTTAAAGAATCTAGAAAATCTAAAATTATTAATCGTTTTAAAATGTCTAACAAAATTCACTTCAAATCAATACATCAATCAATGTAGCAAAGGTCAGATTAGAACCTAATTCCAATTTCAAAGTTCAATTTCACTCAAAACATAATCTCAATCATGCATTTTTAATATCTTCAATACCTTGAGAAAATTACATAAATATCTAGGATTTTACTTCTTAAGTTTAAAGTCCCCAGTCATAAAAGTTTCTAGAAAATTCAACATAAAATTATAATATCATAAATTCAAATTTGTAGGGAATTTGATCTTAATTTCAAAATAAATGAACAGTTCATATCAATTCTTAAAATTCAATTCGTTTAAGGATTCTTGAAAAACTAGAGATAAAGGCATTTGCTTATTCATAATTAATTTTTGAAGACAAAACAATTTAACTCTCTAAGAAGGAATTAATTAATCCATTCACAACTTTTTCAATAACAAACAGATTATAAGTATCTCTTCAGGGAAAATTATTTCAATACAAATCACAAACATATTTATTAATCACAAAAGTTTCGATTACTAAAATATTGTTTGGATTGAAAGTCATCAATTATATTTGATGGAAATCAAACAAAGAACAAGCAAAAAAAAGAAAAGAATCTAATAAAGCAATAAGGAACAACGAGACAAATCTATGTAATTGCTAAATGTAATTGGAGTCTTATTTCGAGATTTCAGATCAAAGGTTGTTGGGCAAATCATAGAGTCGAATTCAAACCTAAATCTTTGCTAATCTTAGCATTTTTCCAAAGGAATTTGCACAATAGCAATTTCTAGTTTTAGACATGACATCAGAGAATTCATCTCACATCATAAGCAAAACATAAAGTTCAATTCACGTACTTAAGTGATCCTAATTGATAAGATTTCTTTTCTAGATAGAGAAATATTTAAAAAACATAAAGATGTCGAATTAATTATAGAAGATAACAAGCATATTACTTTCATAAGAATATAATGGGTAAGGAATTAATTAACGAATCAATTTGAATATTCATGATAGTTTAATATTCATAAGTAAGACATTCTGCATCTATAACACATATGTCAACAATTATAAGAATTATTCCATAGAACGATAATCTTTAAGAAGATGACATTAAGGTAACTTATGGAATGAAAAACCATATTCAAGTAATTTTATTTTACACGGATCAAGCAGAGTTAAAAGTAGCACTTCCAACGAAGAAATTGTGTCAACCAATCAAATTAGAACTTGCAATTAAATCATCATAAAAGAATTCGAAGATCAAATTGTTCATTAATTGGTAAAACCAATTCATGGATCTACCAAACACAAGAAGATACAGATATTCAAAGAATCAAGAATTTATGAGCAAAGAGAAAAGAAGATACTAAAAGGAAGAGTTGAAGTAAACACCATCCACAAGCATGGAGTGAGTGGACAAGCTTTGGAGTGAACCCCAAGTGGGATCTGACAAAGGTTGGGAAATTTTCTGGTCGATTGGTAACGGAAAATATTAAAAATTGGCATAGGCCCATGAGAGGCTGGGAGTGCCAGTCCCAAGTTTAAGCCACAAGTTCCGGAAGCTGTTGAAATAGCCAAGTATGACTGAACGAATCAAAGAAATAAATAGGCAAAAATGGTTGGTAGTATTAGGTAGTCCCATGTAAGGAAATAACCTAAATCAAATAGATAATATAGCTGCAAAATTACTTAGATGATCCCATCAACGATCACTAGAGTATAAGTTAGAATACCATCGTCATTCCCCGACCGCCACTCATAAGGAAGACAATAAATAAATAAATCATGTCTCACTTCATCACATAAAGGTTCACCATACGTGCATGCTACGGAATCACAAACTTCAACACAAGTATTTCTCAAATTCACAACTACTCAACTAGCATGACTCTAATATCACCATGTCCATATCTTAAAACAATTATCAAGTATCAAACTTCTCATAGTATTCAATGCACTTTCTATGAAAGTTTTATATTATTCCTAAAAGAAAATTTCCATGTTGTTCTAAAGGACTCTCAAAATAATATAAGTGAAGCATGAGAGATAAATTATTTCTATAAAATAAAACCACCGCGTGTTTCTAAAAGATATAAGTGAAGAACTAGAGCAAAACTATATAGCTCAAAAGATATAAGTGAAGCACATAGAGTATTCTAATAAATTTCAAATCATGTGAGTCTCTCTCAAAAGGTGTGTACAGCAAGGATGATTATGGTAAACTAAAAGAAAAGACTCAAATCATACAAGACGATCCAAGCAAAACACATATCATGTGGTGAATAAAAATATAGCTCCAAGTAAAGTTACTGATAGACGAAGAAGAAAGAGGGGATGCCTTCCGGGGCATCCCCAAGCTTAGGCTTTTTGGTGTCCTCGAATTTTACCTTGGGGTGCCATGGGCATACCCAAGCTTAGGCTCTTGCCACTCCTTGTTCCATAATCCATCAAATCTTTACCCAAAACTTGAAAACTTCACAACACAAAACTTAAATAGAAAATCTCGTGAGTCTGTTAGCGAAAGAAAACAAAACACCACTTCAAGGTACTGTAATGAACTCATTCTTGATTTATATTGGTGTTAAACCTACTGTATTACAACTTCTCCATGGTTTATGAACTCTTTTACTAGCCATAGATTCATCAAAATAAGCAAACAACACACGAAAAACAGAATCTGTCAAAAAAAGAACAGTCTGTAGTAATCTGTAGCGAACGCAAACTTCTGGAACCCCAAAAATTCTAAAATAAATTTCTGGACGTGAGGAATTTATCTATTAATCATCTTCAAAAAGAATTAACTAAATATCACTTTCCAAATAAAAATGGCAGCAATTCCCGTGAGCGCTAAAGTTTCTGTTTTTTACAGCAAGATCCAAAAAGACTTTCCCCAAGTCTTCCCAACGGTTCTACTTGGCACAAACACTAATTAAACACAAAAAAACACAAACAAAACAGAGGCTAGATAAATTATTTATTACTAAACAGGAGCAAAAATCAAGGAATAAAAATAAAATTGGGTTGCCTCCCAACAAGCGCTATCGTTTAACGCCCCTAGCTAGGCATAAAAACGAAGATATATCTAGGTATTGCCATCTTTGGTAGGCAATCCATAAGTGGCTCCCATAATAGATTCATATGGTAATTTAATTTTCTTTCTAGGGAAGTGTTCCATGCCTTTCCTTAACGGAAATTGGAATCTAATATTCCGTTCCTTCATATCAATAATTGCACCAATCGTTCTAAGGAAAGGTCTGCCAAGAATAATAGGACATGAAGGATTGCAATCTATGTCAAGAACAATGAAATCTATGGGCACATAGTTCCTATTTGCAACAACAAGAACATAATTAATTCTTCACATAGGTTTCTTAATAGTGGAATCCGCAAGGTGCAAGTTTAAAAAACAATCATCAAAATCACGGAAACCTAGCGAATCACACAAAGTTTTCGGAATCGTGGAAACACTAGCACCCAAATCACACAAAGCATAGCATTCATGATCTTTAATTTTAATTTTAATTGTAGGTTCCCACCCATCATAAAGTTTTCTCGGGATAGAAACTTCCAACTCAAGTTTTTCTTCATAAGATTGCATCAAAGCATCAACGATATGTTTAGTAAAAGGTTTATTTTGACTATAAGCATGAGAAGAATTTAGCACAAATTACAACAAGGAAATACAATCTATCAAAGAGCAATTATCATAATTAAATTCCTTGAAATCCAAAATACTGGGTTCATTGATATCTAAAGTTTTGACCTCTTCAATCCCACCTTTAACAATTTTTGCATCAAGATCTAAAAACTCCGAATTTTTGGAACGCCTTCTAGGTAAAGGTGGCTCATCTTCAGTCCCATAATTATCAAGATTCATATTGCAAAACAAAGATTTAATAGGAGACACATCAATAACTTTTAGATCTTAATCTTTATTTTCGTAGAAACTAGAAGAACACGCTTTCACAAAGCAATCTTTCTTAGCACGCATCCTAGCGGTTCTTTCTTTGCACTCATCAATGGAAATTATCATGGCTTTGAGAGACTCATTGATATCATGCTTAGGTGGAATAGATCTAAATTTCAAAGAATTAACATCAAGAGAAATTATATCCACGTTCCTAGCCAACTCATCAATCTTAAGCAACTTTCCTTCAATCAAAGAATTGAAACTCTTTTGCGAAGTAATAAATTCTTTAATACTAGATTCAAAATCAGAGGGCATCTTATTATATTTGCATAAGAATTGTTGTAGGAATTACCATAATTATTATAGGAATTACTAGGAAACGTCCTAGAATTAAAATTACCTCTATACGCGTTGTTGCCAAAATTGTTCCTACCAACAAAATTCACATCCATAGATTCATTATATTCTCAATCAATGTAGACAAAGGCATATCATTAGGATCAGTAGGAGCACTCTTATTAGCAAACAATTTCATAAGTTCATCCATCTTTCCACTCAAAACATTAATCTCTTCAATTGCATGCACTTTTTTACTAGTAGATCTTTCAATGTGCCATTGAGAATAATTATCCATAATATTATCTAGGAGTTTGGTAGCTTCTTCTAAAGTGATTTACATAAAAGTGCCTCCCGCGGTCGAATCTAAAAGATTTCTAGAAGCAAAATTCAAACCGGCATAAAAATTCTGTATAATCATCCATAAATTCAAACCATGTGTAGGGCAATTCCGTATCATTAATTTCATCCTATCCCAAGATTGTGCAACATGTTCATGATCAAGTTGCTTAAAATTCATAATATCGTTTCTAAGAGAGATGATCTTAGCGGGAGTAAAATACTTAGAGATAAAGGCATCTTTGCACTTATTCCATGAATTAATACTATTTTTAGGCAAAGACGAAAACCAAGCTTTAGCACGATCTCTAAGGGAAAAAGGAAATAGCTTCAATTTAACAATATCATTGTCCACATCTTTCTTCTTTTGCATATCACACAAATCAAGAAAGTTATTTAGATGGGTAGTGGCATCTTCACTGGGAAGGTCGGCGAATTGATCTTTCATGACAATATTCAACAAAGCAACATTAATTTCACAAGATTCAGATCGTAAGAGAAGAAATCGAGTGTTATGAAAATCATTGTTGTTGGTATTGGTAAAGTCACACAATTTAGTATTATCTTGAGCCATCGTGACAAGCAAGCAATCCAACACACAAGCAAACAAGAAGCAAGCAAAAAAGAGGCGAACGGAAAAAGAGAGGGTGAATAAAACGGCAAGGGTGAAGTGGGGGAGAGGAAAACGAGAGGCAAATGGCAAATAATGTAATGTGAGGGATAAGAGTTTGTGATGGGTACTTGGTATGTCTTGACTTGTGCGTAGACTCTCCGCAAGAATTGCAGAAATGGCTTGTTGTCGGAGTCAAATCTTGACTTGACTTGGTGCGAATCTCCCGACAACGCGCCGTAAATCCTTCTTGCTACCTCTTGAGCATTGCGTTGTTTTTCCCTTGAAGAGGAAAGGGTGATGCAGTAAAGTAGCGTAAGTATTTCCCTTAGTTTTTGAGAACCAAGGTATCAATCCAGTAGGAGATCATGCTCAAGTCCCACGCACCTACACAAACAAATAAGAACCTCGCAACCAAGCGATAAAGGGGTTGTCAATCCCTTCACGGTCACTTACGAGAGTGAGATCTGATAGATATGATAAGATATTTTTTTGGTGTTTTTATGATAAAGAGAAAAAAAGATGCAAAGTAAAATAAATGGCAATAGAAATAGCTAAGTGTTGGAAGATTAATATGATAGAAGATAGACCCGGGGGCCATAGGTTTCACTAGTGTCTTCTCTCAAGAGCATAAGTATTACGGTGGGTAAACGGATTACTGTCGAGCAATTGATAGAAAAGCGAATAATTATGAAAATATCTAGGCATGATCATGTATATAGGCATCACGTCCATGATAAGTAGACCAAACGATTCTCTGATCTACTACTATTACTCCACACATTGATCGCTATCCAACATGCATCTAGAGTATTAAGTTCATAAGAACAGAGTAATGCTTTAAGTAAGATGACATGATGTAGAGGGATAAACTCATGCAATATGATATAAACCCCATCTTTTTATCCTCGATGGCAACAATACAATACGTGTTGTTCCCTTCTCACATCGGGATCGAGCATCGCAAGATTGAACCCAAAGCTAAGCACTTCTCCCATTGCAAGAAATGGAGTCAATGCAGATGACAGAGCAATTATGAAGGCTTCACAAAAATAATTGTCATCAAGCTTACAAGAAGGGCATTAAAGGAAATCAGCAATTATAATGAAAATCCATAATAGTATATGGGCTTTAAAGATATGGTGGTTTGAACCAAAAAGGTTTTCATTATGGTCTTTTCTGGCTCCTTTTGATCCATCTTTGAAAATCATAGTTCAAACAATTTCCACTTGGGAAATGTCAAAATATGTCATCCACCCATATAAACAAAATAAATAATCTGCATTTAACTAAGTACCTCGTGCTAGGGAATACAAACTTAAAATATTCTTTCACAATACTCAACTACATGACTCAATATACATGTATTTAAAAATTAAGTAAACTTCATGCAATATTCTGAAGTTTATTAATCCTAAAGAAATTTGGTGTTTAAGGATAAATTGTGAACAGGGAAATTTTATAAATAAAGCGGTTAAAGAAAGTGAAACTGAAACATTAGTCAAAAATAAATAGCAAATATTTATAAACAAATATTAGCCTCTCAAAGGGTGTGAAATAATGTAATGAAAGCCAATCATAAGAGACAAAAAAAAATCATGTGTATAAATAAGTCCAAGTAAGTACGATAAAAAAAAGATTTTTCCCATCCCAAGCTACCTTTTGTCCAATTTAGGGTAGGAACCCAATAGCTTCCATTTTTAAATAAAATTTTAAAACAAAATTTCCCCAAAAATTTAAAAAGGATCCATTAAAAAAAAAAAACCATTCAAGGTAGTAAACCATTCTTATTTATATTGGTAAAAACCTATTAAATTCTCAGGTAAATTTTAAGCCATAGTCATCAAAAAACAAAACCCAAAAAATTGTAAAAAGGACATCTTAGTAATTTTAAACCAATTAACCCAAAATCTAAAAAAATCTGGAGGAAATTACTAATAAATTCAAAAGAAAAAATACTTTCCAAAAAATCAGCATTGGTTAAGTTTCTGTTTTACGAAGACCAAAGATTCCAATCCTCCCCTTTTCCACTAATTAAACAAAAAAACAAACAAAACAAAAAAAATTATTAAAAAAGGAAAATTTAAGGAAAAAAAAAATTGGTCCCCAAAACTATTTATTTCTAGGATAAAAAAATTATTAGGTTTGCCTTTTTCCAATCATAAGGCAAAATTCATAGGTAAATTAATTTTTTTAGGAAGTCCTGCTTTCTTAAGGAAATTGGAAAACCCTAATCAAAAATCAAACAAGGAAATTTTCCCAAAAAAAAAAAAAACTATAAAAAAAATGGAACTATCCAATATTCCTTTTAAACAAGAAAAAATTTTCATTTTCTTATATGGAACGCAACCAAGTTTAAAAACAATCATAAAAAAAAAATCAAAGTTTTCAACGGAACATAACCCAAAAAAAATAAATTGTCCCAACTTTAATTTTAATTTGGAAACCAAAATTTTGGATAAAATTCCAACCAAGTTTTTCATTTAAAAGTTCACTATTTAATAAAAATTTAATTTACTTTTAAATGAAAATAAAATTAAAAAAATCACAATTATCAAATAAATTCCAAAATAAAATTGGGTTAAAAAACAAAGTCAATCCACTTTCAATTTTCTCAAATTAAAACTAATTTTAATTTTGGTAAAGGGCTCATCTTCAAGTTTAATAATAAATTCATAAAACACAAATTTAGGAACACATAATTTTGATTAACATATTTAAAAACAAAGAAATTAAAAAATTTTTACAATCCTATTTTTTATGAAATTAAATTGGTTTAAACTCATTTAACATTTAGTAATAATAAATTCAAAATTTTAACATCAAGAGAAATTACCATCCAGCCAAAATAATCATATTAAAATTTAATAAAATTGAAATTTAAAATAATTTTAATATTTAAAATAAGGGCACCTTTCAAAAATTTTTGAAAATACATTTTAAAATAATGGAAACGCCTAGTTAAAATTCCTTACTTTGCCAAATTGTTCCTACAACAAAATTAATCAAAATTATTTTTCTCAATTAATAAAAAATTTTAAAAAACCATTGAAACTTTCATAAGTTCTCATCTTTCCTAAAAAAATCTTTTTGCAATTTTTTGTAGATCTTTCATGAATTAGAATAAATTTCCAAAATTATTAGGATTTATCTTCTAAATTTCTAAAATTTCCTCCAATCAAAAAAATTTTAGAAATAAATTCTAAAAATTGAAATTCCATAAATAAACCTTTTAGGGAATTAAATTTTCACTATCCCAAATTTAAATTTCATGATCAAGTTTTAAAATTAATTCTTCTGGAAGAATTTTCCAAAAATATTAGATAAGGTTTTCTTTTATGAATTAAAAATTTTAGAAACGAAAAACCTTTTAGCAATCCAAGGAAAAAAATTTCTTTAAAATTCACCTTTTCTTTTTACATAATCACAAATTATTTAAAGGTTAGGATCTTGGAATTCGAATTGTTTTCTAAATATAACAAAGCCTTAATTTCAAAAAGATCAAGAAAAAATCCGTTAAAATTTTTGTTGAAAATCCAAAATTTATAATTTGGATAAAAACCAATCCAACAACCAAACCAAACAAGGCAAAAAAAAAAAAAGGAAGGTGATTAGGGCAGTAATGGGAGAGGAAAAGAAGGAATCAAATTAATAGGAAATTTTTGAGGGTTACGGTAGATTAATGCGAAAATTCAATGAATTGGTTGTCAATTATTTATTACCAATCAAACCCAAATTTTCACCTCTTGAAGGGTTTTTCCCTTGAAAAGAAAAAGGGTGAAAAAAAAAGTATTCCCTATGAAGAAAAAATCAGGGAATTGTAAGCCAGCACCCACAAAATTAACCTGCAAAAGCGATAAAATTGCATCCCTTAGCACAAAGGAAAGTTGATAAGTATTTTGGTGTTTTTAGATAAAGAGAAAAATGCAAAAAATAAAGGAATAAAATTTGTGGAAGATTTAATAAAGGAAACCGGGCCAAGGTTTCCAAATGTTTTCTCAACAAATTACGTTGGAACGATTTCCGGAGCATTGAAGAAATGATAATTATGAAAATATCTGGTGTCTTATATAGAATTCCGAAAGTAAAAAAAATCTAATTTAAATATATAATGATCGCCACGCCTAAGATTAATTATAACCCAACAATAAGGGTTTAAAATTTGTAAAGGATAAACATAAATGAATAACCATTTTTTTAATATAAAGTTCCTTTACATGGTAAAAAATTAACCCAAATAAATTTCCAAAGGAAGAAAATTTTAAAACCAAATAATTAAGAATTAAATTAAACATATACTAAAGAATTAGAAAAACAATATTTTAAAATTAATAAAACCAAATTCCTCATCTAAAAACACAAAATTAACCAAATAGATCCACAAAGATCTGTATAGCCAAAAAAGAAAAGAAGCTAAAATAACCCAGGTGAAAAACCACAATCAAACCATTTTGTGGCCCATAATCTCTTCCAAACCTAAAAGGCCCAAAGATTCCCACAAAATCTGCGGAATTAGTTGTGGCCGGGTTTGTAATATATATTGGAAGAAACCTTACAAAGGGGCCATGAGGGTGAGGGCCCATGGTAGGCCCCCCGGCCTCCAAAAGCTAACGCCCCCAAGGTTCCGTTGTTAGAAAATTAAGGTTTTTGTTGGATCTAATAAAATTTCCTAAAAAACAAGGGGAAAAACACCTTAGGGGTTGGCCCAAATTATAAGGGTTTAAAGCCATTTCCAAAATAGTTAAATTTACATGGGATTTAATAATCTTTTGGAGTCCCAATAGGTAAAGCAAATTATTAAACCAAAAGAATTGGTTGCACAAGCTTGAAAACCATTTGCCCCTTAAAAAGCAATTTAAAATTCCTGATAATAAGAACAGACAATATTGGTGCTCTTTAACAAATGTGAAAAATCAAAAGCTTTTTCCCATTTTTATTTCCCTTTTTTTTTGGCCCCTTTTTTATTTTTTGGATTCAGCTTTTGGGGAATATGGTCCCTCTTTCCCACTTGGGAAAAAGGAATAGATTCCTTCCCTTTATTTATTAATGGGTTCTTTTGGCCCCCTTTTTTTTTTGGGATCTCTGGCTTGTGGGAATATATTAACTTTTCATTTGAACTGCTTTAAAATGATGTCAACACTTTATTATCAACAAATTACAATAAATTTAAAAAAATGTAGTGAACCCTTGTGCTTGCAATGTTGAATGCCATAATGGAGGTTGGGGTGGTTTGAAAATGTGTTATGATCATCAAGAAATGAAATTGAGAGGTGGCAAGGGAAGGGTGGAAACCATGGCAAATTCGAATTAGGAAACCATAATTTTGGAAAATTTTTTTAAAAAATATTGGGATGCCCGGGAAAGGTTGAAAAAAGGGCTGGGAAGAATTGGAAATCAATAAATAAATTAGTCTAAAATCACATAATTTTCAAAATTTGTTAAAAACAAATTAACCATGTTTTAAATTCAAAAATACCAACCTCCAAACCCCCATGAAAAAAAATTAAAATCATTCTCCATAAATTTCAATACTCTAAAGTTTTAATATTCCAAAAAGAAATTTCCAATTAAAACTCAAATAAACCAAAATAAATTTCCAATTTAAAAAAAACCATTCAAAATATTAATGAAGAAAGGAAAATTATTAAAAAAAATTAAAGTTTCAAAGGATTCAAAAAATTTAAATAAGAGTTTAAAATTTTTAAAAAAAGGTTAAAAGAAAAGGAAAAAACAAACCAAAAACAATATCAAAGTTAATAAAATAGTATCAATAAAATTAAAAAAAAAAGGGTGGTTCCGGCAAGTTAGGCTTTTAAAAAATATATTGGCCAAGGCAAAACCAATTGGGTTAAAAATTTTCCAAAATAAATTTTACCAAAAAAAAACCCCACCCAACTTAAATTTGTTCTTTGGCAGGAAAACAAAACACTTTTCCTTAATAATCCTTATTTTAAAATTAAAACTTAAAACAAACCCATTTAAATCTTTTCCGTTACAAAAAAAAAACCACTAAGAGTAAAAAGTTTATATGTGTTAAAAACTTCCCAAAATTTAAATTTTTCTGGCCTAGGAATTTATTAAAATAAAAAAAAAAAAAAAACTTTCCAAAAAAAAATGGAATCTGAGGTAAATTTTTTTAACCCAAACAAAAAATTTCAAGTTTAATTTCTTTCAAAAAAATAATTAAAACACCAAAAAAAGGAGAATTTTTTAAAATTCTTTAAAATAAAAGGGTTTCCCAACCCAACGTTCCTTAAACCCTAATTAAAAAAAACAAAAAACAAGGTAATAATTTTTTTAAACCAAAGGCCCAAAATAAAATAATTTTCTTCCAAAATTTAAGCCCTTAACGAAATATATCTAGTATTGCCTTCTTAAATTCCAAATGGTCCAAAAAGGTTCAATATAAATTAAATTTTTTCCAAGCTTTTAAAAATTGGGAATTAATTTCCTTTCCCAACAAATTAATTTTCCAAGGTTCTAAATGGACCCAAGGAATTAAAAAATCAATAAAAGGAAACCTAGAATCAAAATTTTAATCTGGAAACAACAGCACCCAAATACCAAATATTTTAATTTAATTTAATTTTATTCCAAACCCTTAAAATTTTTAGAAATTCCACCAAATTTTTCATAAGATGCAAAATACAATATGTTTATTTAAAGGTTTATTTTAATTGGAAGAATTTCCACAATTACAAAAGGATAAATCAACAATTTATAAAATTTTGCAAAATAGTTATTAATTAAATTTACATCATAAAATAAAATTTAATGAAAAATTAAACAATTTTGGTTTTAATTCTTTATTAACTTTTTAATCAAATTTCTTTCAAAACCAAATTTTTGGACCAATCTAAAAGGGCTTTTTGTCCTAATTAAAGTTATTCACAAATTAAAGCATATTCTTTAATTTAATTTCACAAAAATTTAGAAATTTAACTTTTTAGAATTAGAAATTTTTAAAACAATTTTAAAAAATTTTTTACCAGATTCCTGCTTTAATCTTAAAATTCATAATATCGTTTCTAAGAGAGATGATCTTAGCGGGAGTAAAATACTTAGAGATAAAGGCATCTTTGCACTTATTCCATGAATTAATACTATTTTTAGGCAAAGACGAAAACCAAGCTTTAGCACGATCTCTAAGGGAAAAAGGAAATAGCTTCAATTTAACAATATCATTGTCCACATCTTTCTTCTTTTGCATATCACACAAATCAAGAAAGTTATTTAGATGGGTAGTGGCATCTTCACTGGGAAGGTCGGCGAATTGATCTTTCATGACAATATTCAACAAAGCAACATTAATTTCACAAGATTCAGCATCGGTAAGAGAAGAAATCGGAGTGCTACGAAAATCATTGTTGTTGGTATTGGTAAAGTCACACAATTTAGTATTATCTTGAGCCATCGTGACAAGCAAGCAATCCAACACACAAGCAAACAAGAAGCAAGCAAAAAAGAGGCGAACGGAAAAAGAGAGGGTGAATAAAACGGCAAGGGTGAAGTGGGGGAGAGGAAAACGAGAGGCAAATGGCAAATAATGTAATGTGAGGGATAAGAGTTTGTGATGGGTACTTGGTATGTCTTGACTTGTGCGTAGACTCTCCGGCAACGGTGCCAGAAATGGCTTGTTGTCGGGAGTCAAATCTTGACTTGACTTGGTGCGAATCTCCCAGACAACGGCGCCAGAAATCCTTCTTGCTACCTCTTGAGCATTGCGTTGTTTTTCCCTTGAAGAGGAAAGGGTGATGCAGTAAAGTAGCGTAAGTATTTCCCTTAGTTTTTGAGAACCAAGGTATCAATCCAGTAGGAGATCATGCTCAAGTCCCACGCACCTACACAAACAAATAAGAACCTCGCAACCAAGCGATAAAGGGGTTGTCAATCCCTTCACGGTCACTTACGAGAGTGAGATCTGATAGATATGATAAGATATTTTTTTGGTGTTTTTATGATAAAGAGAAAAAAAGATGCAAAGTAAAATAAATGGCAATAGAAATAGCTAAGTGTTGGAAGATTAATATGATAGAAGATAGACCCGGGGGCCATAGGTTTCACTAGTGTCTTCTCTCAAGAGCATAAGTATTACGGTGGGTAAACGGATTACTGTCGAGCAATTGATAGAAAAGCGAATAATTATGAAAATATCTAGGCATGATCATGTATATAGGCATCACGTCCGCGACAAGTAGACCGAAACGATTCTGCATCTACTACTATTACTCCACACATTGATCGCTATCCAACATGCATCTAGAGTATTAAGTTCATAAGAACAGAGTAATGCTTTAAGTAAGATGACATGATGTAGAGGGATAAACTCATGCAATATGATATAAACCCCATCTTTTTATCCTCGATGGCAACAATACAATACGTGTCGGTTCCTTTCATCCATTTGGGATCGAGCACCGCAAGATTGAACCCAAAGCTAAGCACTTCTCCCATTGCAAGAAAGATCAATCTAGTAGGCCAAACCAAACTGATAATTCGAAGAGACTTGCAAATATAAACCAATCATACATAAAAGAATTCAGAGAAGAATCAAATATTGTTCACAGATAATCTGGATCATAAACCCACAATTCATCGGATCTCGACAAACACACCACAAAAGAAGATTACATCGAATAGATCTCCAAGAGAATCAAGGAGACTTTGTAGTGAGATCCAAAGAGAGAGAAGAAGCCATCTAGCTAATAACTATGGACCCGTAGGTCTGAAGTAAACTACTCACACATCACCGGAGAGGCCATGGAGTTGATGTAGAGGCCCTCCGTGATCAATGCCCCCTTCGGCGGAGCTCCGGAAAAGGCCCCAAGATGGGATCTCTCGGGTACAAAAGGTTGCGGCGGCGGAATTAGGTTTTCGTGGTGGTCCTGGATGTTTGGGGGTACGTGGATATATATATTAGGAAGAAGTACGTCGGTGGAGCAAAGAGGGGCCCATGAGGGTGGAGGGCGCGCCCATGGGGGGTAGGCGCGCCCCCCTGCCTCATGGCCTCCTCAATTGTTTCTTAACGCCCACTCCAAGTCTCCTGGATCACGTTTGTTGAGAAAATCAAGTTCCCGAAGGTTTCATTCCGTTTGGACTCCGTTTAATATTCCTTTTCGGCGAAACTCTAAAATAGGCAAAAAAACAGCAAATTGGGTTGGGCCTCCGGTTAGTAGGTTAGTCCCCAAAATGATATAAAAGTGTGAAATAAAGCCCATTAACATCCAAAATAGATAATATAATAGCATGGAGCAATAAAAAAATTATAGATACGTTGGAGACGTATCAGTCCTGTTCATAATGGTCAAGGACACAACTACCAGCTTGACATATTTGGGTTTAACTATCTCTTTTGTTTGCTGCCTTCATTGTTATTACTTTTGTCATATATCTTATTTATTAAAGTCTTGCTCCAAAGTTTTGTTTTGGATATGCGCATTTCATATTAGTCAAGATGTGCATTGGCCTTTGATCCTAAGTTTAGAAGAAGCTCAAGTAATTAGCTCTATTTTATATGACTGGCAAGGTGAAAAGCAATATTATTTATGGAAGAAAAGCTATTGATGGAATCAACTTTTTTCTTGTTTCCTGATATTCAGTAGCCTTATATAGCTATTTGTGAGTGAGTTTGCCTACAACGCTATTTTTACTACTTATAAAAGAGCAACCATTTTCTTTCTAGAAGTTAAGAAGCACAGAAAATACATGGCTCCTGAAGGAGCCAAAATAAAAAAAAATCAGAGAATTGGATGTAGACTCCTAGCAAGCTCTCTTTTATCACTTTCATATTTTTTATCTACGGGTCACATGGAGGTGCTCTTAGGTGTATGTACCGCTGGCTATCCTTGCCTTTCTTCCTGGTTCTGTATTGAGATTTATATGCAATTGGTTCATCTCCCAATATGAACATGACCCTTCCTGAAAAAATAGTGGCCAATTGCATTGTCTTCTAGAATGTAATTATGCACCATGTAGTGCTAGCATATTACATATGTATAAGTTGTAGACCATGGTGGAAGGCATTATGAATTAAAATTTACAACTGTTAGTAATCTCACTTGAATATATTGCCATCCATTCCACATATTTCTACTCACTTTGTTGTTCGGCACAGTTGAATTGTCAATGCCCAAAATGCATATGATTTTATTTTGTATGCTCACCCTATATGCTACCACATAGTTCGAGTTTATAATTACCGGTTCTTTCACAATTGAATGGAAGTACATACTGATTTCAATTTCTGAGCAAATATTTGACAGATTCCCCTTCAATCCGAGTCACATGAAATGGAAAGTTCACAAGAATCCGTGGGGGACTCCTCATCATGTCCGTGATCTCATCCGGGACTCCAACAACCTTTGGTACATCAAATCACATAAACTCATAATACGAATCATCATAGAACGTTAAGCGTGCGGACCCTACGGGTTTGAGAACTATGTAGACATGACCGAGACACCTCTTCGGTTAATAACCAACAGCGAAACCGGGATGCTCATATTGGCTCCTACATATTCTACGAAGATCCTTATCGGTCAAACCGCATAACGACATACGTTGTTCCTTTTGTCATCGGTATGTTACTTGCCCGAGATTCGATCGTCGGTATCACCATACCTAGTTCAATCTCGTTACCAGCAAGTCTCTTTACTCGTTCCGTAATGCATCATCCCGCAACTAACTCATTAGTCACATTGCTTGCAAGGCTTATAGTGATGTGCATTACCGAGAGGGCCTAGAGATACCTCTCCGACAATCGGAGTGACAAATCCTAATCTCGATATATGCCAACTCAACAAATACCATCGGAGATACATGTAGAGCATCTTTATAATCACCCAGTTACGTTGTGACGTTTGATAGCACACTAAGTGTTCCTCCGGTATTCGGGAGTTGCATAATCTCATAGTCATAGGAACATGTATAAGTCATGAAGAAAGCAATAACAATAAACTAAACAATCATAATGCTAAGCTAACGGATGGGTCTTGTCCATCACATCATTCTCTAGTGATGTGATCCCGTTCATCAAAGGACAACACATGTCTATGGCTAGGAAACTTAACCATCTTTGATTAACGAGCTAGTCTAGTAGAGGCATACTATGGAAACTCTGTTTGTCTATGTACTCATGCATGTACAGACGTACTAAGTTTCCGGATAATACAATTGTAGCATGAATAATAAACATTTATCATGATATAAGGAAATATAATAACAACTTTATTATTGCCTCTAGGGCATATTTCCTTCACAATTTATGTTTTATACTATAATCATGTTTTCCTAATAAAAATCAAGCTGAATTAGCTTGTCCAATGACACGATATGTTTAACAATGGGGGTTTGATATGATTACTTAGTAGATTATTATTTTTACATGGTAGCGTGATGTGTTCACTTTTAAAAGTATATCCCAAGTGACATCACAAACATTGTGCATCCATTTAAAATAGATATGTTTTTAAGCAATATTATTTATCTAAGAGGCAATGTTCAGAATGTTGATTCATGTTACGGATATAATACTTCTCGGAACATGTTTTCCTATCAAATAATTATGTTTAGCTTTAATACATGTTTTGAGTTTACTATTAGGATCGGATTATGTCATCTTTGTTGGGGAATATTTGTGGTTCACCGCTAGTTAAGTGGGCACATGATCTGCATAGTCCAAGTGTAATCTAGACATGATGTTGTTCCCTAATTTTATGCTATCTTAGAATATCTTTATTTAACGTGAAAATAGCTATTTTGTTGAAGGCTAAACTGAACAACCGAATATCTCTTATTTAACCTTGGTATCATATTATCTTTAGATATCATTTTTGTGGTTACTATAATTGTTGCAAAGTGAAAATGTTTGGACATTTGCCAAGCTAAGATACTGGTTAATCAAAGGATTTACCAGTTAACAGAACAAGCAACAACGTGAAAGCATGAACTCTTTATAGGGTTTTGAGCCCTCGACATGTTAAACATGTGAGATCTACTTACCCAAGTGAGACATTTTTTCTCAAACCGAAAAACAAAGACACATATTGTTCTACGGACATACGTGCGTTGCACGTGCACGTTTACTAGTTTCGCTAAAAGTAGGAGACCATCATGAGCGTTTCCATCCCTATGCCACACTACCTTAGAGCATCTACAGCCGGACCTCTCAAACCCGCCTCATACGCCCGAGCGAGCTGCCCGGTCACGTTTTTCCGACCCAGACGGATGCCTCAAACGGGCCTCAAACGCCCGGGCTGACGGACACACCCATATCCAGCCCAAATATGGGGCGTATATAGGGCGCCCGGACGTGCCCGGGCACGCCCGCCACGTCGGATCCGGCCCATGCTGGCCCACCCGACCCCACATATATTCGTCCCATCCGCTCGCAGGAGAAACCCTAGCCACTCCACTTTCCTCCCCTCCGCCTCCCGAGCTCGTCTCCGGCATGGCAGGCAGCGGATCGCACTCCGACCACTCCAGATCCGTTGACTGAGGTGTCATCCTGTGCGAATTGGAGGAGGCAATGGTAGTCCGCATTGCACTCGGCCGCTCATGGGAGGACAGCGCCTGGCCGACGGACGGATCTGTCTGCCATGACGACATGGCATTGGCTCACCGGGCGCTCGGGTCTTCTGATGCTGGATCCTCGCGGTCCCGACCAGAACACCTCTCCTTCCCCATCACCGATCGGGCAGAGTATGAGTCTCACCAGGGCCGGGCGGCCCCGCCGTAGGAAGGAGAGGATAAGGGACGTCGAGGCCCGTATCGAGGTGGAAATGGCGGCGGCGGAGGTGGAGTGGCTAGCTTCTCCAATAAAAATCAAGCTGAATTAGCTTGTCCAATGACACGATATGTTTAACAATGGGGGTTTGATATGATTACTTAGTAGATTATTATTTTTACATGGTAGCATGATGTGTTAACTTTTAAAAGTATATCCCAAGTGACATCACAAACATTGTGCATCCATTTAAAATAGATATGTTTTTAAGCAATATTATTTATCTAAGAGGCAATGTTCAGAATGTTGATTCATGTTACTGATATAATACTTCTCGGAACATGTTTTCCTATCAAATAATTATGTTTAGCTTCAATACATGTTTTGAGTTTACTATTAGGATTGGATTATGTCATCTTTGTTGGGGAATATTTGTGGTTCACCGCTAGTTAATTGGGCACATGATCTGCGTAGTCCAAGTGTAATCTAGACATGATGTTGTTCCCTAATTTTATGCTATCTTAGAATATCTTTATTTAACGTGAAAATAGCTATTTTGTTGAAGGTTAAACTGAACAACCGAATATCGCTTATTTAACCTTGGTATCATATTATCTTTAGATATCATTTTTGTGGTTACTATAATTGTTGCAAAGTGAAAATGTTTGGACATTTGCCAAGCTAAGATACTGGTTAATCGAAGGATTTACCAGTTAACAGAACAAGCAACAACGTGAAAGCATGAACTCTTTATAGGGTTTTGAGCCCTCGACATGTTGAACATGTGAGATCTACTTACCCAAGTGAGACATTTTTTCTCAAACCGAAAAACAAAGACACACATTGTTTGACGGACATACGTGCGTTGCACGTGCACGTTTACTAGTTTCGCTAAAAGTAGGAGACCATCATGAGCGTTTCCATCCCTATGCCACACTACCTTAGAGCATCTACAGTCGGACCTCTCAAACCCGCCTCATACGCCCGAGCGAGCTGCCCGGTCACGTTTTTCCGACCAAGACGGATGCCTCAAACGGGCCTCAAACGCCCGGGCTGACGGACACCCCATATCCAGCCCAAATATGGGGCGATATAGGCGCCGGGCGTGCGAACACGCCCGCCACGTTGATTCGCCCATGCCGCCCACCCGACCCACATATATTCGTCCCATCCGCCGCAGGAGAAACCCTAGCCACTCCACTTTCCTCCCTCCGCCTCCCGAGCTCGTCTCGGCATGGCGGCGGCGGATCGCACCCGACCACTCCGGATTCGTTGACTGAGGTGTCATCCTGTGCGGGTTGGAGGAGGCAATGGTAGTCCGCATTGCACTCGGCCGCTCATGGGAGGACAGCGCCTGGCCGACGGACGGATCTGTCTGCCATGACGACATGGCATTGGCTCACCGGCGCTGGGTCTTGGATGTCGGATCCTCGCGGTCCCGACCAGAACACCTCTCCTTCCCCATCACCGATGGGACAGAGTATGAGGCCGGGCGGCCCCGCCGTGGGAAGGAGAGGATAGGGGACGTCGAGGCCCGTATCGAGGTGGAAATGGCGGCGGCGGAGGTGGCGGCGCAGGCGGCCGCAGAGGAGGAAGCCATCCACGCCCGCATTGTGAAGAAACGACAGCGAAGGAACACACACGCCCTCGCCCGAGAGCAGAATCGGACGGTCCGTGCCATGGCCGGACTGCCATCGAAGGAGGAGAAGGAAGACAGCTACATCGAGGACAGCTCCCGCGACGAGCAGATCCGGCTCGATCCGTACTACGTCTTGGACCGATACTTCCGCAAGAAAGACGACAAGGGCACCGGGAAGGAAAAGGTCAGCTGTGGATGAACTCCACCATAGCCAAACATGCCAAAATTTGGTAGTCCGATGGCATGTAGTTTACTAGTGATGGAGTAGCCCGACGATGTGTGTGCATCGACGTAGTTGCATGAGTTTGTATGGATTTGAGATATGGTAATTGAGGTGTCCGGATGTGGATGCCATTATTTGAGGGATGACCAGTCAGTGCCCGGGGATGCACACGGACGCGTCCGTGGGTGTTTGAGGGGTCAGATTTGCCAAGTCGGGTTGTAGATGTTCTTATCCATTTCTCTCTTCACCCCTCCACCCACACTTACAAGCAAACCACTACTACACGTCCCATTCCCTCTCCTTGCCGCGGGACACGGAGGAAGATCGTTCCAAGCGTCGCCAACGAGGTGGCCATGCGCCAGTTATAAGGCGGGTTGTGTCGTACGGTTCCTTGCGAATCCCTCGAACAGTTCCTCGTGGATCCCTCGAACAGTTCCTTTGCGGTTCCCTTGAACGGTTCGTCCCAACACCGTAGATGCGATGCCTCCAAGGTATATACACGCACGGGGAGTAGTATCGGATGGCTGACTACTAGGTACGGTCGCACGGCATGGGGGCGTGGGAACCGGCTGGCTGCGAATTTCATCGAATTTTAAGTAGTATATAAGAGATAACCAAATAAATTTAATAAGTAACATATTTTACACTAAAAAGGGTGAATTCATCTTATCTTAAAGCAATTTCATGCTCGGGGCGGGCAGTTTTTCATGGGAAAGCAGGAAAAAATTGCGCCTAAAATAATCATTCACAAAAAATACATGAAACTTATCATTTATCTATGCACAAGGACGTAAACATGTACTATTATATACCTTTTTTCTGCGGGAAATGAACATGTGTATACCTAGTTAATTTTCATACGGAGGTTCATTTTTCACCTGCTCTCGAAGTTCATCACATAAATAAACAAACAAAGGTTTTCATACGAATTTCACCGAATCTTATGTTTGAGCTTCCAATTTGGCACATTTCGTCCAAACGGGACTAACGTTTTGAAATACGGAACAACTCAAGGGGCCAATTCGCAGTTGTTCCCACCACCGTCGCCACCATTTCCACTCCTCCAGATCCACCCTCCGTCCTCCGTCCTCCTCCACCTCCCCGCTGCCCGCTGCCTGCTTCCTTCCCGCCCCAACCACCTCCTCAGCCAGATCCGGCGAGCTCCCCACCCCCACGCCCCTCCCGTGCGCGCGCTCGCGCGCGCCCTCCCCGGGATCCCAAGCTGGATACCGTCGAGAAGATCGTCGAGGACTTCGCCTCGGACATGGCGCTCAACCCCTTCTCCTCCGGCACCCGCCTCCGGTGAGCCAGGGGCCCCGGAATTCCCCCCCGATCCGCCGCGGCAATGCTGCGAATCGCGCTTCTCTTGCTTGCTCTGACCGGCCGAGCTTCCTCCCTTCCGCAGGGACATGATACGGGCGATACGCGCGAGCAAGACGGCGGCGGAGGAGCGGGCGGTGGTGCGGCGGGAGTGCGCCGCGATACGGGCGGCGATCAGCGGGGACGGGCAGGACCTGCGGCACCGCAACATGGCCAAGCTCATGTTCATCCACATGCTCGGCTACCCCACCCACTTCGGCCAGATGGAGTGCCTCAAGCTCATCGCCGCCGCCGGCTACCCCGAGAAGCGGATCGGCTACCTAGGCCTCATGCTGCTCCTCGACGAGCGCCAGGAGGTCCTCATGCTCGTCACCAACTCGCTCAAGCAGTAGGGCTCACCCCCACCCCACCCCCTGTCTCCCTGCTGCTGCTGCAGAGTGTTTGCTTTCGTAATTGAGTAATGCTAGTGCTTGATTTGGGGGCAGGGATCTCAACCACTCGAACCAGTTCATCGTGGGGCTCGCGCTGTGCGCCCTTGGGAACATCTGCTCTGCTGAGATGGCCCGGGATCTGGCGCCTGAAGTGGAGAGGCTGATGCGAAGCAGGGACGCTAATACAAAGAAGAAGGTGCTTATTTTCGTAACACAATTCAGTTTCTAGTCAGTGAATCCACTCATCCGGTGGAGCATGTCCAGAATAAGCATCTTCCAAATGAATTGTTTGTATGTTAAGATTTGGGGTGAAACCTAGGTTTGATTAAGAAGCTGCACATTGCTATCGAAGCCATTCACTTTGGATTGTCAAGTACACAAATAGTAAATATAAATCTGGGTGCTCTGTTCTGCAACAAAATGAGTGCATCTTGGCCCATCACTGTTTTTGATAATATTTTTTTAAAATTTACTTGGCAGTTATTCATTTTTGCTTCACACTTCTACACTATCGACACAATACTTTCTTGGGTTCTCTTTGAAATCATGAGTTGTATGGAGGTATTATTCATGATATTCTTGTCTCTGTTTATTAGGCTGCTCTGTGCTCTGTGAGGATTGTAAGAAAAGTCCCAGATTTGGCGGAAAACTTCATGGGTCTTGCTGCATCATTACTGAAGGAAAAACACCATGGGGTTTTGATATCTGCAGTTCAGCTCTGCACTGAATTGTGTAAAGCCAGCAAAGATGCACTGGAGTACCTGAGAAAGGTAATGGCATTTTTTTTATGTTACACCTGAGGTCTGTTTTGACAATAACTGGGTTACGACAATGATCGACAATTATATTTATAGTTGTAGCCCATCATGTGTTAATGTAACATCTCAACTATTTATGATAGTGAAGTTTATTGGTAGAAAGTTTTACACCTTGTAGCGGTCAAGAATTCAAGCTGCAATATTTCATAATAGAAAATATTGTTTGACCTGCAGTCTACATTTTATGTTTCACAGTACTCCAATTGCTTCCATATATCATCTCCCAAGATCATCAATACATCAAATCTTTTTTTGTTTTCTAGCATTTAACTGAGTACTTTACAAGTTTTAAATGACATTACCTGACACACGATCTATCCTCTAACTCAATATTTCATTGCAGAACTGCATTGAAGGTCTGGTCCGAATACTTAGAGATGTCTCCAATAGTTCATATGCTCCTGAGTATGATGTTGCTGGCATTTCGGATCCTTTCTTGCATATCCGGGTTCTTAAACTTATGCGTATGTTGGGTCAAGGTGACGCAGATTGCAGTGACTATATGAATGATATTCTCGCTCAGGTGATTGCTTAATATCTGTCGTCTTTGGTTTTGCATGCACATGCACAATACTGTCATTTATTGTTGTCCGTGCAAAGCATGATGATTTGATCAATTCCTATTGCTTGAGTTATTTTTTAATTCTAGTTTTATCTGGTACCTTAATCTGTATTGGCAATGGTTAACTATGTATTCTTTAAAAGAGGATATGCAACATCAGTAAGTTAAGTGATCTTAGGCAACCCTACAATGTGGGGAAACATATATTTTAACTGTTCAAATCACAATAGTGGAAAGCGTCAGATAACAATATCTGCTTGAAAGTGCAATAATAAACCATGACAATTGGCAAAGTCTTGAGAGAGTAAAGAGCAGCAGATTGAGGCTCTGTTGAAAAAGGCGATGCCTAGGTGGCGCTTAGTCACGCTTAGGTGCTAGGCAACGGCCAAACGCGTCGCCTAGGGCATAAGCAGTAGTCTAGGTAGGGCAAGCAAGAAATTGTCCATTCCAGCAAGAAATAATACCATATTGCACTTGCAGGACAAATGAGCCATATTCCAATGGTAGCAGCTGGCATTTTACTCATTTACATGTTATAGTTAGTGGCATACACATATAATACCCAAAATACATCCCTGGTAGTAAAAAATGTACAGCCGCCTAGGTCGCGCCTACGACGCTTAAGTATCGCCTAGACGAGGAAAGAAACTGCACACACCAAACCAAATTGTTCTAAATTAAAACACACTGACAATCTTAGAACAGATAGTCGTGAACTTCTAGACTCGAGCAACTTAGCAGCGTGAGATGAAAGAAAAACCTTGCTGAACTTTATTGTTACATCACACAAGTAATAGAACCCAGCAACTCGAAACAAAATGGAAGCACGTAATACATGGTTCAAGAACCAAGCTAACAATCCTACAACAAATCTGCAGTGAATTCTGACATATCTCTTGTTGACCTTCTTCCATTCAGGGGATAGGCTTATAATATTGTAATGTTACACAACACTGTGAGCTCAGTTTTGCTCTGAAGAACAATTTTTGCATACTTAACCCATTGCTCATGTAGTTCATGTTGTGTTAATTACTGACTTGCTGTATACTGTTGTTCCTTTAGTTCCAGCTTAGGGTAGTGCTGCATGTGTGTTGGATTAGAAGAACCATGAAAGATTATTTTTTCTTCCCTATTTATTGAAACTTTACCACAATGTGCATTTTTTATGGTAATCGGCACTTGTTTACATATTACATTGGAAAAATAACTGTGGTATTTTTTTCCAGGTCGCAACAAAAACTGAGTCAAACAAGAATGCTGGAAATGCCATCTTGTATGAATGTGTTGAGACTATAATGGGTATTGAAGCTACTAGTGGTCTACGTGTCCTGGCTATTAATATTCTGGGTAGATTCTTGTCAAACCGCGATAACAACATAAGGTTAATTTTCTATTTATTTTGATTTTGATTGCTTATTTTTTCTGTAAAATAAGGTGTCTGTGAAGACTTCTATTCTCTCTTTTACCTTTCTCTTTTGCCTGCTAGTTGTAATAGGGAAGTATATCGAACTTGCAGCTTTAGTTTATAACTGTAGCTTCAGCTATAGTTGTTTTCTGGTGATGATACATCAAACAATCGTGTCTCTATTTTCTCTCTGAACAATTATATCAACAAAAAATGTTTATCCATCTGTTCCGTTCTGGGGTAGTATTTTCACTGTTCATCTATTTTTTCTTTCAGATATGTTGCTCTGAACATACTTATGAGGGCCATTACAGTAGATGCACAAGCCGTACAGAGGCACAGAGTGACAATATTGGAGTGTGTAAAGGTAACAGTATGTATAACCCTGTCTGATATGCTGAGTATTTGTCTTCTACTGGGGTTTGGGGGCCAATGTATGTTCAGTATCAGAATAAGGGCTCTCGTTAATTGCTCAGCCTCCAAAGGCCCACACTTGTGAAAATTTCAATATGTTAGTACAGTCCTCCCAGAAAAAAGAGAAAAAAAATCTGTCTTAACTTTACTTTATCTTCTATGATGTTTGTATTTCTCTCATCATCTCTCTCTCTCCTGAATTTTGTGAATCAAAACATCTCGTGTACAAGAATAGCCAGAAATGCTAGGTTCTTCCTTATACTACGAGTCTGCTTGTGTTGTAAATACCTTTCCCCAATGCTTTGCATATTTAGTCTAACTTCTTACTTCTTATCATGAATCTCATATTTCCCTGCTCCCTTGGAATAGATAGCTTCCTACTTGCTAAAGCTTGATTCATTTTGTCTGGGCCTTTGGGGGCATAGTCATGTTTGGATATTGCTGCTCTTTCATAGCAATATTTAACTCACGGTTTTACACTACACTGATATATAAGTAACTCAAACCTTTCTGTACAGTATAAGTAACTCAAACCTTTCTGTACAGTATAAGTAACTCAAACCTTTCTGTACAGTATAAGTAACTCAAAACCTTTCTGTACAGTAATTCAGTGTTGCAATCTTTCAGGCTATAATTAACATTTCCATTTATTAATTCTGGAACCTTAGTTCTGCTATTTTGGCTTGTAACATTTTCAATCACCTGTGCACTTTTCAGGACGCCGATGCCTCCATTCGCAAAAGGGCCCTGGATCTTGTTTATTTGTTGGTCAATGATACAAATGTAAAGCCTCTGACCAAAGAGCTCGTCGACTACTTACAAGTAGCTGATCCAGACTTCAAAGAAGATCTCACAGCCAAGATATGCTCCATAGCTGAAAAGTTGGTATTTCTCTCTTTTTTTTGTGTGTGTGTGGGTGTGGGTGTGGGGGGGGGGGGGGGGTTCCTTATGATGTATGGCACGTTTAACAAGGTTGCATCTCTAATAGGTTTTCTCAAGAAAAGTTATGGTATCTTGATCAGATGTTCAAGGTTTTATCCCTGGTAAGTACCAAAATAGAAGTGGATCTATCTTATTTCTGAAAGGTTTGCAGTCCAGAACATATTGGTATTAGCAATTCAGCTTCTTTGTTATGATGTTGTTGGAGCTAGTAGGAAGACTTACCTATCATTGTTGCTTTCTCGATCTGTTTTATGCGGAAGTCTGTGCACATAGTACACACTGGGACTAGCAAGTGAGGGTATGACAGACTATCACTATCATTGACCACCATTGACAATATTGCATGAGAATATCAAGGTCGCAGAGAGAATTTGATTTTGCAGGCTACTGGTGGTACCTGATAGTTAAGTGTTTTGATTTTGGTTTTGCGGGCTAGATTGCGGAACTGTTGGTTAAGTAGTTTGAAATAGTTGGCCGACAAAGATTTTACTAGAATCATCAATCATGTGTTCTTGTTCACGATCATTAGAAATCTAAGAAAAGTCTAGCCATCTGGGAAATAAAATGTCTAATAATTGCTATTGGAAATGTATGTATTCACGTTGATACTATTGAATGCATATGAATGCTTGCACCTACAAATGGAACAACACATACCTCCAGTTCTGCAGGTTAAATGTTCCTCAATGACCAATAGATAAAAACAAATTCGAATTCATGTTACACTTCTATTGATTAACAGGCTGGAAATCATGTGAAAGATGATGTGTGGCATGCCCTTATTGTTGTAATAAGCAATGCGTCTGAACTTCAAGGATACTCAGTGAGATCATTATACACGGCTTTACAAGCATACAGTGAACAGGTATGGATTTAGTTTTTATTCTTCATAATGTATGCCATTCCATTCCATCCATCTTAATATCTCAGTCTATCTGACGTGTAACCTTGTTGACATTACATATTTACACTACAGGGAAGTTTACTGAGAGTAGCTGTTTGGTGCATTGGTGAATATGGTGAAATGCTAGTGAACAATGTTGGCATGCTTGAAACTGAGGGACCAATCACGGTGAGTGCACATTCTTTTAGGCCATGCTATTCTTGATGTTCTGAACTACCTAGACAGCTTCCAGCTCAATTTTAAGTTTGACCCACTCCAATAGCTGGCACATATATGTCACAATATTTTCATCCGCCATTATTGTTTTCATTCTCCTTTCTGCTTTCATGAACTATCTTTCAATAATTGCTGGTAGTATTTCTCGGCAAGATAGTCATTTATTTATTTGGTGTTTAGTTCAAGAGAATCTTATTAGGATGAGTAAATTGCATTGTGGGTAAAAACAGCTTGTGAGGTGGATGCAACTATGTACGGAACTTTACAATGGTTTGTTTCGGTCACAAAGCTTGATTAGTGGGCTCAAAGGCCAGTTGTGCTAATAATGCTTAGTCAGCATCCAACGGTGAAGTGTTCTGGTCGTGGGCTCTCAGTCCCATGAACTTCTGCAAGTCTAGTATTCCATTTCGTAGTATTATTTTTCTATGGTATTGTTGTCAGACATCATGCTAAGCACATCAACCTTTGCAGGTAACAGAATCTGATGCTGTGGATGCTGTTGAGCTAGGTCTTAACCGTTATTCTCCAGATGTGACAACTAGGTCTATGTGTCTAGTTGCTCTTTTGAAGCTCTCCTCACGGTTTCCATCTCTGTCGGAGTAAGATATCTTTCAACTTGACCTAGTACTGTAGTTGCATAACTTCTAAAAATTACTAGCTCAAAGCTGCAATGTTTTTTAATAAGGAACCATTTGAATTTGTTCTTTTGGTTCTCCTGTATCCATGATATTTCCAGTAATTTCTGAATACTGCAAAACTATGTAATGCTGTATTGATGTCTACACTATGGTAGTCATATGGTGTATCTGTGTATGATTTTCTCATCTTTTTGTACATACTATTGCCATTGTGTATTTGTTTATAATTTTCTCATCTTTTTGGCATCTCTGCAAACTTACCTTCTGTACAAATTCACATCTTTTAGATGCTTGCCGTGGTACCAGGTTGTAACCTGGAAATGCTTTAGCATGTTAATGTAAATAACGTTAACTACTACCAACTGCTTCTTGCATTATATTACTGTTATGTTAAATCGTATGATTTAACTTCTTAACAGGAGGATAAAACAAATAGTTGCCCAGAATAAAGAGAATATGGTGCTTGAACTACAGCAAAGATCAATTGAATTCGGTTCCATTATACAAAGACATCAGTCTATCAGGTGGGTTACAGAACTTCTAAATATTACTGCATAAACTTTCTCTTTTATCCTGGTACTTATGAATGGTATTAACCTTAGAGAAATGTGGTATGTGCAGGTCATCTTTGCTTGAACGTATGCCTGTACTGGATGAAGCTACTTATCTTGTGAAGAGGGCTAGTGCTACACAAGCAACTATTCCAGCATATAAGCCTGCAGCAGTCACTCCTGGAGGCCTTAAGCTTCCTAATGGTGTAGCAAAACCTGCTGCAGCTCCATTAGTTGATTTGCTTGATTTAAGTTCTGACGAT
Organism: Aegilops longissima; assembly: GCA_021605205.1. Classification (NCBI taxonomy): domain Eukaryota; kingdom Viridiplantae; phylum Streptophyta; class Magnoliopsida; order Poales; family Poaceae; genus Aegilops; species Aegilops longissima. The sequence goes on along the minus strand of CM038681.1, from coordinate 629,627,437 downwards.
GCACCAGTCACTTCCGCTGCTTCTGCTACTACAGCACCTAGTGATTTTCTACAAGACCTTTTGGGTATTGGTGGGACAAATCTATCAACTGCAGGTATTTTGTTTGCATTTCCATTATCGTTCTCATGGATGTGCCTTGTTACTACTCTTTTCACTTGACGTAAATGGAGCTAGATGGTACTTCATATCCTCACCATAGACATACTAAGTTCCTTTTGTTTTGTTCAGGAGCACCTTCATCTGCAAGCACAGATATTCTAATGGATCTTCTATCCATGGGATCGTCTCCATCACAGAATGGTCTGCCATCTCCAGGCTTGAGTTCTCCCGCCCTAGGTAAAAGTAACTCTTAATCGTAACAATGACCTTATTTTCTGTTTTTGTAGCCATTACTGATCTTTCTAACACTTCTGTATAACAGAGAAAAAACCTGTTTCTGCTGCACCTCAAGTTGGTTCTCTTGTACCTGAACCTATGGATCTACTCGGCAGTTTGTCATCAAGTGCATCTATTTCTGGTTAGTTTTGTTGATGCTAACAGTACCAGTTGCTTCCTCTGTATCTGTTTATCGCCAGTGCCAAATTGTAACACTTGTGCCTCAGGAACTAAATCCACTATTGCTACACCTCAAGCTGTGGATCTGCTCGACAGTTTGTCACCAAGTACATCCGTTTCTGGTAAGTTTAGTTTTAGAGTTTTGCAAGGAAGAACTGACCATGATATGTCAATGTTTACTACTCCCTCCGTCCCAAAATACTTGTCGGAGAAATGGATAAAAATAGATGTATCTACAACTAAAATACATCTAGATACATCTATTTGTCCGACAAGTATTTCCGGACGGAGGGAGTAATAATTCTATTTGAGCAGGACTTGAAGATACTCGCCCGTCAATAACGGCTTTCCAGAGTGCAACTTTGAAGATCACCTTTGATATCAGAAAACAGCCTGGAAAGCCGCAAGAGACTACCATCCATGCCACTTTTACAAATTTGACATCTAGCAATTATACAGATTTCATTTTTCAGGCAGCTGTTCCAAAGGTAACATCATGTTCCCTTGGTCAAGGAAATATAGCCTAAAATTGTGGTGCATTCTTGTTTCTTTGTTTGTTTTATTGACTAAAGGCTAAAATATTTTCTGATACTGATGGAATGTTTCTTATGCTTTCCAAAACGATACTGCAGTTCATTCAATTGCGACTGGATCCAGCTAGCGGTAACATTGTTCCAGCCAATGGAAAGGGTTCAGTCACACAAGGTTTCAGTGTCACGAATAATCAGCACGGGCAGGTTTGATTTGCATCCTTCACTTTGGGTTCATCTTCCCGACTAGATTGAATTGCATTCCACATTGGGAATTTATGCTCGGTTTACAGCTGAGACTATTCTATAATGCATGGTGCATCATTTCCATTCATGTGCCAGTTACCAGCATGACAGCATGTACATAGCAGGCTGAGAAGTGAATGGTCCGTAGATTTCGATAGTGCTATTATAAGAAGAGAGTTGATTATTCCATCAGTTATCAGAAACTAGACTCTAGGTTGCGTATCATGTTGTCGTACTATGGTAGTACCTGCATAAATAACCTTTTGGTACATGAATACGGTTCTTGAAATGCCAGGATTACAGAATAAGTTTATTTGGTTTCTCTTTGATGTTTTGTACTTATCATTGCTGCCCTGCTGCGATGGCTGATTTATCTTCGTGACCTCTGTTATGATTTTGACGCAGAAACCGCTTGCAATGCGTATCCGGATGTCTTACAAAGTGAACGGCGAGGACAGGTTGGAACAAGGCCAAGTCAGCAATTTTCCACCTGGAGTATAGTGCCATTTGTGTGTAACCTATGTTTTGTTGTGATAGCTATGGTTGTGTTCGGGGCAGAGGGGAGATTCGTATCTCTTGTTATACTTTTTCGGCTCTTGTTCCCCATTTGAGGGCACTTAAACAGATAGTCCGGCTTGCCCATCATTGTCTCAATATATAGTGTATAGTAGTTAAAGCAGTGTAAAATATTTGGAATCATCATAATGTATTTTCACGCATGTGTATTTTACATTCAAGGATAATCAAATTATTCTGCCGGCCCCTTTTGAGTTATTAAACAATCGATGGAAATACTTGCCACAATCATAGTTGTTGGGGATTTTTCATAGTTCATAATAAGTACAACATGATGCAGTAACTCAAGCAAATGAGTTGTCTGAAAAACTGAGCATGTCCTTATTTTCTTTACATGATGACTAGCAGTAGAAAATTGAAATATATGCCAGCTAAGAAACTATTACTCGTGTAGTTAGAGAAAACAAATAGAGCAGTACTACAGAGTCCAGGACAATCAGACAATATATATGTTCATCACAAATCATAAGCATATTGTAGTGCCATGGGGATGGGTTCGATGCTATGCAGATACTTCTTGCTAGTCTTCGCATAATATCAATCCTAATACGCCAACTTAACACGACATACGGGTTAAAACGTGCATGCCATTGCCATGTGGGTGAAACGGTCGGTATCACAACATAGATCATGAAATAATCAGCAACAACAACAAATACATATGCAACAACTCCTGAGAGTCAAATCTAAATAATCATTACAACAACAAGATACAACTCACACAACATAAAGCAAATATACCTTATTCAAGTAAAGTTCAACTAATGCCTTAAGAAGGCTTTAAAGAAAAGCAAATGTCGTCCATATCCCTGGCCAGACCATTGTCTGTGGGATAACCAGCCAACATCGTTCTTCAACAAACCTGGTCATGAAATGCTACTGTCTGATTCGCAGCAATTCCAGGGAAAAAGAGTAAATTAAGCAAGGTGAATACACAGCGTCAGATTTATCTACTTATGCATCATTCTCAAAAAGGGAGTACATGGGTTAAGCCGCAACAAGCACTAAAGGACACTCTACAACTGGGGTTTATCAGAAATAAGGAAAGAGAGCGCATAAGGAAATATACCACATCTAAACCATCTAATCCTACCGTCAAACATAACACTACTTTGCATTCCCCTTTGCATCACGAAGAAGAACCTCCAAGTCACTCACATGGTTGGTAACTTTCATTTATTAAGGTTAAAGTTGTTGAGATCTATTAACTAACAAAATTAAGGGTGGACAAGTTTTAGCAATGGTTGAAGTTGTTCTATGATTAAGTCATCAAGCTCCAAGTCATCGTAAAAGCGGACACATCTATTTGAATAGATTTATCCCTGGAGGGGGTGCACCAATGAACCCACACGTTGGATCGCCCTTGAAAGGCCTGCTAAATACACTATGTGCCATGTACCGGTGGGGTTCTGATCGACTACGACAACTTCCTCTATGCTACATCCAAGTTCAGGAAGCCACCTGATTAAGTTTAACCCGAATCGACGTCTGTCGTAGCTCCGAGTCAGACTCAACCGTGTGTTGGTTACGTTAGAGATCGGCTAGCTCTCAAACCAGGGAATAACCGCCTGCCGCCCCACAATGATATGCATGCGATATAGGTAGCCCCCTTAATGGTAAAATAAAACAACAATGCGCGTAGCAGTAGCTCAACCAGGCGGTGCTCGCGTTTTCTATCTCCACCTCGCAGGCAGAGGCCACCAGGCACCAAGTGGCTGAAGCAGAGGCCCTTGACACTGACGAGCGGAGGGCGGGCAACGACCATGCCTTTACCACCATTGAGACGGAAGATGAGGAACAGGACGACATGAGCAGGCCTTTGCCGCCACTGACAAATAGGATGGCGCCATCATCATTTCGCCAAACTATGACGAGCAATAGCCTATCTTTGGGTATCCCTACCGGTGCCGGCTATCTTCAATTATCCTTGTAAGTTATCACTATGTTAGTTCGGTAGTCCTATGTGAGTTTGTTAGAGCACTATGCTATCGATCAAATGTAAGCTAGTCTATCCTATCTATCTCTGATTATCTCCTCAAATGTAAATTTCATTGCAAATCTTTGAATGTACTAGTCTATCATTTCAATCTGCTAGAGTTGTGCAATCTATCAGTCGTTGCACAATGTTCAGTCGTCGGCGATGATCCGGTCACACATGTTCCACTGCTCGACTCACATGAGCATGTAGAGCACTCCCAGCGCCAAATTGAGCTTGCTCTTGAGCTCTATCACAAAAGCATGTGCACACACCCGATTGCATGATACTGTGACTTCTACGCCGACATCGATTCCATCGGTCTCCTGTTGTACCATTTGCACAAGTGGATCTGGCCTGGAGCGTAGATCTCATACATCCTAACCGCCTCATCTAATGCCATCGGAATCATCCTCCGGTGAGGTTCCATCATTTTATTTTGGACACCATGGGCACTCCACCATTTCCCGAGTCACCAACTTGTAGACATGTCATTCACGTTCATCAGATCAATAGGGCACAATTCTTTCCCTCAACACTCAAATGCATAGTAGCTCATTTGTTCCGTGCGATGCAGATTGAACAGCTGGGCTTGAGTTCGAGTCTCACACGTGGCATAATATATTTTGCAAATTAAACCAACCCCACCCCTCACCGTGTCACATGTTAGTGGGTGCGAAAATAAAAATTTCTATTTTATACCAGACATTTTTACCTTATATCACTCATTTTTTCTCTAAATTGTAAAACCTTATTTTTCAATCATATTTTATGTATCAAATTATCTTAAGCGAGTTTCTCTTATTGCAGCTCATGACACCACAACCTTGATAAGTCCAATATATATATATAATTGAAATGTCTACCATTAAAGGCACTATAGTACTAAAAGTTTTAAAAATGATAATTATTGGTTGCTTAAGTATGTTTTGTTATTTATTTCAAACAATTATAATTTTGTTGTTGTAGTTAATCTATCAAAATAACAATTTAGTAGATACATGTGTTACATGCATAAACCTCAGATATACTATAATAATAAGTAGAAAAGTCTTTCGTAGGCAACATCCCTTTATATAACATATATCATATATATGAACCCCACCCGGTGCTACATGTACATGAATAAAGTTGGATTCAGCGTTGCTTTTCTTACTACTTTTTTAATCTAGTTTACAGTTTGCTTAACCACCTTTTCTTCTTCTTTTTGTGCCTATTTTCTTTAATATATTGTAAAATAAGTCAGTACAACACCATTTAGCAACTTCAAACTGAGCCTCACCGTTAAATATATCTTGCTTATACTCCATTGAAGTTATCTTAGGGCACTTGGAAGAGATCATTTTTTGGAGTCTTCTAGTGGGTCGATGGTGCAACAAAGGGGCAATTTTTTCACTATGTCTAAAGAAAATTCAAGTTGGCCTCCGAATCTATGGATTGTGGCCATGAACACATTATCCAAATATTTACATGGGCGTTCTAGAAGTCTAAGATAATATGCATACAGTGAAGGATAAACTGTAGGCTTGGATATAAGGCTAGTCATAGTGGGGAGTAACTTAGACTAGTAACATACATATGTTACTAGTCTATGTTATTATCTTCATAGTGGGAAATGTTATAAGTGTAATAACATACATTTCATTTATTGCTTTGTAGACTCATTTTGCATTCGAAAGCGCTATGTGATGGTAACATATTATGTTATTCTATTTGTCTCTCTCTTCTTTAATTACATGACACATCATATTTTTGCTTATGTGGCATGTATGTTACTACTTATGTTACTCCCACTATGACTAGCCTAAAACCTAAGACACAATTTTTGAAAGTTGAGTGGGAGTTCCTCATTAATGCATATTTTGCTTCGCCTACATCTTTCATAACTATTATGTTACTAGATGACTCAATGGCGCAAAGGACGAGAGCAAGCCAAGTATTGAAAGAGTACACATAAAAATATTGAAACATATGGAAATAAAAAATTGCTGCTGGCAATGTCACGATTTTCTCTAACCAGTGTAAACATATATAGATAGTCTTTTGAAAATATTAGTAGAAGGGCAGTTGATTACATATATAGAACAAGTGATCACAAGTTTCTTTTGACCACAGAGACAGTAATGAGGTCTAAAGTGTACATGCAGTATCATACACGAATGGAAATCTAAAGGCTATACATATCTTGCTCAGAGCAATGCCAAAAGGGCAAAGATACTGGATCGATTGATATGAAACAAAAGGTTGTTGTTGTTGGTTAGCACATATAGACTGAAGGTCACCAGAAACTATCTTGTGTAGTCTTTAGGCGCTGCTCTGACTTCATGCCAATATAGCGTAACCTCTGCGTCACTTCTTCCATGCTTGGATTAGCTACTACTTTGGTTCTTTTGATAAAACATTTTTTACACCAGTGGAAGCACCCCTAAGATTAGCAAGTTTCCAGCAAAAGGATCACATGAGAATCACATATCTGTATTCCATATGAAGAGAAACAGAAACCCAACAAGATGATATAGAGAAACAGAGGTATCAAAACTGTAATTGCTATAAGAACAGAAGCTTGATTGCATAGGGTTTCTTATTACTGTTTTGTTTTATGATTCATGCATGTATTTCCAGTCTAGATTGGTAGCTAACAGGGAACTACGCTTCATTTCCTAGAGAAATCGTACCTCTTAAGCCTAGGTGGTTGATATGTCCATTGAAAGATCGTGGATGTCGCCTAGAGGGGGGGGGGGTGAATAGGCGCTTTAAAATAATTACGGTTTAGGCTTGAACAAATGCGGAATAAACCTAGCGGTTAATTTGTCAAGCACAAAACCTAAAACAACTAGGCTCACCTATGTGCACCAACAACTTATGCTAAGCAAGATAATCAACTATGTGATAGCAAGATATATGACAAAGAACAATATGGCTATCACAAAGTAAAGTGCATAAGTAAAGGGCTCGGGTAAGAGATAACTGAGGCACGCGGAGACGACGATGTATCCCGAAGTTCACACCCTTGCGGATGCTAATCTCCATTTGGAGCGGTGTGGAGGCACAATCCTCCCCAATAAGCCACTAGGGACACCGTAATCTCCTCACGCCCTCGCACAATGCAAGATGCCGTGATTCCACTAAGGGACTCTTGAGGGCGGTCACCGAACCTGCATAAATGGCAACCCTTGGGGCGGTCACCGAACCCAGACACTTTGGCAACCCTTGGGGCGGTCACGGTACCGTCAAATTGCTCGGGCGATCTCCACAACCTAATTGGAGACCCGACGCTGCCTCGGAGCTTTACACCACAATGATTGAGCTCCGAACACCACCAACCGTCTAGGGCGCCAAGGCACCCAAGAGGAACAAGCTCTAGGGTGCCCAAACACCCAAGAGTAATAAGCTTCTCAAACTTCACTTCCACGTATCACCGTGGAGAACTCGAACAGATGCACCAAATGCAATGGCAAGGGCACACGGAGTGCCCAAGTCCTTCTCTCCCAAATCCCACCAAAGCAACTAATGCTTGGGAGAAAAATGAGAGGAAGAACGAAGAAGAACACGAAGAACTCCAAGATCTAGATCCAAGGGTTCCCTCACTTAGAGGAGAAAGTGATTGGAGGAAATGTGGATCTAGATCTCTCTCTCTTTCCCTCAAAACTAGCAAGAATCCATGGAGGGATTGAGAGTTAGCAAGCTTGAAGAAGGTCAACAATGGGGAAGAACACGAGCTCCAAGGATAAGGTTCAATGGGAAGAAGACCCCTTTTATAGGTGGGGAAAAACCAACCGTTATGCTCACAGCCAAGATCGAGCGGTAGTACCGCTCGGCATCACGGCTACTACTGCTAGGGGTAGCGGTACTATCGCTAAGGGTAGCGGTACTACTGCTATGAAGCGGTACTAAAAATTACATCCTGCCTACCACCGCTGGACTTGTGACGAGTTTTTGGTCCCGAGCGGAAGTAGCCACGGAAGTAGCCATGTAGTACTGCTCAAGCGGTAGTACCGCTCCCAAGAGCGGCAGTACCGCTCCCAAGGGCGGTACTAAAAATTACTTCGCTCCTACCATGTAGTACCGCCGCAGCCTTTTCGTAACACCAAAACTACCATAACTTCGCATCCGGACTCGAATTCGATTTAAACCAAGTTTGTTGGAAAGCTAGGGACAAGGGCTAACACAATCTTGAGAGAAATACCAATAATAAGCAAATGAGAAAAGGCCCAAAAGAAAATGGTGAGAACCCTTCCTCGGAAAAGACCGTAAAACCTCCAACACCGAAAACATCATAGAAGACGATGCAAACTCCGCTGATGAACTCAAGCTTGTCATAAAGATGACCATAAGCTCTAAGACTCACAAAGAGAACCAAACAAGAACCAAGAAACATGATGCAAGGATGCAATGGTTTGAGCTCTCGACGAACGATACGATCAAGCTACTCACTTGAGAGCCCCCCTTGATAGTACGGCTATCGATCCTATAACCCGGTCTCCCAACTACCACCATGAGACCGGTAAAATAGAAAACCTATCAAGGGCAAACCTTTGCCTTGCACATGATCCACTTGAGCTAGATGATGACGATCTTGTCCTCCTCAAAATGGACCACCTTTCTTGATTGTGTTGGGCCGATGGAGACTAGATGATTGCTCCTCCATACTCCACTATGGGTGAGCCACTCTTCGGCACATCTTCACAAGTCCATTGACACCACAATGGATGGCAAGCTTCAAGCACTTGATCTCTTCGTGATGCTCCACTTGAACTTGCACACGGCAATCTTGATGACGATCACCACTTGATGTCATCCTTTCCATGGGTTGTATGATATCTTCCTCTTGACGCAAGCCCATGGACACGTACCTAACCCCACATAGACTCTCACATAGACCATGTGTTAGTACACAAAGTGCAACGGATAATGCTTACCATACCATGGGATCACTTGATCCCTCTCGGTACATCTTCTACGCTTTGTGAGTTGATCAACTTGATTCACTCTTGACTTAGTCTTGATCAACCTTGAATCTTTCCAACTCTACTCGTTTGGATGATGTCTTGAAGGTAAACATGAATGATCACACAATCTTCTTCTTCAAGACATGCTTGCAATAAGCTCAACATGTCAGGACCCCGATTCCAAGTCACATCGACCTAGCCGGTAACACCTCATATCACTTTGCGGCCTCACGCACGGTATTCCCACGGGTGTCGCCTTACCATGGCCCGGGACCGTTTATGCCTTTTGGCTCACGATATGATAGTGTCGCTAGCATCCATATGACAGAGAACCCGGGCCGACATGGCTAGTCGTGAACCCAAAGCGGCACTAACCCATGGGGACAGGCATACATGAATCACATCGAGCATGTCGGTCATCGACGTGTGAATCCGGCTGTAGCACTGGCTAACATGACTCGTATCCCGGCTGTAGCAGGCTAGGCAGGACTCGGATGTCACCGCGTGACATTTCCGAAGGGATGTACACATGAACGAAGTGAAACACATGTCGCCAGTCAAGTGTCCAGCAGTAGTCTTTGGCTAGCAGGACTCGTGAACCGGTCAGAAGCGGACTACTATCGCTCAGAAGCACTAGACTACATTTCCCCATATGAGAGGCTGCCAAGGATAAACAACTAGATTGTCGGATCCCACACATACCAAGCATTTCAAACATACACACAATATGCTCAATATGTGTAAATACAACATGGCATCACAACATAACTCTACGACTCAAATATTTATTCATTAGGCTCCGAGGAGCGAGATATTACAAACATGGGTCTCATGACCCAACACTCGAGCATACAAGTCAAAGCACAAGTGGAAGCTTAACATGTCCGAGTACGTACATCTACAAATGAAAAGGCTGAGAAACCTGACTATCTACCACATCTCGCCGAGGGCACAAGATCGTAGCTGAGGTAACAAGCTAAACGTCAAGTCCAAGCAGAACTACTAGCGAGACCGACGCCTCTCGCAAAACATAAAATAAGCAAATGTGAGTACAAACGCACTCAGAAGACTTACATCGAAACTAACTACATATGCATCATTATCAACAAAGGGGTGGTGAAGTTTGACTACAACAAGCCAGCTTTGACTCGGTGGCTATCCCGAACTACGATCGCAAGTAACTCTTTTGAGGTGGCACACGAGTCCACATATTCACCATATCAATACACCACTATGGACCCGCCTCCGCCTCCCTCACGAGAACGCCATCCATAGCACTCACGCTTATCTTGCGCATTTTAGAGTATCCATTTTCACTTGTCTATGAACTGTTATAGGCAACCCAGAAGTCCTTTTCACGACACGGCTATTCGAATAGATCATATTAACCTGCAGGGTGTACTTCTTCACACACGCTCACCACTTACCGCCGTTTACACGACATGTACTGGCAACCTTCAGCGGAAGCCCAATGTGGGTGTCGGCCACGGCCTACCTAAACACAAAAGTCCCTAGTCCAGGTTTATCGCCTATTCGGGTTCCATCCGCAGGAGTCCGCCGAGGTTTCCACTAACGGCCCCGAACGATGTGTGCAGGGTTCCCGAGATACCAAACGGGCATTCGCACACCGGCCACGGTGTATCTACCGCATCATAGCCCACCCCTAGGGTCAGCGCCACGCACGGCCTCCAACACATATCCTACAAACACCGTAAACTAGTTGCAACTCCCGGACAGAGAACAAGGGTGGTTAAGAAGCCGAGAGGTCCATTGGTTTCGGGCCCAATGCGTGGTAGTAACTGTTTCATGGATCACAAACACGTAACTCAGTTCTCGAGGACGGCTGCAATGAGACAACCCACCATGTACTCCTACATGGCCTCTCACCGCTACCTTTACCAAATCGTGTTCACACACTTAGCTCACACACAGTAGGACATGTTCACACACCTCCGATTCATCCCCGATGAATCAGACCTGACTCAACTCTAAGCAATAGCAGGCATGACAAACAAGCATGAATGAGTAGGCACAACAGGGCTCAAACAACTCCTACTCATGCTAGTGGGTTTCATCTATTTACTGTGGAATGACAGGTCATGCAGAGGATAAAGGGGTTCAGCTACCGCAGCAAGTAACAGATGAATCGTTGTTGTCCTAATGCAGTAAAAGAGAGCAGGAGCGAGAGAGTGGGATTGTATCAGAATGAACAAGGGGTTTTTGCTTGCCTGGCACTCCTGAAGATAATAAAGCTCTTCATCGGTGTCATCGAACTCATCGTCGGTACGCCGTCTACTGAGAGGGGACAAATACCGGCAAACAAGGAAGAACACAATCAATGCAGTGCACAATATGATGCATGATCATGACATGTCAGAATGCTGTGATTTGAGCTAATGCAACTAGCAGCAGATTAAATGAAGTTGGTTTGAATCCAAGATTCAAATTCAAACTCCATATATGGATATTAAATTGCCATTTATATGCTTTGTGCTAAACATCAGCTATAAGTTGTTCTAACATGCATGAAAATGGTACAGATGGATATATTGGATTTTTCTGATCATTTTTCATATATAAATTATTTCAATCTGAGCTACGGTTGAATTTCTATGATTTTTAGAAGTTTATACTATTTTCTGAAATTTCCTGAATTAAATTAAATCCAGAAAATGAGTTATTGCGTCAGCATTAGGTCATGCTGACCTCAGCAGGTCAACAAAGCGGGTCCAGTCAAACTGACTAGTGGGACCCGCACGTTAGTGTAACGAAGGTGGACAGAGGTGACTAGTGGGTCCGGGTCAACGATGACGTGGCTTGGTCAAACTGACATGTGGGGCCGACTATATTAGTCTAAACTAAACAGGGAATATATCCCGGGGTTAATTAAGACATAGGGCCCATAGTCAGTGAGGGAGGGGGTTAGTTAGTTGCGTCATTAGCCACTAATGACGGCGCCACGTCAGCACGCCGGAGTATGGCCGGCGGCGACCTCTAAACGCGGCGGAGGGACACTAGAGGGGCTCGGGTTTCGCCTACAACGCACCGCTCGGTGCGCCCTTAGGCCCTACGAAGAGCTGGTGCGATGGCGCGTCGGGTGGTGGTGGTCTCCGGGCCTGGGGTGGCCGGAGTCGACGGCGGTGAGCTCGGTTGCGGCCGCCGGAGTTCGGTTGCGCGCGGGATCGCGTTTCAGTGCGTAGAAGAGCGGGCAAGGGAGCTAGGAGGGCGCTACGCATCGCGGGGAGTAGGTTGGACACTCCAGGGTGACCATTTGGTCACCGGAGCATCGTCGACGGCGAGCTCAGGCGGCGGTGCAGTCGGGAGAGGGGCGTGGCGGCTAGAGAGTGAAGTAGAGCACGGGGAGAAGGGGAAAAGAACCGGAGCTCACGGTGAGACCGACGACGGCTCAGCTGGCTCGGGGATGACCGGAAGGCGGCGAATCCGTCGATGGAGTCCGGCGGCCGTGCTCGGGGAAGACGACTCGTGGCGGTGATGTGGGGCTCTCGCGGTGGCGTGGCTTGGGGTGGAAGAGAGAGGGGTTCGGGGCGGAGCCTCTGGGCCGGTCAGAGTAGCGAGGGGAAGGCGGTGGCTGCGGTGGTGCACGTCGGCGGCGGCGGGCGTCTCGGCCATGGTGGAGAGGGCGAGAGGGAGACGAGGGGGAGAATGCGGGGCGGTCGGAGCGATCCAGACGGCTCTCGCGGGTCTGTCTGTGGCGCCACGCAGGCTAGCAGGCAGGAGGTGGCATGGGCGCGTGTGTGCGCGCGGCGAGCACGCCCGGCGTCCTTCCGGCGCGCTGTGGAGACGACGACCGCCGCGCGCCATCAGGCTGAGTAGATGGGCCACCGTAAGTGGCCCGTAGTTCTCTCTCTCTCTTTTCTTCTGTTTTGCATTTTCTGTAATTTGTTTTGATTTAGTTTTAGCACTAAATCATTTTTATTGCTTCTGATAATTATGGTAGGGACTAGTTGGATTATTCCAAAGCCCTTCATCAAAGATAAGAATTATTGGACATATATTAATTAATTAACAAATATATATCCAATGCAAATAGTTATTTATTTAATTCAAAGGCCCAAAATAATTAACTCTGAGATACCAAAATATTGTTTTGAGTTTTACCTCTTTGCAATATTTTCAGAGACTAAGAGCAACATTTTCTTGGACTTCTTTGAGAAGATTTTAATGTTGATCATTTTTAAAAGGTTTCTGAGGCTTTGAAAATTCCTCAATTCAAATTTCATTTGAATTTAGACATGATCTAATCTAGGGTTGTGACACAACACTCACATGACCAATCTTTGGATAATTCCTTAATAGCACCTTGGTCAATACATAAACTCCAAAACCACACATGGGGGCACCGCATGTCCACTCACATGACCAATCTTTGGATAATTCCTTAATAGCACCTTGGTCAACACATAAACTCCTTGAAACCAACACATGGACTTCAAGAAATGCCTATGGACAAATCCTTCAAATATAACTCAATGCAACCATTAGTCCATAGAGAATGTCATCAATTACCAAAACCACACATGGGGGCACCGCATGTCCTTTCAATCTCCCCCATTTTGGTAATTGATGACAATCACTTTGAAGAGAGTTTATATAAGGAATTATGCATCACCATGCAATGCAACAACCAATAATGCATGCGTATGAGATGCAAATGCTTAGGAACAAAACCAAAGCAAGGAGAAAACTCAAGACTTCTCCATAAAACTCTATGAAACTTCTCCCCCATTGGCATCGATTGCCAAAATGGGCGAAAAGCTAAGAAGACCAATATAAAAGGTGTTCCTCCAAAAGTTGTGTATTTCTCAACAAGAGAGTGGAATGCCATACACATATCCAAAGGTAATACTTGGAGGAAGACCAACTATATTGAGGCACCAAGATTGCAAAAGAATGATATGCCACAAAGACATAACAAAGAGAGAAACAAGCAACCAAGCAATCAAAAGATACCAATTGAAGCAAGCTATCAAAAGATATCAACTGAACCAACTAGACCAAAGATCCTACAAGCCACATGAAAAAGATATTATGATATGAGCAGAGGATTGTTCTAAAGAAACTAGAGAAGCTCCCCATGATTTTTGCACATCAAGAATTTTTGTATTTGGATACAAAGTGCACAAAATAGGATCATAGCTCCCCCAAAGTCAACAGAAACTAACAACAGGTGCAAGAGAGCATATAGGAAACTAAGCCTAGCGCTTGCAACAAGCACATGGTTGAGCAACATTGTAAAAGAGGCAACTTAAGAATAGGCTCAACCAAAATGATGTGTGTGGGTCATGGCAAAGCACATGAGAAGACTAATATACGGATGAGCATAAGCATCAACATAGTCTCGAATGAATGAGATACACGGTGCAAAGCCTTTCATTCTCACACACAACTAGCAAATGGGTTCACAAGCTTACTAATAAGAAAATAGAGAACCTATGCTTGTGACAACCCATGGTGAAGATAGACGATGAGAGGCTCATCAAGACGAGGGGTACCAATTAAGATGGCAAAAGCCTCGTAAAGATAAGCAAGAGGAAAATAATCTTCACCACACAAGAGTGCAACAAGATGCAACGATAGAGGACACTCACTCAAGGAAAAAGCTTTCACGGAGCCACCAAAGAAATAACATAAGAAAGACAAGGTGGACGTGAAAGAAAAGATATCAACTAGAGATGTAATTTATCTCAAGTGTATAAGGTTCTAGGTAGACAAAATCATGATGATATATATCTACAAAGAGGGATGTACACCCGAAATAGTTACAACATGAAGGAACAAGATATCCACAAGGAAGTCATAAATATACCAATAAGATATTTTCTTGAAAGCATAGCACTTGGCTAGATATGGTCTTATTGTATATAAATGAATTCCTAACGCATGAACATCAAAGACATCACAACTAGCAACATGAGATCATCGTTGAAATGCTTTGAGAAAGGAAACAAGTATCACAAGAAAGAATGAAATACATGCCATGATACAACCTACACAAGGTTGATGCAAGTAATGTGTGCATGTAGTAGATGATGAAACTTATTACCGAGATACCATTGGAAGGATGTAGTAGATACCAATTGAAGGTAGATAGTAGTTCATTGATCATCCTAGCTTGAATCCAATATGCACATGGTGACAACACCTTCCTTGTGAGTGAGCCGAGCATCCAATGCATCTCCAACTGTTCCTATAAGAACAACACAAACTAAACGGTACCCAAACTCATCGGGACCAAATAGTTAGAAACACCAATACATAGGACAAACTCCACATAAATATGTGCATATAGATATGAAAATGAATATCATGCGCATCTCATCCAAATTGAGACTAGGTGGAGTTTCTCCCATATATTGAGTCAAAGAAAGAAAGCATGCCAAATAAAATACATGAAGAAAACATGCATGCTCAAGACTTCAAAACCCAAAACCAAAAGACAAAGAAATGCCAAGTGAAAAGGATACCAAATGAATAAAACATCACTTGGAGGATATCCATAAAAGATACATCAAGGAATGAGATATCCATTGATACACTCAAAATAAAAGATATCAAACTCCCAAAAGAGAGGATGGTTCCAAACAAACCAAGCTCTCTACAAAGTTTCATGATGGCACAAAGTACCAAAACGAAAACGGCTTGCCTTCCACCAACACACACTTGATAAGGATCACAAGAAGAGTGTTCTAAAGAAAATAGGATAGATCCCCCACGAGTTGTGCATTATATAGGATTTGCATTTGAATACAAAATGCACAAGGTGGGATCACCACTTTCACTATATCTAGAAAGCACTAGACAAGAACGAGAAACAAACAAGATCCACAAGTGGTAGGGAAGACAATGGGAGTTGACACAAACCTTGGCAAGAGAAAAGGCAAATAAAAATAAAAGCCAATGTAAAGATGATCAATAAATTCTACCACACATAAGTGAGTACCAATTGTCAAAAGACAAGAAGTATTTGGAAATAATTCCCGGTGGTAGATAGCAAGGATATCCGACATCATCTTCACACCAAACACAAGAAAATTGCAACTTGTAGAGCTATCATGCCACCTAGGAACAAGATAATTTACAATATCAATTCTAGGTGACAATATCTCAAATGTACACATTTTCTAGGCTAGTAATACACACATAGCATATTACTCCCCCATAATGTGATACCAATTAAAGACAGACAAGAGGCAATTAAAAGGATCCAACAAGAGATAATTAATGGACAATTTAGAATTTGAATTTCTCATGAGAGATATACCACCTAGAGACTAGATAATCTTGAAATATCAATACTAGATGGTATTACTCATGTACACACATTTATAGGATTGTGAGGTGCACAAAGCACATCACTCCCCATAATGGGATATTCCATTAATCTCTCACAAGAGCCAACTAAGAAATAAACAAGATGCAAAAGGCTCAACACACAACACACATGTACATGATGTGCAAACCAACATCCACATACTTGATTTCTCAAGATAAGCAATTTGGAAGCACAACATATACAAGCACATGCAAGATACAAAACCACAACATGCTAAGGGACAAGTAACTTTTAATGTAAGCAATTTAAGCACGAGTTACCGCAAGGAGGAACATTGGATATATGATAGAAAGATAATCCGAATGACTTGGCTTGACACAATATGAATGATGAGGACCCCTTAAATCTTCATAATGTAGCCAAGTCTCCAATGACCTCCAACAACACCTATTGATCAAGTTTGAGTTAGTTGGTCCCCAACCAAGTTGGGTCCTAAGAGGTTAGTCACAATAGGCTTGGCCACCCAAATGGTTCTTTTCTTGACACCACTTTGAGTACCAACAAACTTGGCAAACACATTGCCAACCTTATCCTTCCCAAGAGAATAGACATCATCAATAATAATTGGGTTGGATAAGTTACCACTAGTGCATGAAGAAGCGACGTGGCCTTTCTCACGACATAAGTAGCAACGTCTACTCTTCACTTTCTTCTCACTTGATTTCTCAACAAGAGAAGCATTAACTTGAGTCTTCTTGGGAAGTGGCCTTTCTTCAACTTGAGGTTGAGCATGATATTGAACTTGTGCCCTCTTCCCTTGTTGCTTGACACTAATGGCCTTCTTCTTCAATGGGCAAGATCTAACATGATGCCCTTCTACTTTGCACTTGAAGCAAACAATCTTGGCCGATTTCTTGACTTGTTCTTGGCCCTTCTTTTGTTCATCTTGGACTTCTTCTTCTTATTGGAGTTGAATCCAAGTCCACCTTTGTCATTGGGGATTTTGCACACTCAAGATATTGTTGAGTGTGGATTTCCCTTCATGACTCTTTTCCAAGTCTTTCTTCAAAGAAGTGACTTGGGCCTTGAGCTCTTTGATTTCCTCTACATGGTTAGTCTCAATACAAGTACTAGAGGAAGTATAAGCTTCATTGTTAGAGCAACAAGGCAAGGAAAGCAATTCATCACAAGATGTACCAACATTGTGAGTAGATGAATTACAAGGACTAGCACATATCAATATAACATTTTGACTAGAAGTAGTGCTAGTATCCACATGAGGCTCACTAGATGTTACCTTAGCAAGCATGGCCTCATGAGCTATCTTTAGCACATTATGGGATACTAGAAGATCATCATGAGAGCTTGAGAGCTTTTCATGGCTTTCTTCCAATTTCTCATAATTGCTAGATAGCAACTCAAGTTGAGCCCGAAGCTCAACATTCTCCTTCAAAATGGATGCTTCACAAGTAATAGAGTTAGTAGCACAAGCATCATTAATAATAGCAAGAGGAGAAGGCAACTTTACAAGCTCTTTTGAATATGAAGCTTTAAGTTGTGCATGAGACTCGGTGAGTTTGATGAGCTCACCCTTGATGACCCTTGAGCCATTTTCGAGGTGCTCAAAGTCCTCAAGGAGTTTAGCATGCACAACTTCAAGCTCCTCATTTTTAGTTTCAAAATCATTGGCCACCTCAAGAGCTCTATCATGAGATTCCCTCACTCTAGATAATTCTAGAGCAAAAGTCTCCTCAAGAGATTCCTTATTGGTTTGTTCAAGTTCAAGAGCTTGAGAGAGGTCCGCAATCTCATTAGCGTAATCATGCTCATGACCTTCCATTTTATCAATGGTGACCTCATGCTCCTCAAGACGAGATTCCAACTCATCAATATATTTCTTGCCCTCAATAGCAATAGACATGATTTCCATGAAGTTGGAACGAGCAATTTTATTCTTAAGAAGAGCTTTAAAAATCATTTCCCCCTTAATTTTTAAGGAGGCAACATCATCACTCTCTTCATCATAATCAACATCATCATCACTCTTGCCATCATCAATATCATCACAAGATATATTGGGATTCAAAGTGGGAGATACCTTTGAAGCCTTGGCCATAAGGCAAAATGCAATAGATGATGATATAGGATCCCTTGAAGCACCATTCAAGACCACATCTTGTTCCATGGAGTGTTGGGTTTCATCTACATTGTTAGCAAGACAACTCGAGGAAATACATGTATTTTTATCATGGCAACAAGATATAGCAAGCATATCATCATGAGATTTAGTCAAGAAATTTCTACATGATATGCAAGGACTATCAACACAAGCAAGTGAAACATTTGGAGTGCTCGAAGTGCTAAAGCCCAAAGACGGAGCATTGCAATAATATAGTGATGAAGAATCATCCACGAAAAGCACACTATCATCATTGCAATGACCGACACTACTCACCATATCATTACCTTGTGGCAAACCACATGTAGGTGAAGTAGAAGAAGTTGAGAAGACTATACGGCCGGAGGTGGAGGGAGAACAATAATCCCTACAAATCTTGAACACACCATATTTATCTTGAAGCTTCGTCCACAACTCATGAGCATCCCGGAATGGCATGAGTTGAAATATAACTACATTGCTCAAATCATCAAAAAGCACATTAGAAGCTTGAGCATTGAAATAAGAGTTTTTCTCATCCTCTAAAGATAATCTTTGGGGATCCTTTGGAGGAGAAAACCCCATATCTACAATTCACTCCAAATTTGGGTCCATGACCCTAAAGTGATTAAGCATGCGAATTACCCAAACATCAAAATTTGTGCCATCGAAACTAAAAGTGTCAGAGAATCCTAATCCCCTAGTAGACATCTTTACTCTCTAGGAGGTTAAGCCCAACAAAGAGAGACGAGGCTCTGATACCAATTGAAAGATCGTGGATGTCGCCTAGAGGGGGGGGGGGTGAATAGGCGCTTTAAAATAATTACGGTTTAGGCTTGAACAAATGCGGAATAAACCTAGCGGTTAATTTGTCGAGCACAAAACCTAAAACAACTAGGCTCACCTATGTGCACCAACAACTTATGCTAAGCAAGATAATCAACTATGTGATAGCAAGATATATGACAAAGAACAATATGGCTATCACAAAGTAAAGTGCATAAGTAAAGGGCTCGGTAAGAGATAACAGAGGCACGCTGGAGACGACGATGTATCCCGGTTCACACCCTTGCGGATGCTAATCTCCGCTTGGAGCGGTGTGGAGGCACAATGCTCCCAATAAGCCACTAGGGCCACTGTAATCTCCTCACGCCCTCGCACAATGCAAGATGCCGTGATTCCACTAAGGGACTCTTGAGGGCGGTCACCGAACCTGTACAAATGGCAACCCTTGGGGGCGGTCACCGAACCCGTACACTTTGGCAACCCTTGGGGGCGGTCACGGTACCCGTCAAATTGCTCGGGGCGATCTTCACAACCTAATTGGAGACCCCGACGCTGCCTTGAGCTTTACACCACAATGATTGAGCTCCAACACCACCAACCGCCTAGGGCGCCAAGGCACCTAAGAGGAACAAGCTCTAGGGTGCCCAAACACCCAAGAGTAATAAGCTTCTCAAACTTCACTTCCACGTATCACCGTGGAGAACTCAAACCGATGCACCAAATGTAATGGCAAGGGCACACGGAGTGCCCAAGTCCTTCTCTCCCAAATCCCACCAAAGCAACTAATGCTTGGGAGGAAAATGAGAGGAAGAATGAAAGAAGAACACGAAGAACTCCAAGATCTAGATCCAAGGGGTTCCCTCACTTAGAGGAGAAAGTGATTGGAGGAAATGTGGATCTAGATCTCTCTCTCTTTCCCTCAAAACTAGCAAGAATCCATGGAGGGATTGAGAGTTAGCAAGCTCAAGAAGGTCAACAATGGGGGAAGAACACGAGCTCCAAGGATAAGGTTCAATGGGAAGAATACCCCTTTTATAGGTGGGGAGAAACCAACCGTTATGCTCACAGCCAAGATCGAGCGGTAGTACCGCCGGAATCACGGTACTACTGCTAGGGGTAGCGGTACTACTGCTAAGGGTAGCGGTACTACTGCTATGAGCGGTACTAAAAATTACATCCGTGTTTACCACCGCTGGACTTGTGACGAGTTTTGGTCCCGAGCGGAAGTAGCCACGGAAGTAGCCGCGTAGTACTGCTCCAAGTGGTAGTACCGCTCCCAAGAGCGGTAGTACCGCTCCCAAGGGCGGTAGTAAAAAATTACTTCCGCTCCTACCATGTAGTACCGCTGCAGCCTTTTCAGAACACCAAAACTACCATAACTTCTGCATTCGAACTCCGAATTCGACGAAACCAAGTTTGTTGGAAAGCTAGGGACAAGGGCTAACACAATCTTGAGATAAATACCAATAATAAGCAAATGAGAAAAGGCCCAAAAGAAAATGTTGAGAACCCTTCCTCGGAAAAGACCGGTAAAACCTCCAACACCGAAAACATCATAGAAGACGCATGCAAACTCCGTTTTCGATGAACTCAAGCTTGTCATAAAGATGACCATAAGCTCTAGGACTCACAAAGAGAACCAAACAAGAACCAAGAAACATGATGCAAGGATGCAATGGTTTGAGCTCTCGATGAACGATACGATCAAGCTACTCACTTGAGAGCCCCCCTTGATAGTACGGCTATCGATCCTATAACCCGGTCTCCCAACTACCACCATGAGACCGGTAAAATAGAAAACCTATCAAGGGCAAACCTTTGCCTTGCACATGATCCACTTGAGCTAGATGATGACGGTCTTGTCCTCCTCAAAATGGACCACCTTTCTTGATTGTGTTGGGTCGATGGAGACTAGATGATTGCTCCCCCATACTCCACTATGGGTGAGCCACTCTTCGGCACATCTTCACAAGTCCATTGACACCACAATGGATGGCAAGCTTCAAGCACTTGATCTCTTCGTGATGCTCCACTTAAACTTGCACACGGCAATCTTGATGACGATCATCACTTGATGTCATCCTTTCCATGGGTTGTATGATATCTTCCTCTTGACGCAAGCCAATGGACACGTACCTAACCCCACATAGACTCTCACATAGACCATGGGTTAGTACACAAAGTGCAATGGATAATGCTTACCATACCATGGGATCACTTGATCCCTCTCGGTACATCTTCTATGCTTTGTGAGTTGATCAACTTGATTCACTCTTGACTTAGTCTTGATCAACCTTGAATCTTTCCAACTCTAATCGTTTGGATGATGTCTTGAAGGTAAACATGAATGATCACACAATCTTCTTCTTCAAGACATGCTTGCAATAAGCTCAACACTCACATGACCAATCTTTGGATAATTCCTTAATAGCACCTTGGTCAACACATAAACTCCAAAACCACACATGGGGGCACCGCATTGGATAATTCCTTAATATCACCTTGGTCAACACATAAACTCCTTGAAACCAACACATGGACTTCAAGAAATGCCTATGGACAAATCCTTCAAATATAACTCAATGCAACCATTAGTCCATAGAGAATGTCATCAATTACCAAAACCACACATGGGGGCACCGCATGTTCTTTCATCCATTTTGCATCTTGCTTTGATATTGATATTTATTGCATTTTGGGTTGTTATTACACATTATGTCACAATACTTATGCCTTCTCTCTCTTATTTTACAAGGTTTACACGAAGAGGGAGAATGCCGGCAGCTGGAATTCTAGGCTGGAAAAGGAGCAAATATTAGAGACCTATTCTGCACAACTCCAAAAGTCCTGAAACTCCACGGAAGTTAATTTTCGAATTAATAAAAAATACTGAGCGAAGGAAGTACCAGAGGGGCCCACACCCTGTCCACGAGGGTGGGGGGCGCGCCCTACCCCCCTGGACGCGCCCCCCTGTCAGGCCTCCGGTGCCCATCTTTGGCTATATGGTGTCTTTCACCCTGGAAAAAATCAGGAGGAAGCTTTCGGGACAAAACACCGCCGCCACGAGGCGGAACCTTGGTGGAACCAATCTAGGGCTCCGGCGGAGCTGTTCTGTCGGGTAAACATCCCTCCGGGAGGGGGAAATCGTCGCCATCGTCATCACCATCGATCCTCTCATCGGGAGGGGGCCAATCTCCATCAACATATTCACCAGCACCATCTCCTCTCAAACCCTAGTTCATCTCTTGTATCCGATCTTTGTCTCAAAGCCTCAGATTGGTACCTGTAGGTTGCTAATAGTTTTGATTACTCCTTGTAGCTGATGCTAGTTGGTTTATTTGATGGAAGATCATATGTTCATATCCTTTATGCATATTAATACCCCTCTGATTATGAACATGAATTTGATTTGTGAGTAGTTACGTTTGTTCCTGAGGACATGGGAGAAGTCTTGCTATAAGTAGTCATGTGAATTTGGTATTCGTCCGATATTTTGATGAGATGTATGTTGTCTTTCCTCTAGTGGTGTTATGTGAACGTCGACTACATGAAACTTCACCATTATTTGGGCCTAGAGGTAGGCATTGGGAAGTAATAAGTAGATGATGGGTTGCTAGAGTGACAGAAGCTTAAACCCAAGTTTATGCGTTGCTTCGTAAGGGGCTGATTTGGATCCATATGTTTCATGCTATGGTTAGGTTTACCTCAATACTTCTTTTGTAGTTGCGGATGCTTGCAATAGGGGTTAATGATAAGTGGGATGCTTGTCCAAGGAAGGGCAGTACCCAAGCACCGGTCCACCCACATATCAGATTGTCAAAGTAACGAATGTGAATCATATGAGTGTGATGAAAACTAGCTTGATGACAATTCCCATGTGTCCTTGGGAGTGTTTTCCTTCATATAAGAGTTTGTCCAGGCTTGTCCTTTGCTACAAAAAGGATTGGGCCAGCTTACTGCACCTTATTTACTTTTGTTACTTGTTACCTGTTACGAATTACCTTATCACAAAACTATTTGTTACCGATAATTTCAGTGCTTGGAGAGAATACCTTACTGAAAACCGCTTGTCATTTCCTTCTGCTCCTTGTTGGGTTCGACACTCTTACTTATCGAAAGGACTACGATAGATCCCCTACACTTGTGGGTCATCAAGACTCTTTTCTGCGCCGCTGTTGGGAGTGAAGCGCCTTTGGTAGGTGGAATTTGGTAAGGAAAGATTTATATTGTGTGCTGAAATTTACTGTCACTTGTTACTATGGAAAGTAATCCTTTGAGGGGCTTGTTCAGGGTATCTTCACCCCGACCAGTAGAGCAAAGAGTTGCTCCTCAACCTACTGAACCTACTGAAAATGTTTACTTTGAAATTCCTTCGGCTATGATATAGAAACTGCTAGCTAATCCCTTTACAGGAGATGGAACATTGCATCCCAATTTGCACCTAATCTATGTGGATGAAGTTTGTCGATTATTTAAGCTTGCAGGTATGCCCGAGGATGTAATCAAAAAGAAGGTCTTCCCTTTATATTTGAAGGGTGAGGCATTGACATGGTTTAGGCTATGTGATGATATGGGATCGTGGAACTACAAACGATTGAAATTGGAATTTCATCAGAAGTTTTATCCTATGCATCTTGTTCACCATGATCGCAATTATATATATAATTTTTGGCCTCGGGAAGGAGAAAGCATCACTCAAGCTTGGGGGAGGCTTAAGTTAATGTTATATTCATGCCCCAATCGTGAGCTCTCAAGAGAAATTATTATTCAAAAAAATTATGCTCGGCTTTCTCTCAACAATCGCTCCATGCTCGATACTTTTTGTACTGGTTCCTTTATGATGAAGACTATTGAATTCAGATGGGATTTATTGGAAAGAATTAAACGCAACTATGAAGATTGGGATCTCGACGAAGGTAAGGAGTCAGGTATAACACCTAAGTTCGATTGTGTTAAATCTTTTATGGATACCGATGTTTTTCGTGAATTTAGCACTAAATATGGACTTGACTCTGAGATAGTAGCTTCTTTCTGTGAATCATTTGCTACTTATGTTGATCTCCCTAAGGAGAAGTGGTTTAAATATCATCCTCCCATTGAAATAAAAGCAGTTGAACCTATTAAAGTTGAAGAAAAGACTATCACTTATAATGTTGATCCTATTGTTCATGCCGCTTATATTGAGAGGCCACCTTTCCCTGTTAGAATAAAGGATCATGCTAAAGCTTCAACTGTGGTTCGTAAGAGTAATACTAGAACACCTACACCCCCTGAGAAAATTAAAGTTGAACCTATTATTGTTATGGTTAAAGATCTCTTGGTCGATAATATTGATGGGCATGTTATTTACTTATGTGATGAAGCTGCTAGAATTGCTAGACCCGATACTAAAGGTAAACATAGACCTGTTGTTGGCATGCCTGTTGTTTCTGTTAAAATAGGAGATCATTGTTAGCATGGCTTATGTGATATGGGTGCTAGTGTGAGTGCAATACCCCATTCCTTATACAAAGAAATTATGCATGATATTGCACCTGCTGAAATAGAAGGTATTCATGTTACTATTAAACTTGCCAATAGAGATACTATTTCACCAATTGGGATTGTTAGAGATGTTGGAGTTTTGTGTGGGAAAGTTAAATATCCTACTGATTTTCTTGTTCTTGGTTCCCTACAAGATGACTTTTGTCCCATTATATTTGGTAGACCCTTCTTGAATACTGTTAATGCTAGGATAGACTGCGAAAATGATATTGTTACTGTTGGTTTAGGGGATATGTCTCATGACTTTAACTTTGCTAAATTTCGTAGACAACCCCATGATAAAGAATTGCCTAGTAAGGATGAAATTATTGGTCTCACTTCTATTGTCGTGCCTCCTAGTGATCCTTTAGAACAATATTTGCTAGACCATGAAAATGATATGTTTATGAATGAAAGAAGAGAAATAGATGAAGTGTTCTTTAAATAGGGACCTATTCTGAAACACAACTTGCCTGTTGAAATTCTAGGAGATCCCCCTCCACCCAAGAGTGATCCCGTGTTTGAGATTAAACCATTACCTGATACTCTTAAATATGCTTATCTTGATGAGAAAAAGATATATCATGTTATTATTAGTGCTAACCTTTCAGAGCAAGAAGAAGAAAAATTATTGAAAACTCTGAGAAAGCACCGTGCTGCTACTGGATATACTCTTGAATCTTGATGACCTTAAGGGCATTAGTCCCACTCTATGCTAGCACAAAATAAAATTAGAGAAAGACGCTAAACCGGTTGTTGATCATCAACGACGGTTAGATCGTAAGATGAACGAAGTTGTAAGAAAATAAATACTAAAGCTTCTGGAGGCAGGTATAATTTATCCCGTTGCTGACAGTCAATGGGTAAGTCCTGTCCACTGTGTCCCTAAGAAGGGAGGTATAACTGTTGTTCCTAATGATAAAGATGAATTGGTCCCACAAAGAATTGTTACGGGTTATAGGATGGTAATTGATTTCCGCAAATTAAATAAAGCTACTAAAAAGGATCATTACCCTTTACCTTTTATTGATCAAATGCTAGAAAGATTATCCAAACATACACATTTTTGCTTTCTAGATGGTTACTCTGGTTTCTCTCAAATACTTGTGTCAAAAGAGGATCAAGAAAATACCACTTTTACTTGCCCTTTCGGTACTTTTTCTTATAGACTTATGCCTTTTGGTTTATGTAATGCACCTGCTACATTTCAAAGATGCATGATGGCTATATTCTCTGACTTTTGTGAAAAGATTATTGAGGTTTTCATGGATGATTTCTCTGTTTATGGATCTTCTTTTAATGATTGCTTGAGCAACCTTGATCGAGTTTTGCAGAGATGTGAAGAAACTAATCTTGTCTTGAATTGGGAGAAGTGCCACTTTATGGTTAATGAAGGTATTGTCTTGGGGCATAAAATTTCTGAAAGAGGTATTGAAGTTGATGCTATTGAAAAGATGCCGTGTTCTAAGGACATTAAAGGTATAAGAAGTATCCTTGGTCATGCCGGTTTTTATAGGAGGTTCATTAAGGACTTCTCTAAAATTTCCAGGCCTCTGACTAATCTCTTACAAAAAGATATTCCTTTTGTCTTTGATGATGATTGTGTAGAAGCATTTGAAATACTTAAGAAAGCCTTGATTTCTGCACCTATTGTTCAGCCACCTGATTGGAATTTACCCTTTGAAATTATGTGTGATGCTAGTGACTATGTTGTAGGTGCTGTTCTAGGACAAAGAGTTGATAAGAAATTAAATGTTATCCAATATGCTAGTAAAACTCTAGATAGTGCCCAGAGAAATTATGCTACTACTGAAAAAGAATTTTAGCAGTTGTATTTGCTTGTGATAAGTTCAGACCTTACATTGTTGACTCTAAAATAACTGTTCACACTGATCATGCTGCTATTAAATATATTATGGAAAAGAAAGATGCTAAACCTAGACTTATTAGATAGGTTCTCTTGCTACAAGAATTTGATTTGCATATTATTGATAGAAGGGAGCTGAGAACCCCGTGGCAGATGATAACCCACAAGTGTAGGGGATAATTGTAGCCTCTTTCGATAAGTAAGAGTGACAAACCCAACGAGGAGCTAAAGGTAGAACAAATATTCTCTCAAGTCCTATCTGCCACTGATACGACTCTACGCACGCTTAGTGTTCCCTTTACCTAGAACAAGTATGAAACTAGAAGTACTTTGTAGATGTTGTTGGATAGGTTTGCAAGAAAATAAAGAACACATAAATATAAACTAGGAGCTGTTTAGGTAAAGAAACAATAAAGTAAATATAGCGAGTGTGGAAAAGTGGTGGTAGGAGTTGTGAAATTGTCCCTAAGCAATTGACTACTTTACTAGACCGATAGCAAGTTTTATGCGGGAGAGGCCACTGCTAGCATGTCATCCCTGACTTGGAATTCTATGCACTTATGATTGGAACTATTAGCAAGCATCCACAACTACTAACGTTCATTAAGGTAAAACCCAACCATAGCATTAAGATATATGGTCCCCCTCAATCCCGTATGCATCAATTTCTATGCGAGGTTGAAGCTTCTGTCACTCTAGCCCTCCAATACATAGTCCTATCAACATACAACTAACCCTATGGTGTGATCCACGTGCGCGCTCATATGATGGGTACCAAAGGACAACAACATAACCACAAGCAAATTAAATCAATCATAGCAATTCATCAATCACCAATAGGACAACGAAAATCTACTCAGACATCATATATAGGATGGCAACACATCATTGGATAATAATATGAAGTATAAAGCACCATGTTCAAGTAGAGGGTACAGCGGGTTGCGGGAGAGTGGACCGCTACAGATAGAGGGGGAAGGTGATGGAGATGTTGGTGAAGATGGCGGAGGTGTTGGTGTAGATCGTGGTGATGATGATGGCCCCCGACAGCGCTCCGGCGCCACCGGAAGCAAGGGGGAGAGAGCCCCCTTCTTCTTCTTCTTCTTCTTCTTCTTCCTTGACCTTCTCCCTAGATGGGAGAAGGGTTTCCTCCGTCCTTGGCTCCCATGGCTTGGGAGGGCGAGAGCCCTCCAAGATTGGATCTATCTCTCTGTTTCTGCATTCTGGGATCTGCCTTGGCACCATTTCTTTTATATCCGGAGATCCATAACTCCGATTGGATTGAAACCTTCGCCCAGATCTTTTTCCAAAAATTAGCTTTCTTGCGGCAAAATAAGAGCGTCAACTGCCTTACGGGGGGCCCAGGATGTGACGCCCCCGATTCAATCGTACACTAATCATACACGCAAACGTGTACGATCAAGATCAGGGACTCACGGGAAGATATCACAACACAACTCTAAAAATAAAATAAGTCATACAAGCATGATAATACAAGCCAGGGGCCTCGAGGGCTCGAATACAAGTGCTCGATCATAGATGAGTCAGCGGAAGCAACAATATCTGAGTACAGACATAAGTTAAACAAGTTTGCCTTAAGAAGGCTAGCACAAATTGGGATACAGATCGAAAGAGGCGCATGCCTCCTGCCTGGGATCCTCCTAACTCGTCGTCAGCGGGCTGCACGTATTAGTAGGCACCTCCGGGGTAGTAGTCGTCATCGACGGTGGCGTCCCGCCCTGGCTCCATCGTCCGTCGCAGCAACCAGGTAAAGAAAGGGGAAAAGGGGAACAAGGCAACCGTGAGTACTCATCCAAAGTACTACAAGCAAGGAGCTACACTACATATGCATGGATATATGTGTAAAGGGCCATATCAAGGACTGAACTGCAGAATGCCGTAATAAGAGGGGATATCTAATCCTATCGAAGACTACGCTTTTGGCAGCCTCCGCCTTGCAACATGTAGAAGAGAGCGATCAAGTCCTCCAAGTAGCATCGTATAGCATAATCCTACCCGCGATCCTCCTCGTAACCCCGAGAGAGCGACCACCGGGTTGTATCCGCACTTGGAAGGGTGTGTTTTATTAAGTATCCGGTTCTAGTTGTCATAAGGTCAAGGTACAACTCCAAGTCGTCCTGTTATCAAGATCACGGCTATTCAATAGATTAAACTTCCTGCAGGGTGCACCACATAACCCAACACGCTTGATCCCATTTGGCCAACACACTTTCTGGATCATGCCCGCCGCGGAAGATCAACACGTCACTGCCCCACCTAGGCACAACAGAGAGGCCAGCATGCCGGTCTAAACCTAAGCGCACAGGGTCCGGGCCCATCGCCCAATGCACACCAAGACGCTATGCGGCGGCCGGAAGCGCACCTAGCCTAACAGCGCTCCACCAATCCGGCGCGCGCCGCCGGCCGGCCGACGTCACGAAGTGCCGGCCGATACCACGACGTCGGATACCCATAACTACTCCCACGTAGATGGTTAGTGCGTATAGACCAAATGACCAGACTCAGATCAAATACCAAGATCTCGTTAAGCGTGTTAAGTATCCGCGAACGCTGACCAGGCTGCACCCACCTCTCACCTGTAGTCTCAACCTGCCTGTCGCTCCGCCACAAAGTAACAATGGGGCCGTCGGGAACCCAGCCCACCTCTACCGGATGGAGCCACCGTCCTTTCAGCCCCCATCTCCTAACAAAGATCACGGTAATGTAACAAAGTAAAGTATATAGTATATGCCCGTGATCACCTCCCAAGTGATCACAGCCCAAGAGTATAGCATGGCGACGGACAAGAATGTAGGGCCACCGATGGAACACTAGCATCCTATACTAAGCAAGAGGATAGCGATAAAGGTAACAACAAGAGTAGCAAGGACAAAGCTATGCAAAGAAGATAGGATTAATCGAAAGCGAGAATATGCTACACTACTCTAATGCAAGCAGATAGAGAAGAGTAGGCGATATCTCGGTGATCAAAGGGGGCTTGCCTGGTTGCTCGGCAAGGAGGGATCGCCAACACCGTAGTCGAACTGGGCAACAGCAGCGTCGGTCTCGGTGTCTCAGCTAAGAAGAGGGGGAAGAAACAATGAATATTTAAGCAAACAGATGCATGACGATGCATGAAAAAGCAAAGCGTGATGCTAGGCGTGCCCTAACGTGGTATGTGATGATACCGGTGAAGGGGGGGAAACATCCGGGAAAGTATCCCCGGGGTTCCGCGTTTTCGGGCAGAGGAGCCGGAGGGGGAAAGTTGCGAGTTCGATAGGTTAGGGATGTGTGGCGGACGAACGGGCTGCGTATCCGGATATCATCTCGTCGTTCTGAGCAACTTTCATGTTGAAAATATTTTAATCCGAGTTACGGATTAAAAGATATGATTTTCTAAAGATTTTATTAATTTCTGGAATTTAATTAATTATTTAAATCCAACATTATCCGAATAGTAAATGATGACGTCAAGATGACATCGAGTGATGTCAGCAGTCAACATTGACCATTGACTGGTCAATTCTGACGTGTGGGTCCAGGGGACCCACCGCCATTCTCTATTTAGGTTAATTAGGGTTTAGGTTAATTAGTTAGCTTAATTAACTGTTTAGTTTAATTATTAATTAGGTTAATCTAATCAGGATTAGTTTAGTTAAACAGGATTATTAACTTAATTAATTTGCTAATTAATTAATTGATAATTTGTTTATTTACTTTAAATTCTCTTCTCCTTTTTTTAAGGGACAACCCACCTGTCAGGGGCACAATGTGCCCCTGCAGTGGTTGTGTGTACGCGGGGGGAAAGGGAGACAGAGGACTCCGGCGGCCTCATCCAGAGCATGCGCGAAGCTCCGGCGGGCGCGGCGTTGGCTATTTAACGCAATACCAGAGGCACGCGAGGTGCGACGTGGTATGCGGTAGCAGCAGGCAGAAGGGCGAGCGGGGCGGACGGGTGAGGCGCGGCGGGTGCAGCGGGACGGCGACGCCATACCGGAACGCGACCCCGGCGACAAAATGTTCATCTGCGAACACTTGGAGAACCAGCACGACGAGGCGCGTGCAGTGGTGTAAGCGGTTCGTGTAGGGGCGGGTGAAAGTGACCACGACGACGACGTCCGACGGTGGTGACGACTTGCCCTCGTCGGAGGTGAGCCAACGGGGCACGGGGAGGAGTGAGAAGAGGGTGAGGAGGACCGTGAGCTCACAGCGATGCTCGAGGAGGGGCTCGGTGAGGGTGATGGTGCAGCATCCGCAGCGGATCCGGCGATGGCGTGCGGCGGCCGGCGTTGGGGAAGAAGCAGCGGGTGATGTGAGGGCGGCCTCCCAGCTCCGATCCAATGGCATAGACGAAGGAGAAGACGATGGCGCTCCTCCCGGTCAGACTCTCTGGGCGCGGGAAGGACGATGGCCATGCGGCGACCGTGGACAAGGTAACGACGATGGCGACACCCTCTGGATCGAAGGGAGAGACGGGCGTCGGCGTTGGGTCGGTTACCCCGATCCAGATCGGGGGGAGAGGAGGAGTGGACCGTGGGGAAGGGAGTGGGGTCGGGATGGGGCGACGGGATCGGGATCGAGCCCGATCCGCATCGTGGGCGGGGGGGGTGGGAGTGGTGCTAGGGTTCGGTTGGGGAGGGGCTAAGAAGGAGGGTCGGGTGGGCCGTTTCGGTAGGGTCGGCCGGATGGGTGGGATGGGCCAAGGCCCATGGGGAGCCGCGGGGGTTTCCTTTCTTTTGTTTTGTTTTTACTTTTTATTTTATTTTTCTTTTATGTTTTCTTTTAGTTTCCTTTTAATTTTGTTTTAGCAAAATACCAAAATGGCACCTATTTTGACGTTACCAAATATGCCACTACCACACTAACTTGCTACCCAATCTAAAATAGTTTCATAATTATTTAATATTTAAAGTATTTAAATAATAGTTTTCGCTACTGTTTTATTCATCTTATAGTATTGAAATATTTTATAAAGGTATGGTTTCTCCTCCATAATTACCTATGCAATATTTGGTTCACTCCGAACATTTTAGTTTTAATATTTGAAAACTTTCATTGTTTGCTTGATTTTGAAATTGAATTTGAATCGGTTTCGAACTAACTCGAGTTTATCAACAGTAACCGAGGTGACGTGGCACCATTAGCAGAGGTTTACTGTAGCTTGATTATCCGGGCGTCACACAAGAGAGTCTAGGGCGCGCCTGCCTCCCTAGGGCGCGCCCCTGTCTCCTGGCCCCCTCGGGCACCGTCTCGCGTTGATTCTTCCTCCCAAAAATCACAAATATTCCAAAATAATTCTCTGTCCGTTTTTATCCCGTTTGGACTCCGTTTGATATTGGGTTTCTGCGAAACATAAAACATGCAACAAACAGGAACTGCACTGGCAATCGGATCAATATGTTAGTCCCAAAAATAGTATAAAAAGTTGCCAAAAGTATATGAAAGTTGAATAATATTGGCATGGAACAATCAAAAATTATAGATACGACGGAGACGTATCAGCAGACAACTTGTCTAGGTTAGATAATGTTCTTGATGACCCACTACCTATTGATGATAGCTTTCCTGATGAACAATTAGCTGTTATAAATGCTTCTCGCACTGCTCCATGGTATGTTGATTATGCCAATTACATTGTTGCTAAATTTATACCACCTAGTTTCACATACCAGCAAAAGAAAAAGTTTTTCTATGATTTAAGACATTACTTCTGGGATGACCCACACCTTTATAAAGAAGTAGTAGATTGTGTTATTAGACGTTGTGTACCTGAGCATGAACAGGAACAGATCCTACGCAAGTGTCACTCCGAGGCATATGGAGGACACCACGCTGGAGATAGAACTGCACATAAGGTATTGCAATCCG
Source organism: Aegilops longissima (assembly GCA_021605205.1). Taxonomy (NCBI): domain Eukaryota; kingdom Viridiplantae; phylum Streptophyta; class Magnoliopsida; order Poales; family Poaceae; genus Aegilops; species Aegilops longissima. The sequence goes on along the minus strand of CM038681.1, from coordinate 629,595,110 downwards.
GTTTTTATTGGCCTACTCTCTTCAAGGATGCCCGTAAGTTTGTCTTGTCTTGCGATGAGTGTCAAAGAATTGGTAATATTAGTAGACGTCAAGAAATGCCTATGAATTATTCACTTGTTATTGAACCATTTGATGTTTGGGGCTTTGATTATATGGGACCGTTTCCTTCCTCTAATGGGTATACACATATTTTAGTTGCTGTTGATTACGTTACTAAGTGGGTAGAAGCTATTCCAACTAGTAGTGCTGATCATAACACCTCTATTAAGATGCTTAAAGAAGTTTTTTTTCCGAGGTTTGGAGTCCCTAGATACTTAATGACTGATGGTGGTTCACACTTTATTCATGGTGCTTTCCGCAAAATGCTTGCTAAGTATGACGTTAATCATGGAATTGCATCTCCCTACCACCCACAGTCTAGTGGTCAAGTAGAACTGAGTAACAGAGAGCTTAAATTGATTTTGCAAAAGACTGTTAATAGATCTAGAAAGAATTGGTCCAAGAAACTTGATGATGCATTATGGGCTTATAGAACTGCATATAAAAATCCTATGGGTATGTCTCCATATAAAATGGTTTATGGAAAAGCATGTCACTTACCTCTCGAACTAGAACATAAGGCATATTGGGACATTAAAGAGCTCAATTATGATTTCAAACTTTCCGGTGAGAAGAGGCCATTTGACATTAGCTCACTTGATGAATGGAGAACTCAAGCTTATGAGAATGCCAAACTATTTAAAGAAAAAGTTAAAAGATGGCATGACAAAAGGTTACAAAAGCGTGAGTTTAATGTAGGTGATTATGTTTTGCTATAAAACTCTCGTTTAAGATTTTTTGCAGGAAAACTTCTCTCTAAATGGGAAGGCCCTTACGTTATCGAGGAGGTCTATCGTTCCGGTGCCATAAAAATCAACAACTTCGAAGGCACAAATCCGAAGGTGGTGAACGGTCAAAGAATCAAACATTATATCTAAGGTAATCCCATAAATGTTGAAACTAATGTTATTGAAACCGTAACCCCGGAGGAGTACATAAGGGACACTTTCCAGAACGTTTTAGACTCCGAAAAGGAATAGGTATGAGGTACGGTAAGTAAACCGACTCCAAAACAGTTCTAATGGTAATTTTTCTCCGTTTTGGAATATTTAAGAAAATAGGAAAATAAAAAGTAATCCGGTAAGGACATGAGGCGTCCACGAGGGTGGAGGGCGCACCCTACCCCCCTGGGCGCGCCCCCCTGCCTCGTGGGCACCTCGTGTGCTCTCCGGACTCCGTTTTCTTGCACGATACTCCTTTTGGTCGGTAAAAATTCATTATATAATCTCCCGAAGGTTTTGACCACCGTATCACGCAAATATCCTCTATCTTTGTTTCGAGCTGTTTTTCTGACAGATCTAGATCACCATGACGTCTCCGAGCGCCCCCAAGGACAAGTTCTTCGAGAAGGTCATCAACCCCTACCTCGCGGAAGTGCTGCAACATCCTCAAACCATTGAGATGCGTGAGGGGTTGCTACACATCCGCGATGTGGAGGGACCAAGGAGGACCGGAAGCACGGAGACAAGGCTCGAAGCAATGGAGCAACAAGTTTTCAAGTGCCAGGAGATGGTGGAACACGAACTCGATGCCAACCACATAATGATCATGGAGTTCACCGACCAACAACCACAAGCTACATGTCGAGAACATTGGGGAGACCATCTTCAAGCTTCACGAGAAAATCGAGCACCTCCAGGCCCAGATCTATGACCTGCAAAACCAAAACTGTGAGTATGAATATATATTCAAGAGGATGAGTTTGGCTGCAGATTTGAGGATCCCGGAGACTCGATCATCCTTCTATGATTGTGAGCCTATGCCTTGGAAGATGGATGACAAGCCTACATCATCGACAACTCCATCATTATCACCTCCAAAGAAAGAGACATAAACACATGGGTATGGGCACTCCCCTTGGCAACTGCCAAGCTTGGGGGAGGTGCCCCGGTATCGTATCACCACCACACTCCTATATTTATCATTTTTCTTAGTTCGATCCTTTTGGTAATATCTTGATCTAGTTGAATAATTTTTTTAGTATGATTTAGTTTTGAGTTTTGCTTTATGATTCTTATATGTAATCAAGTCCATGAGCTATCTATAATAAAGATTAGTGTTGAGTCAAGGGCTTTGTTATCTTGCTATGATCCTGAGAATAAGAAAAACAAAGAGTAAAAAGAAATAAAGAGATCATATGGATCTTATAGAGAGTAATGACTTCACACATAAAGAGTATGATGAATAAAAGTTGTTGAGAGTAAACAAACATAGTTTTGGTCATCATTGCAATTAATAGAAAGTAATAAAGAAAGAGAGGTTCTCACATATAAATATACTATCTTGGACATCTTTTATGATTGTGAGCACTCATTAAAATATGACATGCTAAAGAGTTGATGTTGGACAAGGAAGACAACATAATCGGTTATGTTTTCTTATATCCGAAATAAAGTATATTGTCATGGATCATCCAACATGTTGAGCTTGCCTTTCCCTCTCATGCTAGCCAAATTCTTCGCACCAAGTAGAGATACTACTTGTGCTTCCAAATATCCTAAAACCCAGTTTTGCCATGAGAGTCCACCATATCTACCTATGGATTTGAGTAAGATCCTTCAAGTAAGTTGTCATTGTGCATGCAATAAAAATTGCTCTCTAAATATGTATGATTTATTAGTGTGGAGAAAATAAGCTTTATACGATCTTGTGATATGGAAGAAATAAAAGCGACGGACTGCATAATAAAGGTCCCTATCACAAGTGGCAATATAAAGTGACGTTCTTTCGCATTAAGATTTTGCGCATCCAACCTTAAATCACATGACAACCTCTGCTTCCCTCTACAAAGGGCCTATCTTTCATTCTTGTATTATACCCTATACAAGAGTCATGGTGATCTTCACCTTCCCTTTTTACATTTTATCCTTTGGCAAGCACATTGTGTTAGAAAGATCCTGATATATATATCCAATTGGATGTAAGTCATCATGAACTATTATTGTTGACATTACCCTTCAGGTAAAAGGCTGGGAGGCAACACTATAAGCCCCTATCTTTCTCTGTGTCTGATTAAAATTCCATACCCATAAGTATTGCGTGAGTGTTACCAATTGTGAAAGACTAAATGATAGTTGAGTATGTGGACTTGCTAAAAAGCTCTTATATTGACTCTTTCCGATGTTATGATAAATTGCAATTGCTTCAATAACCGAGATTACAGTTTGTTAGTTTTCAATGAAGTTTCTGATTCATACTTGACATTGTGAATAGGTTGTTACTTTAGCATAAGAAATCATATGACAATATATATATATATATATATATATAGGACAAATTTTATCTACAAGCAGTGGTAGTTACCACCTACTTGTATGGTCTCCACGTGTCCCCAAATGTAGAAGCTGGGCAACCGGGTGCTGGCCTATCGAACATGGGCAGAACCCTTTAACCCGTGAGCAGCCGCACGCAAATAGGAGGTGGATAATTTTTCTTTTGTTTGGATAAAGCAACCCTGAGTTGTCGTAGGGACGGTACGTCCAACTTCCCAACTAATCACGGTGAAGCTAGCTATGAAAGGGCGTACGGGTCTCCTTGTTTCTTTTCGTGATGTGCGAGACGCCAGTAGAAACATCCTAGTAGTATATACTATTGTAAGAGTGTATGGAGTATTTTAATAAGCGTGTATATAGTATATTGTATTTGAAAGTAAAGAGTATGGAGTAACGAGTATACGTCGGCAGTGTGGATGTAGTACACTTCAAAGATGAGTATGTGATTCTTAAGAAAGTATGGAGCATGTATATTTTAGAAAGAAAATATGTAGTATTGAGTATGGAGTATGTCATTAAAAAGAATCGTATGTATGCGCGGCAGACCGGCCAGCCAGAATGATGTACATGTTAGCGTTCATCTTTTAATTTTGAAAAGATATGTACATTCTTTATTTTAGCCAGAGTATATTTACATATAGTCCTAACTTGTTTATCTGGTATGAATTAGAAGATCTAACACGTACATGATGCATGAAAACGTGATGTCACTGATGCATCATATGGGCGTCCGCCATACATGCATGCATGCTCTTATCCATGGAGTTGGGCGAGTAAACCTGTTGCAGCCAGTGGCGATTCTACTCAACAGGCTTCAATAGGCTCCAGCCTACCCTCAAATTTTTCCACACAAAAAAACACCACCAATGATCAGCACACTAGTAGTTAGGTGCAGCGCATAAAATGGCTCCCAACACCAAAAAATTAGTATCCTTGAAGTTGAGCCTGCCCTGCAATTACGTCCTAGATTCGCCACTGGTTGCAGCTGTACGTCGTTATAGTCGCCGTGCACTGCCGTACAGCGTCGTCGTCCTTGCCACCGCACTGGAACAGACATCCATTGGTAGTATGCAGTATGGAGTATGTCTTTTCTTTAAATGAGCATGGATTATGGAGTATATATATCCACCGAATTGTTTTGAGCAAGGGAGTGTATATACAGAAAAGTGTATGGAGTATGGAGTATATACACTTCTAACTTGTATGAAAGGTAGTATGGAGTATCTTTTTTTTCAGCGGGTAGTATGGAGTATCTAAAAAAGCAGTATGTGATATGAAGTATGAAAGTTCATATATACTACTAAAAAAACTATGGAGTATATGCATTGCCATTTATAGTTTGTGTACAGGAGGGAGTATATATGCGCTTCAAGAATGGAGAAGTGGGATGTTTAGCATAGAAGTATATGGACCTCCTAAATAAAAAAATAATGCCCTGTAAAAAAATACTCCACCAAGTAAATCTGAGGAGTCATATGCATGTCCGCCTCAGCCATGCTTGTCCGTATTCTTAATTAGATAGAAGTTTCCCATCACGTACATACATGTGATGCGGCCAAATCGAAGTTATATCTTCCCCATGACATAAGATCCCTACATATGTATCTTCATTTACAGGGAGTGGTAAGTACAAAAAAAGTAGTATTATGTATGAAAATTATGTAACGGACGTCAACACGTCCTACTTCATAGATGAATTCATGGATTCCTGAGTGTTTGATTGATGCAAGACAAATAAATGGAGGAGTATGTTCCAGCCGTCCTTGATGTTGATTCAGACCATGCATGTTCCCTGGCGGCAGGTCGATGCAGACATCATTGTGCATGTGTAGCGCTAACAGAGAGTTAAATTAATCGACGTCGTCCCCCGCCGGCGGCCGCGGCTGCAGGTCGGATGATCGCCAGAAGAAGACACCGGTGAAAAGAAACAAGAAGCTCGCTGGTGACCTTTTAAACGCAAAGGAAAGAATTAGCATGATGTAATGAAAAGCACGGAACAAGGAAGAATCCCGTATGATGCAAGCATACCTGAATCATGCCGGCGACACTCACGACGACGACTGTCCGCCATCTCCAGCCGGTGAGGGATTTGTTCGCCCAGGCAAAACGGTAGATAGAGAAAATATATGTTTGTTGTTGGTAACAAGAATATACTGACAAAGCTATTTTTTACGTGCATGAAACTATTTGGTTCGTTACTAGATGGATAAGGACGTACGAGCTGATAGAATTGCAATCAAATTTTTGGATAAGCTCCCGATCAGAACGTCCTGGATAAGCACCAAATAAACTAATCGAAATAATTAATAACAAGACCAAACGGGTCGGGTGGAACCTCATCTAACCCATTACAATTCTATAGGCGATCTAGAGTTCTGTAGCACGGTCAATCTAATCACATGAGATCAACGGTGGATTTTTAGGTGGTAACTACCACTAGGTGGTAGGATGAATTTTCCCTATATATATATATATATATATATATATATATATATATATATATATATGTTGCTGTTATAAGAATAATCATGATGCCCTCATGTTTGTATTTTATTTTATCGACACCTCTATCTCTAAACATGTGGACATATTTTTCGATTTTGGTTTCCACTTGAGGACAAGCGAGGTCTAAGCTTGGGGGAGTTCATACATCCATTTTGCATCATGCTTTGATATTGATATTTATTGCATTATGGGTTGTTATTACACATTATGTCACAATACTTATGCCTTTTCTCTCTTATTTTACAAGGTTTACACGAAGAGGGAGAATGCCGGCAGCTGGAATTATGGGCTGGAAAAGGAGCAAATATTAGAGACCTATTCTGCACAAGTACAAAAGTCCTGAAACTCCACGGAAGTTATTTTAGGAATTAATAAAAAATAATGAGCGAAGGAAGTACCAGAGGGGTCCCACACCCTGGCCATGAGGGTGGGGGGCGCGCCCTACCCCCTGGGCGCGCCCCCTGTCTCGTGGGCCCCCTGTCAGGCCTCCGGTGCCCATCTTCGGCTATATGGTGTCTCTCACCCTGGAAAAAATCTGGAGGAAGCTTTCGGGACGAAACACCACCGCCACGAGGTGGAACCAATCTAGGGCTCCGGCGGAGCTGTTCTGCCAGGGAAACATCCCTCCGGGAGGGGGAAGTCATCACCATCGTTGCCGGTGTCAAAACCGGCGGATCTCGGGTAGGGGGTCCCGAACTGTGCGTCTAGGCGGATGGTAACAGGAGACAAGGGACACGATGTTTTTACCCAGGTTCGGGCCCTCTCGATGGAGGTAATACCCTACTCCTGCTTGATTAATATTGATGATATGGGTAGTACAAGAGTAGATCTACCACGAGATCAAGGAGGCTAAACCCTAGAAGCTAGCCTATGGTATGATTGTTCTTCGCCCCACGGACTAAAACCCTCCGGTTTATATAGACACCGGATAGGTTAGGGTTACAGTCGGTTACAATGGTAGGAGATCTACATATCCGTATCGCCAAGCTTGCCTTCCACGCCAAGGAAAGTCCCATCCGGACACGGGACGAAGTCTTCAATCTTGTATCTTCATAGTCTTGGAGTCCGGCCGTGATGATAGTTCGGCTATTCGGACACCCCCTAGTCCAGGACTCCCTCAGTAGCCCCTGAACCAGGCTTCAATGACGAAGAGTCCGGCGCGCATATTGTCTTCGGCATTGCAAGGCGGGTTCCTCCTCCGAATACTTCATAGAAGGTTTTGAACACCAGGATAGTGTCCGGCTCTGCAAAACAAGTTCCACATACCACCGTAGAGAGAATAACTTTTGCACAGATCTGCTGACGTATTCCGCGGTGTGACATCACACCGTGGCTAGGTCTTTATATGAATTGTTTTTTGCTGTTCCACCTCAGCGCGTTTAGCGAGGCGGTTTCCTTGGCACGTCTTATCAAAGCATAGATCGTGCCCCTTATTCCGGGATTCCCATCAATACGGACGTGGGTAACCCAACCGTGCCCGTCGGCACGCCTCCTCTATCAAAGGCGAGTCCTAATCGACCACGGGGTGGGCTCTTGGTATTCAACCTCTTTATAATGAGACCAAGGCCCTCTTCTTTTTACACCCTCCATCGAGTTCGCCTCGCCGAGTTCTAACACCCAAAGCTTCAGATTTAGGCGCTTGGACCTTCGACGATGTCCGCTCCGCCAAGACGGCCGATGGATGTCTTCCTCCGTCACGAAGAAGATGTGCTAAAGCTGCGAGACGCCAGTATCTAACCGCGAGATATCGCATAGGCCGCTGGTCGAGGCAGGTCATTCCCACTCCGAGCCCGGCGAGAACGTGGTGTTCGTGTCTCACTTCCTTCGTGGTTTAGGCTTCCGACGGATCCCTTTGTGCGGGGCTCATGTTTTATTATGGGCTGGATTTCCATGACTTGAATCCGAGTCCATCCTCCATATCTCGTCATTCATTGTAGTATGTGAGGCCTTCCTCCATATTACCCCCCACTTTGGATTGTGGCTCAAGACCTTTAAGGTGGAGCCAAAGATGATCGGGGGGCAACAAGCAGAGTACGGAGGGGCGGTCATAAGCAAATGTGCTGATGCTCCGTGGCCTGAGGGCTCTTTTCAAGAGGAGCTTGGTTTGTGGCAACGGGAGTGGTTTTACATCACCGCTCCCAAGGGTGCCAAATGGGTGGCACTCCCCGCCTTCCGCTCAGGTCCACCACAGCGGCTGGCGTCATGGGTCAACAAGGGGCTCGACTGGGGGGCGTCCAAGGACGTTCCTTTGCTGCAGGGCCGTATTCGAGACCTCCAAGAAAGAGAGATCAATCTGGTTGCCGTAGCGCAGGTTATGTTGATCCGGTGCCTTCTGCTCTGCAAATGTCGCCCCCTCCGCCTGTGGGAATTTAATCCGGAGGGACCACGAGCTCTCCAAAATTTCATGGGTACGACGCCCGTGGAGATGTATAAACTGTTCTTCGGATCACAAGAGAAGTGTCCGGACCTGACTGAGGACGCAGGACTAAGCTGCAATCGCCCAGATACTCAAGTAAGTAGTCCTGTAACCGGACAAGATGTTCATTCATTTATTATATATATATATATATGCCCTTTAAAGGAGCCGTTTATTGAACAGGAGTGGATAGCCAAGGCAAAGTTAATAAGGTGTCCGGCTCCCCTCCCAGAGACCATGCCGGATCCCATGCTGACCAGGATGTTGAAGGTCGCGCCTTTTGAAGAAGGCGAAGGGGGGAGCGGGGAAGCAACTGCCTCTACGGAGGAGGCTATCAAGGAAGGAGGGATTAAAAGTCCCATCTTTCGAGGAGATAAGAGGACCACTTCGGAAGATCCGGAGGTCAAGGCCTCGAAGAGGGGAAAGGAATCTTCGTCAGAGAGTCCGGCGCTGGGAAGCAACCCAGCCGCACTATTTCCCCAAGGGGATCAGCCCTTCAGCGAGCCGTAAGTAAAAAGAAGGGGTCTTGTAAATAAGGAACATCCCTGTATTTATTTATGAAGATAACCGAAATTGTACCTTGTAGTTCGGACCTCAGCCCTTCTCAGCAGAGCTCGTCTTCAGGGGATCTTCTTTCGGAGATGATGGAGAGCGAAGCGCCTCCACCTGTCGCACCCTCATGCGAGGCGGACAACCCTGAGGTGTCGTCGCGGAGGGTTCCCCCAAGTCTGGCGGGGCCGGAAGGTCCGGCGCCAGATGGTGTGCGGTCGGAGGAGCTGAAGGGTCTGCTCGGGCGAGCGGCTATCTCAAAAGATCACCGTGCTCTAATGGGTACGGTGATTGAAAGAATTGCATCTGCGGAGAGCGGATTGCATGAAGCCGTCAGAAGCTTACTGACAGGGTTCGAGGTACGCAAAAATGATGTACCTTCTAACAGTTATGCATATAGAATGTGCCCTGTATAGATAGTAGCCCCTGAGACTCGGTATGCTGTCAAAATTGTCAGCGTGCCGATGATCAAAATCTCAGTTATAACATATCGCCACTCCTAAACAGGTGGCGGGGTGTCCGGTGGCCAGCCGGACTGATGAATATGCCGAACTAAAGCGGCAACTTGACGAGGCGGATGCGGACATCGCGCTGGTCAATAAACGGTTTGACGAGTCACAAGGTAGGCGACTTCTACGCGGACACCTGGTAAGGGAGCTTGATGCCCATGTCTTACTATTTGTATGCTTAATGTAGATGGTGCCGCTGCTGTGGAGGAGCTGCGGGCGGAACTCGCCCGAGCGAAAGAGCAAGCCAGAATAGTGATGCGCCGCTTTAGGGCGGTCGAAGAGCTAAAAGCCGAACGGGCTGCTCACTGCCGAAGCAAAGAGGAAATGGCCGATATGGCCAGAAAGTTGAAGAATACTACCGATCGCTGCGAGGTTCTTGAAAAAGAACGTCAAGCGGAGCAAGAGGGCCTGAAAAAGGCCGCCGCCGAATCCAAGGATGCCCGTTCGGCTTTGAGAGCTGCCAAGGAGGAGCTGAGTCAGGCCGGGGCAATTGCGGCTGGAAAACCGTTTTTGCTGCGAAGGAAATATATGGATCCAAAGTATGCTCAATTGGACAAGTTGTGGAGTTCGGAGGATGCTTATCTGGACTTAGCGGCGAGCGCTGCGGACGCGATTGAGCACTTCCAAGGCTAGAAGGGGCACAGAAGGGAAGAGCTATATTGGTCGCAATTCCATAGTCCGGAGCGTCTTCTTCCGTTGACCGATCGGTTGGCCGAATGGGCCGAGCTGAATCGACTATCAGGACTTGCCATGAAGCATGTCATGACTCATTTGTGGCCGGGCGGACCCCAGCCGAAGAGTTATTTTGGTTTAGTGCAGCAGTTCCTTGGTGCGGTACCGCGTATCGACGCAATAAAGCGGTTGCTGTGTATTGAGGGAGCGCGGATGGCTCTGGCCCGTGTCAAGACATACTGGGCAGATATGAAGGCCACCGACGTTGCATCCCAAGATTCGGACAGAAGCTGAGTGCCTGCCGAGCACTACTTTGAGGAAGTCCTGCAGGGCGCTCGTTTAATAGAGACACGGTGCTCGAAGGATATTATGTTTTAAATGACATGTATGATTTGTGAAAACAATGTTTCAATATGATATAAGAGCTTTTTATACTTGCGCGTTCAAGTAGTAAACTACTCCATGTGCGGCCGTTTATGTATATGTATATATAACTGAAGATGGCAGTCCTTGGCTTCAGCCCCCACGCACATAGTGCGGGGTGTTTGCAAAGAAGGCGCTTTTCACACTTAATCCAACGCCTTGGTCCTGTTAAGGAGGTGGTAGCGTAGCAAACTAGGCAACCGGACTATAATGCTTTATCACTTTCACTTAGCCATAGGAGTTCGAGGGTGGGGCTACTATATAGCCCTCGGGGCACCGCACTCTCCCGAATTGGGTGCGTATGTGCTCGACCAAAACCGGTCCTTCGTTAATGCGGAGGAATTCTAAACATTCGATGAGTCATCGAGTGGTTGACCAGTCTCGCTATATCATGACAGTTTTGCTTTCTCTCTCGAGGTGCTCGCCCGGCGAACCGGGCACAATCGCAGAGTTCTCCTGGTGCCGCGTTGATGCATATAAGGCCTAATCTCGAGACGCCGAATACTCCCTAAGGTATTCGGTCTTTATAAAACGGGCAGAATAATGCCCTAAGCCCCGTGTCCGTGTGCACGCATAAGAATTCTGGTGCGGCCAATGCCAAAACGCCAGCCTCCTCCTCGGTTATAGTAAGAAACCGGGGTATGTATATCAACAAGAGACAGTAAAAAAGGTTTACGCAGGGTCTTAATCTGAAAAGAATCCTTGCAACGGGTCCCTACTGCACGTCTGCGCCTATGTCTCCGTTGTGCCGTATCCTGGACGGGTGTAGCACATTGTTCATCTGTAAAAGAGAGGAACTTAGTTTAAAAAATAAAAAAGATCGTGCGAAAGATGTACTTTATATTGAATAAACAGAGTACGATTCGAAGAAGTGAATAAGATTGAGCTTTATTGTCTCTTGTGATACATGCATGCAGCCCCTTGTATGGGGGTATGCCGCTAGTAGGCGCCGGACTCGTCTAGCCGTGTCCGGGGTTTGAATGACCAATTCAGGTTCTTTGACTAGCGGAGCCGGATAGGTGTGGGGCTGTCAAGGCAGTCTCACGTTCCTCCGTGCTCAAGTAACACTTAATACTTCCTTTTAATGAGATGATGCCGCGTGGACCGGGCATTTTAAGTGTAAGAGATGCATAATGCGGTATTGCGTTAAAGCGGATGAAAGCTTCGCGTCCCAATAGTGCTTGATGGCTACTTTTAAACGGGGCGACATGGAAGATTAACTTTTCGCGACGGAAGTTGTCGGATGAACCAAACACAACTTCTAGCAGTAGGAGCCCGTACAATGGGCATATGGGCCTGGCATTACTCCTTTAAAGGAGGTGTTGCTACGGCGAATTTTGGTTGGGTCTATCCCCATTCTGCGGATTGTGTCCTGATATATCAGGTTTATGTCACTGCCGCCATCCATGAGGACTTGTGTTAATTGGAATCCGTCGATTGTAGGATCCAATATCAAGGCAGTCCATCCTGCGTTCCAGATACTTGCGAAATAGTCCTGTTGGTCGAAGGTGATTGGTTTTGCCAACCAGTGTGCGGCGCGCATTTTAGTGGGCGCTGCTCTGTTTTTCCCTTTGATCACGTGAAGTGAGTTTACTGTTTTAACCACTTGTGGGAAATTCTTTTGTTTTCCGGGGCTCTGCTTGTGGTGCTCGTCATCATCTTCACTTGGTGTGTCGAGCCCTTGTGTTCGGGCGTTGAGTCTACGGATTGTTTGAAGACCCAACAATTTCGTGGGTATGGTTTGCGTGCCTCCCGAGTACTGTGGATTTGACATATCTTGTCCAAGATTTTGTTTAAGTTGGATAGCTCATCGCTATTGTCCTTAGGGGGCAGCTTTTTATTGTTCTGCCGTGGGCTTTTGAATCCGGCATTGACTGCCGCGCTCTTTGGACCGTTCCTTTTAATCCGGCGCTGGTCCTTGTTGCGCCGTGGTTTCCCATTTCCATCCCTGATTTCGGATGTACTTGGGTCGCTGGTGCTGCATCTTGCTAGCCAGCTATCCTCTCCAGCAAAAGCGGGTCATGAGGCTTGTTAATGCGGCCATTGTTCTTGGTTTTCTTGGCGAGGTGTCTGGCGAGCCATTCGTCTCGGACGTTGTGTTTGAAGGCTGCTAAGGCTTGGCGTCCGGACAATCGACTATTTGGTTCTTTTAGTGAGGAACCTGTTCCTGAATTTCCGGCTGACTCTCCGGGCTGTTGAGTTATGTGACTTAGATCGCTCAGATCCGGAGGGCGGACATAGGTCCCCGAAAATTTGCCCAAACGCATCCTCGAGCTCTTCCCAGCTTCCAATGGCATTTTCGGGAGGCTTTTAAGCCAATGTCGAGCTGGCCCTTTGAGTTTGAGGGTAAGTATTTTATGGCATGGAGATCATCTCCTCTAGCCATGTGTATGTGGAGGATGTAATCCTCAATCCGACTCTGTGGTCTGTTGTTCCGTCAGATGCCTCTATGTTTACGGGTTTGAATCCGCTGAAATTCATGATCCAAAGCACCTCATCGGTGAAACATAGGGGATGTCTGCGCTCCTATTTGGGTGTGCCGTGATGTTCGGATATTTGGCGTGTTGCATTGCTTTGAAGAGCTTGCTTTCTCGGCCCATAAACGGACCTAACGGGCCATCCTTTTGATGTGAATCCTTATGCGGATCGCGTATCGGCTTGTGTGCGCGCCTTTGCCGCTCTATTTTTGCCGTGGGGTCGCCCATCCGATTGGGTGGCCTTCTTACTTTTTGATTGTGGGGCTCTAAGGCCTCCTCGTCAAATTCGGGCGTAGCTTTTTTTGGGTAGCTCTTTATTCGCGATCGTCGCCGATTTGTCTCATGGTGTTGAATACTTTGCTCCATCTGATCCTGAGTGCATCTTCCGCTGTTTTGAGCTTCCGCTTCGCTTTTTCAGGCTACGCGCGGCGACGAGCCTTTTCTGGAGGTTATTTTGCTCCAACAATTTGTCCGGCGTGAGATTGTCCGGACTGTTGTCTTCGCCGGGGACGGGTTGTTTATCCAAGTTGTCTTGTTCGGACGATTGCTCGATAGCATGTTCGTCGTCCACCGGTTCGCCCTGCTCTATGGCTGGGTCTTTGTTGAGGCGGACTTGGTTCGGCGTTTACGCTGCCGCTTTGACTGCTTTTCGAGGATTTATCCTTCAGAGCGCCCGTTGTTCCTCGTCTTCATTTCCTTTAGGTGTATCCACCATGTATACATCATGAGATGAGGTGGTTGTCCAGCATTCTATAGGCGCCGGTTCATGGTTGTCTCATACATCGTCGTCCATACCGTCGATGTCTTCAGAGTCGAAATCGAGCACGTCATGTAAGCTTTTGACAGTGGCTACGAAGTGGGTGGTGGGTGGGCGTTGAATTTCTTTGTCGTCCGCATCCCAACCTTCCTGACCGTAATCTGGCCATGGCTCTCCGAATAAATAAAGAGACTTTAGTGAATTCAGGATGTCGCCAAAGGGCGAGCGCTGAAAGATGTCCGCGGCAGTGAACTCCATGACCGGCGCCCAATCGGATTCGATTGGCGGGCGCTGGGGTTCGGAGTCCGGAGAGGAGTCCGCACCACAGAGTCGAGGTCTTCGCAGCGACAGGATGGAGTTCGCTCAATCGCCGAGAGATCGTAGCCCCAAGGCGGTGTCCAACCACTCGCCCTCAATCGGGAATCCGCCCGGATTAAGGGTCGGAGCGGTCTTGGTGCGGCCTCGTGGCAATTTGCTTCGGCTGCAGAGCTAGATCATGCCCATCGAGACAAGGCGGCACGCTATTGCTGCGCTCGAATCCGTCAAGATCAAGTCTCTGCGGATATCGGCCGATAGTTCAAACTTCCAAATCTGACCGATGGCCAGGGCGAGCTTTGATCTGCTCCGGATGGCCAGCGAATTGGCCCAGCATGCAAAGCCGCCGAATCGAAGATCTGCCCGGGAGAAAAGTCTCACCTGGACCGCGTCATTGTTGATGATCGAAGGAGCCATCAGGCCTATCGGTGACGACACGAGTAACTCTCAATGAAAGCACCAATGTCGGTGTCAAACCGCGGATCTCGGTAGGGGGTCCCGAATCTGTGCGTCTAGGCGGATGGTAACAGGAGACAAGGGACACGATGTATTTACCCAGGTTCGGGCCCTCTCAATGGAGGTAATACCCTACTCCTGCTTGATTAATATTGATGATATGGGTAGTACAAGAGTAGATCTACCACGAGATCAAGGAGGCTAAACCCTAGAAGCTAGCCTATGGTATGATTGTTCTTCGTCCCTGGACTAAAACCCTCTGGTTTATATAGACACCGATAGGTTAGGGTTACACAGAGTCGGTTACAATGGTAGGAGATCTACATATCCAGACGCCAAGCTTGCCTTCCACGCCAAGGAAAGTCCCATCCGGACACGGGACGAAGTCTTCAATCTTGTGTCTTCATAGTCTTGGAGTCCGGCCGTGATGATAGTTCGGCTATCCGGACACCCCCTAGTCCAGGACTCCCTCAATCGTCATCACCATCGATCCTCTCATCGGGAGGGGGTCAATCTCCATCAACATCTTCACCAGCACCATCTTCTCTCAAACCCTAGTTCATCTCTTGTATCCGATCTTTGTCTCAAAGCCTCAGATTGGTACCTGTAGGTTGCTAGTAGTGTTGATTACTCCTCGTAGTTGATGCTAGTTGGTTTATTTGGTGGAAGATCATATGTTCAGATCCTTTATGCATATTAATACCCCTCTGATTATGAACATGAATATGATTTGTGAGTAGTTACGTTTGTTCATGAGGACATGGGAGAAGTCTTTCTATAAGTAGTCATGTGAATTTGGTATTCGTTCGATATTTTGATGAGATGTATGTTGTCTTTCCTCTAGTGGTGTTATGTGAACGTCGACTACATGACACTTCACCATTATTTGGGCCTAGAGGAAGGCATTGGGAAGTAATAAGTAGATGATGGGTTGCTAGAGTGACAGAAGCTTAAACCCTAGTTTATGCGTTGCTTCGTAAGGGGCTGATTTGGATCCATATGTTTCATGCTATGGTTAGGTTTACCTTAATACTTCTTTTGTAGTTACGGATGCTTGCAATAGGGGTTAATCATAAGTGGGATGCTTGTACAAGGAAGGGCTGTACCCAAGCACCGGTCCACCCACATATCAGATTATCAAAGTAACGAACGTGAATCATATGAGCGTGATGAAAACTAGCTTGACGACAATTCCCATGTGTCCTCGGGAGCATTTTCCTTCATATAAGAGTTTGTCCAGGCTTGTCCTTTGCTACAAAAAGGATTGGGCCACCTTGCTGCACCTTATTTACTTTTGTTACCTGTTACCTGTTACGAATTACCTTATGACAAAACTATCTGTTACCGATAATTTTAGTGCTGGCAGAGAATACCTTACTAAAAGCCACTTGCCATTTCCTTCTGCTCCTCGTTGGGTTCGACACTCTTACTTATAGAAAGGACTACGATAGATCCCCTACACTTGTGGGTCATTAGTGGCTGAGCAAGTCCAGTTTCCATGGTGTTAGTAAGTGCATAGAAGCAACACTGACCAGTTCAGATCCCTGTGATAGAGTCAAGCTAATCATTGGGAACCATGCGAGAGGAAAAAAATAAAGAGGACGGTAAATCCAATAGAAATACTACCAGTAATTGAAACAAAAGAATTTATGAAAGTTGGTGTGACCACCCGGTCATCATCCTTCTCCTGCTAAACAAGGACACGTGTGTGTGGAAGACCCCTATTTTCGAACTCTAGGGTGTAGAGAGCTGGAAAACAGGAGGGTAAATGGAAAACATGAAAAATAAGAAACATGGGTAAGAAAAACGAAGAAAGGAGAGAAAATGCACTGGGCATGGTACCAGGAACAACAGTCCCAAACATCTTTCCCGTCCTGATCTTCTGTAGGTACTCAAGCAGTTTCATTTGATATACTCAAACCGCAATATCAGCCCTATCGACTATCTTTTGCCTAGGTTCAAGACTCTCCATTATTTCAGGCCACTTTGGATTACATGTGAAGATTGTGATTATATAAGGCGAGGGTTGGACATGGAAAATAGTCATCACGGCATGGAAGTTTTCAATTATACAGCGACGCCCACCGGTATAGGATGTGTTGGGAAACGTAGCAAACAATTTCAAAAAAATTCCTACGCTCACGCAAGATCTATCTAGGAGATGCATAGCAATGAGAGGGGGAGAGTGTGTCCACGTACCCTCGTAGACCGAAAGCGGAAGCGTTTGACAACGGGGTTGATGTAGTCGAACTTCTTCTCGTTCCGACCGATCAAGCACCGAACGTACGACACCTCCGAGTTCTGCACACGTTTAGGTCGATGACGTCCCTCGAACTCTTGATCCAGAAAAGTGTCGAGGGAGTAGATGAGTTCCGTCATCATGACGACATGGTGACGGTGATGGTGAAGTGATTCACGCAGGGCTTCGCCTAAGCACTACGAAGATATGACCGGAGGCGTAAACTGTGGAGGGGGGCGCCGCACACAGCTAACAATTGCTGGTGTGTGCTCTAGCGGTGCCCCCCCCCCCCCCACATATACATATAGGTTGGAGGGGAGGAGAGGCAGCCAAGGGGGCGCCCCAAGTAGGAGGAATCGTACTTGGGATCCTCCCAATTCGGCCTCCCCCCTTTCCTATTCCTATTCGGAGTAGGAAGGGAAGAGGGGGAAGGGGGAATCCTATTCCCTTTTTCCTTTCCTCCTTCCCCTTTCCTTCTCAAATTTGGCCGGCCCATATGGGGGGGAGGGGCACATCAGCCCCTTTGTGGTTGGTGTGTTTCCCCTCTTGGCCCATAAGGCCCATATCTTTTCCAGGGGTGCCCGGAACCCCTTCCGGTGACCCGATAAGTACCCGGTGCATCCCGAAACACTTTCGGTGTCCGAATATCATCGTCCTATATATCAATCTTTACCTCTCGACCATTTCGAGACTCCTCGTCATGTCCGTGATCTCATCCAGGACTCCGAACAACATTCAGTCACCAAATCACATAACTCATATAATAACAAATCGTCATCGAACGTTAAGCGTGCAGACCCTACGGGTTCGAGAACTATGTAGACATGACCGAGAAACCTCTCCGGTCAATAAACAATAGCGGAACCTGGATGCTCATATTGGCTCTGCTACATCTCGAGCTTGCGTTGGATTTCCCCGAAGAGGAGAGGATTAGGCTCTTGGATTATCTTGGGGGTGCCAGGGGCATCCCCAAGCTTAGGCTCTTGCCACTCCTTGTTCCATAATCCATCAAAAGAATTCACCCAAAACTTGAAAACTTCACAACACAAAACTCAATAGAAATCTCGTGAGCTCCGTTAGAGAAAGAAAACAAAAGACTACTTTAAGGTACTGCAATGAACTCATTCTTTATTTATATTGGTGTTAAACCTACTGTATTCCAACTTATCTATGGATCATAAATTATTTTACTAGCCATAGATTCATCAAAATAAGCAAACAACACACGCAAAACAGAATCTGTCAAAAACAGAACAGTCTGTAGTAATCTGTAACTAATGCAAACTTCTGGAACCCAAAAAATTCTATCAAAATTAGAAGCCTGGAAATTTTGTTTATTGATCAGCAGCAATTGGAATCAGTATTTTATCACGTTCTGGTGATTTTTAACAATTCGGGCACTGAGCACAAAGATTCTGGAAATTACAGCAAGATCAAATAACTATCATCTAAGAAGATCCAATAGGTCCAACTTGGCACAAACACTAATTAAAAGATAAAATCACATCTAAACAGAGTCTAGATGGATTATTTTATTCCTAATCAGAACCAGAAACAAAAAAACACAAAATAAAATTGGGTTGCCTCCCAACAAGCGCTATCGTTTAACGCCCCTAGCTAGGCATAAAAGCAAGGATAGATCTAGGTATTGCCATCTTTGGTAGGCAATTCTTTAATGAGGAACCTTCCTCCTTTGGATTTTTCTTTCTTTCTAGTAATTATCAAACTTTTAGGCACAAGATTGAAAAATTCTTTCGTAGCAAATGGTTCCTTAATGATAGTAAAAAGATCGGGATGAATACTTATAGATTTAAGATCCGCATTTTCCTTACAAGAAGATTCACCCTTATTTTTAGGAACATACATAAGCTTGGCAATTTTAGTGGGAGGACTAGGAGTATTCTTTACGGAAGAAAAAGCGGTTCCCAAGTTGGTAATGATACCCTCAAGTTTATCGATTCGAGTAGAGCCTAGATTTATTTTCTCATTAACCATGGGTTCCTTCTCCTTAATATTTTTCAAAGTCATTCCTACCTTAGATCCATATTGAGTAATTTGATTATGGATCTTTTTATCTATATTTTCAATGGATTCAATGGTAGCAACTTTGTTTTCAATAATTTCAAGCCTTTGCATAACATGCTCCAAAGTTAACATAGTTTCGTTAACCAAAAGAGGAGGTGAGCCAAATAAATCTATTAAAGCATTATAAGAATCAAAAGTATGGCTACCCAAGAAATTCCCTATTGTAATGGTATCAAGGATATATCTATACCAAGGATTAGCACCTACGTAAAAATTACGAAGAAGAACTGAAGTAGATTGCTTCCTGGTAGATCTATTTTGAGCATTGCAAATTCTATACCAAGCATCTTTTAGATTTTCTCCCTCCCTTTGCTTAAAATTTAGAACTTCACTCTCGGGAGATAACGGAGAAGATATGAGACTAGTCATGAAGACAAGCAAGCAAACTAACACATGAGCAAACAAAAGGCAAAGGGAAAAAGAGGAGGAGGTTGGGAAAGAGAGGGCGAATAAAACGGCAAGGGTGAAGTGGGGGAGAGGAAAACGAGAGGCAAATGGCAAATAATGTAATGCGAGAGATAGGGATTGTGATGGGTACTTCGTATGTTGACTTTTGCGTAAGCCTCCCCGGCAACGGCGCCAGAAATTCTTCTTGCTACGTCTCGAGCTTGCGTTGGATTTCCCCAAAGAGGAGAGGATGATGCAGCACAGTAGCGTAAGTATTTCCCTCAGTTTTTGAGAACCAAGGTATCAATCCAAGAGGAGACCACGCAAAGTCCCTCATACCTGCACAAAACGATAGCTACTCGCAACCAACGCTTAGGGGTTGTCAATCCCTTCACGGTCACTTACGAGAGTGAGATCTGATAGAGATAATACTTTTGGTATTTTTGGTATAAAGATGCAAAGTAAAAGTAAAAGCAAAGCAAGTAAATAAAGTGATGGAGATTGATATGATGAGAATAGACCCGGGGGCCATAGGTTTCACTAGTGGCTTCTCTCAAGAGCATAAGTATTCTACGGTGGGTGAACAAATTACTATTTGAGCAATTGACAGAATTGAGAATAGTTATGAGGTTATCCAGGCAATGATCGTGTATATAGGCATCACGTCCGTGACAAGTAGACCGAAACGATTCTGCATCTACTACTATTACTCCACTCATCGACCGCTATCCAGCATGCATCTAGAGTATTAAGTTAAAAACAGAGTAACGCCTTAAGCAAGATGACATGATGTAGAGGAATAAATTCATGCAATATGATAAATACCCCATCTTGTTATCCTCGATGGCAACAATACAATACGTGCCTTGCAACCCTTTCTGTCACTGGGTAAGGTCACCGCAAGATTGAACCCAAAGCTAAGCACTTCTCCCATTGCAAGAACTACCAATCTAGTTGGCCAAACCAAACGGATAATTCGAAAAGACTTGCAAAGATAACTTAATCATACATAAAAGAATTCAGAGAAGAATCAAATATTTTCCATAGATAAGCTGGATCATAAACCCACAATTCATCGGTCTCAACAAACACGCCGCAAAAAACAAGATTACATCGAATAGATCTCCACGAGAGAGGGGGAGAACATTGTATTGAGATCCAAAAAGAGAGAAGAAGCCATCTAGCTACTAACTATGGACCCGAAGGTCTGAAGTAAACTACTCACACTTCATCGGAGGAGCTACGGTGTTGATGTAGAAGCCCTCCGTGGTGGATGCCCCCTCCGGCGAAGCTCCGGAACAGGCCCCAAGATGGGATCTCGTGGATACAGGAAGTTACGGCGGTGGAATTAGGTTTTTGGCTCCGTCCTTGATCTGTTGGGGGTACGTAGGTATATATAGGAGGAAGGAGTACGTCGGTGGAGCGTCAGGGGGCCCACGAGGCAGGGGGCGCGCCCAGGGGGGAGGGGCGCGCCCCCACCCTCGTGACCGCCTCTGGCACGGAGTAGGGTCCAAGTCTCCTGGATCACGTTCGGTGAGAAAATCACGTTCCCGAAGGTTTCATTCCGTTTGGACTCCGTTTGATATTTCGTTTCTCCGAAACACTGAAAGAGGCAAAAAGCAGCAATTCTGGGATGGGCCTCCGGTTAATAGGTTAGTCCCAAAAATAATATAAAAGTGGAAAATAAAGCCCATTATAGTCCAAAACAATAGATAAAGTAGCATGGAGCAATCAAAAATTATAGATACGTTGGAGACGATCGCATCCCCAAGCTTAATTCCTGCTCGTCCTCGAGTAGGTAAATGATAAAAGAGAATTTTGATGCGGAGTGATACTTTGGCATAATGTCAATGTAAATCTTCTTAATTGTGATATGAATATTCAGATCCGAAAGATTCAAGACAAAAGTTCATATTGACATAAAAATAATAATACTTCAAGCATATTAATCAAAATAATTATGTCATCTCAAAATAACATGGCCAAAGAAAGTTCATCCCTACAAAATCATATAGTTAGGCTATGCTTCATTTTCGTCACACAAAGATGTTCCCAACTTCTATACCCCCGATGACAAGCCAAGCAATTGTTTCATACTTAAATAATCTCAAACCTTTTCAACCTTCACGCAATACATGAGCGTGAGCCATGGATATAGCACTATGGTTGGAATAGAATATGATGATGGGGATTGTGTGGAGAATACAAAAAAGGAGAAAGTCTCACGTTGACGAGGATAATCAACGGGCTATGGAGATGCCCATCAATTGATGTCAACATGAGGAGTAGGGATTACCATGCAACGGATGCACTAGAGCTATAAATGCTCAACAAAAGAAAACTAGTGGGTGTGCATCCAACTTGCTTGCTCATGAAGACCTAGGGCATTTGAGGAAGCTCATCGTAGGAATATACAAGCCAAGTTCTATAATGAAAAATTCCCACTAGTATATGAAAGTGATAACATATGAGACTCATTATATGAAAAACATGGTGCTACTTTGAAGCACAATATTACATGAAGAATGAGGTGCTACTTTGAAGCACAAAATATGAGACTCATTACATGAAGAACATGGTGCTACTTTGAAGCACAAGTGTGGAAAAAGAGATAGTAGCATTGCCCTTTTTTTGGGCCTTTCTTTTTTTTGGCCTTTCTCTTTTTTTTATTTGGGCAATGCTCTAATAATGATGATCATCACACTTCCATTGATTACAACATAAGGATTACAACTCGAAACTAGAACAAGTTATGACTCTATATGAATGCCTCCGGCGGTGTACCGGGATGATGCAGTGAATCAAGAGTGACATGTATGAAAAATAATGCATGGTGGCTTTGCCACAAATACGATGTCAAATACATGATCATGCAATGGCAATATGACAAAAGTAATGTATGTCATAATAATGATGAACGAAACGGTGGAAAGTTGCATGGCAATATATCTCGGAATGGCTATGGAAATGCCATAATAGGTAGGTATGGTGGCTGTTTTGAGGAATATATAGGGAGGTTTATGTGTGATAGAGCGTATCATATCACGGGTTTGGATGCACCGCTAAGTTTGCACCAACTCTCAATGTGAGAAAGGGCAATGCACGGCATCAAGAGGCTAGCAATGGCGGAAAGGTAAGAGTGTGTATAATCCATGGACTCAACATTAGTCAAAAGAACTCATATACTTATTGCAAAAATTTAGAAGTCATCAAAATCAAGTACTACGCGATGCTCCTAGGGGATAGATTGGTAAGAAAATACCATCGCTCGTCCCCGACCGCCACTCATAAGGATGCACAAGCCAGGTACACTTCATGTTTCAAATTTGTTACACAACTTTAACCATACGTGCATGCTACCGGACTTACAAACTTCAACACAAGCATTTCTCAAATCACAACTACTCAACTAGCATGACTTTGATATTATTACCTCCATATCTCAAAACAATTATCAAGCATCAAACTTATCTTAGTATTCAACGCACTCAAAAGAAAGTTTCACATATCTTGAACACCAAGTATATTAACATTAAGCAAATTACCATGCTATTAACGACTCTCAAAATAGTCTAAGTGAAGCATGAGAGATCAAGTTTCTTTAAAACAAATCCACCACCGTGCTCTAAAAGATCTAAGTGAAGCACTAGAGAAAAAATTATCACGCTCAAAAAGATATAAGTGAAGCACTATGAGCAAACTATCAAGCTCAAAAGATATAAGTGAAGCACATAGAGTATTCTATCAAATTCTAATTCATATATGGCTCTCTCAAAAGGTGTGTACAGCAAGGACGATTGTGGTAAACTAGAAAGCAAAGACTCAAATAATACAAGACGCTCCAAGCAAAACACATATCATGTTGGTGAATAAAAATATAGCTCCAAGTAAATTACCGATGGAAGTGGACGAAAGAGGGGATGGCTTCCGGGGCATCCCCAAGCTTTGACTTTTTGGTGTCCTTGGATTATCTTGGGGGTGCCATGGGCATCCCCAAGCTTAGGCTCTTGCCACTCCTTGTTCCATAATCCATCAAAAGAATTCACCCAAAACTTGAAAACTTCACAACACAAAACTCAATAGAAATCTCGTGAGCTCCGTTAGAGAAAGAAAACAAAAGACTACTTTAAGGTACTGTAATGAACTCATTCTTTATTTATATTGGTGTTAAACCTACTGTATTTCAACTTATCTATGGATCATAAATTATTTTACTAGCCATAGATTCATCAAAATAAGCAAACAACACATGCAAAACAGAATCTGTCAAAAACAGAACAGTCTGTAGTAATATGTAACTAACGCAAACTTCTGGAACCCAAAAAATTCTACCAAAATTAGAAGACCTGGAAAATTTGTTTATTGATCAGCAGCAATTGGAATCAGTATTTTATCACGTTCTGGTGATTTTTAACAATTCGGGCACTGAGCACAAAGATTCTGGAAATTACAGCAAGATCAAATAACTATCATCTAAGAAGATCCAATAGGTCCAACTTGGCACAAACACTAATTAAAAGATAAAATCACATATAAACAGAGTTTAGATGGATTATTTTATTCCTAAACAGAACCAGAAACAAAAAACACAAAATAAAATTGGGTTGCCTCCCAACAAGCGCTATCGTTTAACGCCCCTAGCTAGGCATAAAAGCGGGGATAGATCTAGGTATTGCCATCTTTGGTAGGCAATTCTTTAATGAGGAACCTTCCTCCTTTGGATTTTTCTTTCTTTCTAGTAATTATCAAACTTTTAGGCACAAGATTGAAAAATTCTTTCGTAGCAAATGGTTCCTTAATGATAGTAAAAAGATCGGGATGAATACTTATAGATTTAAGATCCGCATTTTCCTTACAAGAAGATTCACCCTTATTTTTAGGAACATACATAAGCTTGGCAATTTTAGTGGGAGGACTAGGAGTATTCTTTACTGAAGAAAAAGCGGTTCCCAAGTTGGTAATGATACCCTCAAGTTTATCGATTCGAGTAGAGTCTAGATTTATTTTCTCATTAACCATGGGTTCCTTCTCCTTAATATTTTTCAAAGTCATTCCTACCTTAGATCCATATTGAGTAATTTGATTATGGATCTTTTTATCTAGATTTTCAATGGATTCAATGGTAGCAACTTTGTTTTCAATAATTTCAAGCCTTTGCATAACATGCTCCAAAGTTAACATAGTTCCATTAACCAAAAGAGGAGGTGAGCCAAATAAATCCATTAAAGCATTATAAGAATCAAAAGTATGGCTACCCAAGAAATTTCCTATGGTAATGGTATCAAGGATATATCTATACCAAGGATTAGCACCTACGTAAAAATTACGAAGAAGAACTAAAGTAGATTGCTTCCTGGTAGATCTATTTTGAGCATTGCAAATTCTATACCAAGCATCTTTTAGATTTTCTCCCTCCCTTTGCTTAAAATTTGGAACTTCACTCTCGGGAGATAACGGAGAAGATATGAGACTAGTCATGAAGACAAGCAAGCAAACTAACACACAAGCAAACAAAAGGCAAAGGGAAAAAAAGGAGGAGGTTGGGAAAGAGAGGGCGAATAAAACGGCAAGGGTGAAGTGGGGGAGAGGAAAATGAGAGGCAAATGGCAAATAATGTAATGCGAGAGATAGGGATTGTGATGGGTACTTGGTATGTTGACTTTTGTGTAAGCCTCCCCGGCAACGGCGCCAGAAATTCTTCTTGCTACGTCTCGAGCTTGCGTTGGATTTCCCCGAAGAGGAGAGGATGATGCAGCACAGTAGCGTAAGTATTTCCCTCAGTTTTTGAGAACCAAGGTATCAATCCAGTAGGAGACCACGCGCAAGTCCCTCGTACCTGCACAAAACGATAGCTACTCGCAACCAACGCTTAGGGGTTGTCAATCCCTTCACAGTCACTTACGAGAGTGAGATCTACTAGAGATAATATTTTTGGTATTTTTGGTATAAAGATGCAAAGTAAAAGTAAAAGCAAAGCAAGTAAATAAAGTGATGGAGATTGATATGATGAGAATAGACCCAGGGGCCATAGGTTTCACTAGTGGCTTCTCTCAAGAGCATAAGTATTCTACGGTGGGTGAACAAATTACTATTGAGAAATTGACAGAATTGAGAATAGTTATGAGGTTATCCAGGCAATGATCATGTATATAGGCATCACGTCCGTGACAAGTAGACCGAAACGATTCTGCATCTACTACTATTACTCCACTCATCGACCGCTATCCAGCATGCATCTAGAGTATTAAGTTAAAAACGAGTTAACGCCTTAAGCAAGATGACATGATGTAGAGGAATAAATTCATGCAATATGATAAATACCCCATCTTGTTATCCTCGATGGCAACAATACAATACGTGCCTTGCAACCCTTTCTGTCACTGGGTAAGGTCACGCAAGATTGAACCCAAAGCTAAGCACTTCTCCCATTGCAAGAACTACCAATTTAGTTGGCCAAACCAAACGGATAATTCGAAGAGACTTGCAAAGATAACTTAATCATACGTAAAAGAATTCAGAGAAGAATCAAATATTTTCCATAGATAAGCTGGATCATAAACCCACAATTCATCGGTCTCAACAAACACACCGCAAAAAAGAAGATTACATCGAATAGATCTCCACGAGAGAGGGGGATAACATTGTATTGAGATCCAAAAAGAGAGAAGAAGCCATCTAGCTACTAGCTATGGACCAAGGTCTGAAGTAAACTACTCACACTTCATCGGAGGAGCTATGGTGTTGATGTAGAAGCCCTCTGTGGTGGATGCCCCTCCGTGAAGCTCCTAACAGCCCCAAGATGGGATCTCCTGGATACGGAAGTTACGGCGGTGGAATTAGGTTTTGGCTCCGTCCCGATCTGTTCGGGCGTGAGGTATATATAGGAGGAAGGAGTACGTCGGTGGAGCGTCAGGGGCCCACGAGGCAGGGGCGCGCCTGGGGGGGCGCCCCACCTCGTGACCGCCTGCACTCCTTGGAGTAGGGTCAAGTCTCCGGATCACGCTCGTGAGAAAATCACGTTCCCAAGGTTTCATTCTGTTTGGACTCCGTTTGATATTTCGTTTCTCCGAAACACTGAAATTGGCAAAAAGCAGCAATTCTGGGCTGGGCCTCCGGTTAATAGGTTAGTCCCAAAAATAATATAAAAGTGGAAAATAAAGCCCATTATAGTCCAAAACAATAGATAAAGTAGCATGGAGCAATCAAAAATTATAGATACGTTGGAGACGTATCAGGCTCCTACATATTCTACGAAGATCTATATCGGTCGAACCGTAATGACAACATACGTTATTCCCTTTGTCATCGGTATGTTACTTGCCCGAGATTCGATCATCGGTATCTTCATACCTAGTTCAACATCGTTACCGTCAAGTCTGTTTACTCATTTCGTAATACATCATCCTGCAACTAACTCATTAGTCACATAGCTTGCAAGGCTTCTTATGATGTGTACTACCGAGAGGGCCCAGAGATACCTTCCGGATACTCGGAGTGAGAAATCCTAATCTCGATCTATGCCAACCCAACAAACACCTTCGGAGATACCTGTAGAGCATCTTTATAATCACCCAGTTACGTTGTGACGTTTGATAGCACACAAGATATTCCTCCGGTATCCGGGAGTTGCATAATCTCATAGTCAAAGGAATATGTATATGACATGAAGAAAGCAATAGCAATAAACTGAATGATCAATATGCTAAGCTAACAGATGGGTCTCGTCCATCACATTATTCTCCTAATGATGTGATCCCGTTCATCAAATGACAACATATGTCTATGGTTAGGAAACTTAACCATCTTTGATTAATGAGCTAGTCTAGTAGAGGCTTACTAGGGACACTGTGTTTTGTCTATGTATCCACACATGTATCAAGTTTCCGGTTAATAAAATTCTAGCATGAATAATAAACATTTATCATGAAATAAGGAAATATAAAATAACAACTTTGTTATTGCCTCTAGGGCATATTTCCTTCAGTCTCCCACTTGCACTAGAGTCAATAATCTAGTTCACATCACCATGTGATTTAACACCAATAGTTCACATCGTCATGTGATTAACACCCATAGTTCACATCGCCATGTGACCAACACACAAAGGGTTTACTAGAGTCAATACTCTAGTTCACATCGCTATGTGATTAACACCCAAAGAGTACTAAGGTATGATCATGTTTTGCTTGTGAGAAAGGTTTAGTCAACGGGCCTGCCACATTCAGATCCGTATGTATTTTGCAAATTTTTATGTCTACAATGCTCTGCACGAAGCTACTCTAGCTAATTGCTCCCACTTTCAATATGTATCTAGATCGAGACTCAGAGTCATCCAGATTGGTGTCAAAGCTTGCATCGACGTAACTCTTTACGACGAACTCTTTATCACCTCCATAACTGATAATCCCAAGTGCAAGGAATCATCTTAGCACTTTCCAAAGGTGGAAGTGATAAGTATGGAGTGTCGAACCCACAAGGAGCTAAAGGTAAGACCAATATTCTCTCAAGCCCTATCTGCCACCGATACGACTCTACGTGCACCGAACGTTTACTTCCAACTAGAAACGAGAAATAAAACTACGTTGTGGGTATGAAGTGGATAACCTTGTAAGATACCGGAGAGCTAAAATATAAAAGTAGGTGCTGTTATCATAAAGTTAGAATATATTACTAAATATTATAAATAGCGAGTGTGGAATAATGGTGGATCGATGTGCGGAATTGTCCTAGTCAATTGTTAACAAGACCGGTAATCACTATTGCAGTTTCATATGAGGGAGAGGCATAAGCTAACATACTTTCTCTACTTGGATCATATGCACTTATGGTTGGAACTCTAGCAAGCATCCGCAACTACTAAAGATCATTAAGGTAAAACCCAACCATAGCATTAAAGCATCAAGTCCTCTTTATTCCCATACGCAACAATCCCTCTTACTCGGGTTTGTGTTTCAGTCACTCACCAACCCACTATAAGCGAATCATGAACGTATTGCAACACCCTACAACGGGAATCCCTCACGCTTGCGCGACACGGAGGGCACCATAGGGCAGCACCAAAGTAAAACATACAACTCATATCAATCTAGATCATCAATCAACCCAAGGACAAAAGATAACTACTCAAAACATCATAGGATGGCAACACATCATTGGACCATAATATGTGGCATAAAGCACCATGTTCAAGTAGGGATTACAGCGGGGTGCGGGAGAGTGGACCGCGTAAAAGAGATGAGGATGGTGATGATGATGGTGATGTTGATGAAGACGATCACCGTGGCGATGATTCCCCTCCCGATGGCACTCCGGCGCCACCGGAAGAGAGGAGGAGAGGTTCTCCCCCTTGTGCTTCCTCCTCCATGGCCTCCACCCTCTGGTCCTTGGCCTTCATGGTGATGATGGCCCCTCCGGGATACTCCTCCATGGCCACCGGTGATGATGGCCCCCTCCGGTAGGGTGCCAGAGAGGGCCTAGATTGATTTCTCGTGGCTACAGAGGCTTGCGGCGGCGGAACTCCGATCTAGGTTAATTTTCCAAGGTTTCTGTATTTATAGGAATTTTTGGCGTCGGTCTCACGTCAAGGAGGTGCCCGAGCTGTCCACGAGGCAGGCCCACGCGCCCGTACCAGGTGGGCGCCCCCCCACCCTCGTGGGCAGCTCGGGACTCTTCTAGCCCAACTCCGATGCTCCGTGGTCTTCTTTTGGTCCATAAAAAATCATCAAAAATTGGCCCGTCAATTGGACTCCGTTTGGTATTCCTTTTCTGCAAAACTCAAAAACAAGGAAAAAACAGAAACTAGCACTGGGCTCTAGGTTAATAGGTTAGTCCCAAAAATCATATAAAATATCATATAAATGCATATCAAACATCCTAGAAGGATAATATAATAGCATGAATACTTCATAAATTATAGATACGTTGGAGACGTATCAGCATCCCCAAGCTTAATTCCTGCTCGTCCTCGAGTAGGTAAATGATAAAAGAAATAATTTATGAAGTGTGAATGCTAGCAAGTGCTTAAGTTTGATCAATGATAATTCCAATCACTTTTTCTAGCATCATTATATGTCATAACAATAGCTCATCTCATAAAACTTTTCATGATCAAGTAACAATCTATTCACAATGTAAAGTATGGTTCAGAAACTTCATTGAGAACTAACAAACTATAATCTCAGTCATTGAAGCAATTGCAATTTATCATAACATCAGAAAGAGTCATCAATAGAGCTTTTCAGCAAGTTCACACACTCAACTATCTTGTAGTCTTCTATAATTGCTAACACTCACGAAATACTTGTGGTTATGGAGTTTCAGCTGGACACTGAGAAAGATAGGGGCTTATTGTATTGCCTCCCAACGTATTCACCTTTAGGTGATGTCAACAATAATAGCCCATGCTAACTTACATCCAATTGGATATATATATATCATGATCTTTCAAACACGAAGAGCTTGCCAAAGGATAAAATGAAAAAGGGAAAGGTGAAGATCACCTTGACTCAAGCATAAAGTAAAACATAAAGTAAAAGATAGGCCCTTCGTAGAGGGAAGCAGAGGTTGTCATGCGCTTTTAAGGTTGGATGCACAAAATCTCAATGTGAAAGAACGTCACTTTATATTGCCCCTTGTGATATGAACCTTTATTATGAAGTCCGTCGCTTTTATTACTTCCACATCACAATATCGTATAAAGCTTATTTCTCCCACACCAATCAATCATACATATTTAGAGCAATTTTTCTTGCTTTGCACCGATGACAACTTACTTGAAGGATCTTACACAATCCATAGGTAGATATGGTGGACTCTCATGGCAAAACTGGTTTAAGGATTTTGGAAGCACAAGTAGTATCTCTACTTGGTGCTGAGAATTTTGGCTAGCATAAGGGGGAAAGGCAAGCTCAGCATGTTTGGAAGGTCAATGACAATATACTTTAACTGAGATGTCGGAAAACATAAACCATTACATTGTATTCCTTGTCCAACGTCAACTCTTTTAGCATGTCATACTTAATGAGTGCTTCACAATTATAAAAGATGTCCAAGATAATATATCTGTATGTGAACCTCTCTTTCCTTATTACTTCCTATTAATTGCAACAATGACCAAAACTACGTTTGCCAGCTCTCAATAACTTTTATGCCTCATACTTTCTATGTGTGAAGTCATCACTAACCATGTTATAAGCATATGAAACATATATAAATTCAGGTTTATGACATTCAATTTATTCAACCATTTACTCATAGGATAGAAATGAAGCATGTGAGCAAATGACAAACTACTCCAAAAGATATGAGTGAAGAACACTGAGTAGTAAAATTATTAACTAGCCATGGGAGGATTCTTTTTCATTCAATATTTCAGATCCAATGATTTTATTCAAACAGCAAGCAAATCAAAATAAAATGACATTGCAAGGATAGCGCAACACATGTGAAGAAGCAAAAACTTAGGTTCAACCGATACTAACCGATAGTTGTTGAAGAGAAAAGGTGGGATGCCTACCGGGGCATCCCCAAGCTTAGATGCTTGAGACATCTTGAAATAATGTCTAGGGGTGCCTTGGGCATCCCCAAGCTTGAGCTTTTGTGTCTCCTTAATTCCTTTTATACGTCGGTTTCCTAAATCTCAAAAGCTTCATACACACCAAACTCAACAAAAACTTGTGAGATAGGTTAGTATAAACCAATGCAAAACCTTATCATTTTCTACTGTAACAAATTACTAAAATTATTATTCAACATTGCATACTAAATTCCTCTGCATATTTAACACTCCTATCCTCAAATAGAATAATTAAACAACCAAACATATGCAAACAATGCAACCATAACAGCAATCTGCCAAAACAGTATAGTCTGTAAAGAATGCAAGATTCATCATACTTCCTAACTCCAAAAATTATGAAAGAAAATTCCCACTGTAGTAAATTTATCAGAGCTTATTATGCAAAAGGTTTCAACATTTTAGCACATTCTGACTTTTCTAAGGAATTTTTGCAACAGCGGTAAACTTTCTGTTTTCAAACAGTAACATGTATACTTGCAAAATAAGCATGGTAAAAGGCTATCCTTGACATTTTTATTGAAAATAAAGATGCAAAACATTATTCTACATAACAGCAAGCAAATACTAGCAAAATAAATTGACGCTCCAAGCAAAACACATATCATGTGACGAATAAAAATATAGCTCCGAGTAAGGGATACCGGTAGTTTTGAAGACGAAAGAGGGGATGCCTTCCGGGGCATCCCCAAGCTTAGGAGCTTGAGTCTTCCTTGAATATTGCCTTGGGGTGCCTTGGGCATCCCCAAGCTTAGGGTCTTTCCACTCCTTATTCTCCTCATATCGATATCTCACCCAAAGCTTGAAAACTTCAATCACACAAAACTTAACCAAACTTCGTGAGATAGGTTAGTATGATAAAGAGTAAACCATTCACTTTGGTACTGTCAAAGAAAAGGTTCATAATTGTTCTCACACAATGCCTACTGTAACATGTCATTTCTACAATTTATATTGAGGAATATAAGCCATAGAAACTAGAAAACAAGCAAACTATGCAATGAAAACAGAATATGTCAGAAACAGAATAGTCTGTCATTATCTGAACATAAACCATACTTCTGCTACTCCAAAAATTATGAAATAAATTGGTGGACGTGAGAAATTTGTCTATTAATCTTCTGCAAAAAGAATCAACTCAAAAGCGCTCTTCTGTAAAAAATGATATCTATTCTCGTGAGCGCAAAGTTTCTGTTTTTTACAGCAAGATCACATTAACTTTCACCCAAGTCTTCCCAAAGGTCTTACTTGGCACTTTATTGAAACAAAATCTATAAAACATGATTACTACAATAGCTTAATCATGTAAACACACAAAAACAGTAAGGGTAAATATTGGGTTGTCTCCCAACAAGCGCTTTTCTTTAATGCCTTTTAGTCAGCTACACTCCCCACTACTTCTGCACTTCCCCTTGCACACACCGAGGAGCAGCGACTGATGCAAGTTGATGCAACCCAGAACAAAGTACAATTGCCTAGTGAAAGGCAACATACCTAGCATGCACATGGAAAGTGAGAGTAGCAATAAAAGAACATACCATTTACCATTATGATTATTACTGCACGCCAAACTGGTCCATTTTGATTATTATTGCAAGCCAATATTCTTAATCACTCTGCGCAAATTTAACCTAAACTAAATATCTAAGAGTACTCTTTGGTTTATGTATTTTACAGAAGTTCAGTTCAGGGAAACTATTGAAGCATAGGTGTCAAGCTTTTAGCATTCTAAAGGACTTATGATTGTGCAAAATTTACACAACTACAAGAATTACTGATCAACATGAGTTACAAAATTACAAATGCATGATAATTTTTTTAAAGGTATTCATATTCTAAAGCATTAAAACAAGAATTTGAATGCTTTGATTCTTTAAAGAATCAGATCGAGCACTCAACAGTTCTATTAGCGCCGCTCAAATTCTGAGTGCGATGTTGTGTACGTAGCCAAAACTCACCCATCAAAGACAATCTGAATAATGAGCAATGGTTAAAACAAGCAATTGTTGAAGTTAAATGTAATTAGATAGGAAGTCACATTTGATTCATGACCATCGAGCTGAGAGTGACACCAATAAAGCTGAGTCACCATGAAGAGAAACAACTAATGTGAACCTCGGGTTGTAAAACAAATGGGATGACTCATGTGCTGATTGCAAAAATTTATACTTATAAGGAAATGACCATGCTTCATGAATAGATGCCAATATAGTAACAGGAAAGTGAAGTAAGGTGAAATTTTGTAAGCTACTAAGGGCATAGGCAAAGCTCACACTCTAGCTTGCACTGCTTGAAGAAATCAACCAAAAGCACTCAAAAAGATAGAGGGCATTGTGGCATCCGATCAATTGGGGTAACTGTACCATCACACTAATTATATCATGGAAAACAATGTGTTCCAATGGTCATGCATAATACATCAGGCTAATCATGTTCCTGACCTGGAATCAGTCAAGTCACAGCTAATACATAGCAAAATCACAAATGATAATTATATTTCCAGGAAGTGCAAATAAGTTGTGTTACCCACTGAACTGAAGCCACTCAAGCCACAAGTAACACCATTCCTAGTTGCATCAGCACCAAAAGAGGCGGTTAATTTTACTCACCTTGATTGGGACGATGAACCCTTCTCGGCATTAGTGATCACGATGTATCGGGTTAGGATAAAGTCATGGGTTTTTCCCAAAATAAAATAAAACAAGCCCAGTAAGAAAGAAATCATAAGTATTCAAGTCTATCAAACAATGAGGCAATTCCGTTGGCATGCCAACAATCAGACAAAACAAAACCTACAGTCCTCAATTTTTTTCCTTCTAAAAATGTGTAATGTTAAAAAAGGGAGTTAAATAAAATGTTACTCGAATCCGCATCCAAAAAATCCATAGAAGCAATCAAGCAAAGATGAAAAAAA
This sequence comes from Aegilops longissima, assembly GCA_021605205.1. NCBI lineage: Eukaryota > Viridiplantae > Streptophyta > Magnoliopsida > Poales > Poaceae > Aegilops > Aegilops longissima. The sequence continues at coordinate 629,561,460 of CM038681.1, read as the reverse complement.
TAAATTATGCACAAAATTCATGTCGAAACACCTATACTTTCCCCGAGAGCAAAAATGTGTAATGTTACAAAAAGGAGTTAAACAAAATGTTACGTGAATCCACATCCAGAAAATTCATAGAAGCAATGAAGCAAAGATGAGCAACAAATTTAATCTACAAAATTCATGTATAAACACATATACTTTCCACGAGAGCCAGGAAAGCTGGAGTGCATATCACACACACACACACGCACACACGCACACGCGCGCGCACACACACACACACATTCAGGCAAGCAAATTACTTCGATTGAATCCATTCCTTTGCATATATGGCATAAAGGCCTCTAGAGAGAAAAAACTTGATGATGATAGTTTACCTTGCCAAGCTCATCAAATCCATCTAAATGATTAAGAAGCTCCATGAGTGTCCGCTGGATCTCAAGGACGTCACAGGTTCCCTCACTAAATCTTCTCTCACCAATTGCATCGATTTCATCCATGAAGATAATGCATCGCTAGAAATAAAAATTTGATGAAAATGAAACAAAATCTATGAGCAGGGTAAATAAACTAAATGGTGATATAAGCTAAAAGATCTCATAAATGCACTTCTACTTGTATTGAGATCAGTTTGTTTTCTTTTTCTCAAGAAAAACTGATACTGAGATCTAAAGCTTAAAATTTTATAGCGTTGAACCGGAATACAATTCGATGACATGATATCTGAGTCAAGGGAACTACCAAGTCGCAGTTTGCATCTCAGCGCCAGGGGATGCATAACTATCTGCCAACATGCGTTTCTAACAAATAATAAGGGAATTAAGTTTAAGACCAATTAGCTTTGCAAAAAAAAGAGCCGGGGCAAAACTTACTTGGTGATCACGTGCATAGCCAAACATTTCTCTGATTAAATGAGCAATTTCTCCGATGTATTTGTCAATTATAGCACTTGACACAATCTGATTTTTAGACAACACGTCAGTGTAATGTAATACTGACAGAATGAAAATACGAAGTACCATCAATCAAGTGAAAACCCAAAAAGTTAGCATGAATGTTACTGGCCATAGCCCTTGATAATAATGGCTTCCCCATAGAGTAGAACACCCTGGAAAAAGTTAAACAAACATACATTGGCAACCATATATTGATCTTGTATCTGACAAGTTGTTTCTCTGTCGCTAATCAAGTTTGATGATGGGCCAGAATAATCAAGAGAGATTGCAACAAGAGAGCTTGTATGTGGAGGCCTTGTTGCTGCCGCCTGCCGGTCTTGTACTATTGTGTGCTCTGCTCTGTATGATTCGGTGGTTTCCATGCTCGCTGTATATATAGGACAGTAGTGGAACACGCGCGCAGGAAATGGTCTTTACCACTTCAATTTGTAGGAATAAACTGGAACCTAAAGACATTTGTTGCTGAATTGACCTTGGGGTGTCTCAGGCAATAAATATCATGATTAAGAAAAGAGCATGTGAAGCATCGGTTTACCTGCATAAATTAGTCGAGGAGCAGGCCGTGGAGAACACACTGAACCCGTTCAGTGTCGACCAAATTGAAGGACCTCCTGAAATAGTGCAGGCAGATGACGAGTGATGCGCCGTGGGCGGCGGTAGCGAGTGCGCCAGCAGCCATGAGCACCTAGTCGAGGCCGTCGGCCAAGTCGAACAGCGAGGAGGCGCCCATACCGCGACCGTTAAAGGGTTGTATTCGGCTCACACACCAGCGCGCTCCGGAGTCGAGAACAACAGCGAGGGACTGGGTTTACGTTTGCTCTCGGCATTTACGTATTTTCCTCGACCCGGATCACGATCTTCCGTTCCGGTCCGACGACTCGCACGGCCCGGCCCGGCCCGGCCCAGCCCAGCCAGACCTCTACGCTGTGGCCGGCCTACTTAACCCGACAGCTTTGCTGGGCCGCTCGTCTCCGAAGCCGCGGCTCCCGTCCGTGCCGGCGGCGGGCGGGGCGGCGAGACGGCGCGGCGGCGACGCGCAGGGCCGTACCCCAGCTTCTGCGCCCCGGGCGGCAGAACCTCTATGCCCCGAATGGTACCGCACCGTCCCTCCCGCTTCACTCGCATAAAGCCAGCCATAGTAGCTCTCGTATAGGATCTAGATGCGTCGCTTCTTCTCACTGTCCATCTTGCGCTTCGTGGCTAGCTAGTACTTAGTTCATCCTCTGAGATTCGCCTGTATAGGGTTCGGCCGGCCATGGAGCCTCCGAGGTTAGTCGCGACAGCGAGATGCATAGCGCGCTGCACCGGATCTGCTTCCTGATTAAGCCGATATATATACTCCAGTGATGACTGATTTCGTCGTCGTTCCAATTCCTGAAACCGCGCCGCATCCCGTTCCAAGGGGAATGGGATGCTGCGCGCCGTGTGGAGCTCGAGAGACATCTGAGGAGCCCAGTTCCTTTGTTTTGTCAGCTTGGTGCGCTCTTCTTACCTCAGTGGCGTTCTCTGAGATCTTTGTTTCATTCTTCCGAGCTGTTAAATGCTGTTTTGACATCTGGTCTAATTCGATACGGCAAGCCAATGCCTGCGGTGCTTCAGATATGACCCTGTTTATCAACATTTCTGCTAGTTTGGATCAATAGTGCAGCGTGCTGAATCGCGCTGAATTGCTTCCTTGTTGTGTGGGTTGCTCCGGTGATGACTTACTTCGCCTCGAATATCGTTCCAATTCCTGAAAGTGCACATCCATGGGATGCTGCACATTGTGTGGAGCAGAAGGGACATCTGAGGAGTTTAACTCGTTTTTAATCTTGCTCTGCACATTGTGTGGAGTATAAGGGACATCCGAGGAGTTTAATTCGTTTTATTTCAGTGTTCTATGTTGAGACTTGTTTTTCTCGATTCTCAAACTTTTGTCAATATTTCTAGTTAGAGTCGAAATACTGCATTGCCCTGAATCTGCTTCCTTGTTGTGTGGGATACTCTAGTGATGACTTATTTTGCCTTGTATTTCGTTCCAATTCCTGAAAGCACATCCATGGATGCTGCACATTTTGTGGAGCAGAAGGGACATCTGAGGAGTTTAATCCGTTTTATTTCAGTGTTCTATGTTGGGACTTGTTTTTATCGATTCTCAAACTTTTGTCAATATTTCTAGTTAGAGTCGAAATACTGCAGTGTCCTAAATATGCTTCCTTCTGTGGGATACTCCAGTGATGACTTATTTTGCCTCGTATATCACTTCAATTCCTGAAAGCACATCTGAAGAGTTTAATCCGTTCTTATTCCTGCTCAATGTGTCGAGAACCCATTTTATTTCAGTGTTCTTTCTGAGTTGTCCAGTTGTCAAACTACTTTAGTGCTGCCGACGGTTGGTCTTATATGACACGTATACCATAAGTGAACATGTCTACAGCTTGAAATGATTCGTTTTCTAGATTTCTGGTTTCAAATGTTGAAATGTAACAAATTTGCTTCCTTGAGGCGTGGGATGCTCCTGTGATGACTTGTTCCGCCTCATATATCGTTCCAATTCCTGAAAGCACATCCATGAGATGTTGCACATTATGTGGAGCAGAAGGGACATCTGAGGAGGTAAATGCTGGAAGAACCTTTTTTATTTCAGTGTTCTTCATTCTGTTATTCGATTGCCAAACTATTTTCATGCTGCTGAACGTTGGTTGGTTGAATTTGATACCATAAGTGACCATGTTTATATAACTTCAATTGATTCCTTTTAAGTTTCTGGTATAAAATGGTTCAATGTATCAAATCTGCTTCCTTTATTTGTGGGGTTACTCCAATGATGACCTACTTCACCTCATATATCGTTCCAATTCCTGAAAGCGCGTCCACGGGACGTTGCACATTATGTGGAGCAGAAGGGACATCTTAGGAGTTTAATTTATTTTTTATTCTCGCTCAATGTGTCGAGAACCCTTTTTATTTCAGTGTTCTTTGTTGAGTTGTCCGGTTGTCAAACTACTTTCATGCTGCCGACGGTTGGTCTTATTTGATATACCATAAGTGAACATGTGTACAATTTGAAATGAGTCATTTTCTAGATTTCTGGTTCAAATGTTGCAATGTAACAAATTTGCTTCCTTAAGGCATGGGATGCTCCTGTGATGACTTGTTTCGCCTCATATATCGTTCCAATTCCTGAAAGCACATCTACGAGATGTTGCACATTATGTGGAGCAGAAGGGACATCTGAGGAGTTAAATGCTGGAAGAACTTTTTTTTTATTTCAGTGTTCTTCATTCTGTTGTTCGATTGCCAAACTATTTTCATGCCGTTGAACGTTGGTTGGTTGAATTTGATACCATAAGTGACCACGTGTATATAACTTCAATTGATTCCTTTTAAGTTTCTGGTATAAAATGGTACAAGGTATCGAATCTGCTTCCTTTATTTGTGGGGGTACTCAAGTGATGACCTACTTCACCTCATATATCGTTCAAATTCCTGAAAGCACATCCACGGGACGTTGCACATTATCTGGAGCAGAAGGGACATATGAGGAGTTCAATTCATTTTTACTCTCGCTAAATGATGGAAGAACTTTTTATTTATTGCAGTGTTTTTCATTGAGTTGTTTGATACCATAAGTGAGCATGTATATAGCTTCAAAAGATTCCTTTTAAGTTTCTGGTTTAAAATGCTGCAATTTATCAAATCTTCTTCCTTACTCCAGTGATGACTTACTTCACCTCATATATCGTTCCAATTCCTGAAAGCACATCTACCGGATGCTGCACATTATGTGGAGCAGAAGGGACATCTGAGGAGTTTCATTTGCTTCGTCTCTTGCTTGATGCTTGGACACCACTTTCTAGTTTTAGTGTTGTTGTTGGAGAATTTTTTTATTTGAATCTTTTCATGCTGTTCGACACTTTGTTGAATCTGATTCCACAAGAAAGCATGTGTGCAGCTTCACACGTGAGTATTTTCTGTCGAGATTTCTGGTCTGGCATTTCTTTCCTCTCTGGGTGTTGTTGCAAACTCGTGTGGAACATCCAAACATTTTCCCAGTGGATACGAATTGGCGAACCAAATCATGTCTTACAGAAACAATAGATATATTTTGAGATTGTTAGTCTTAACTGTTTTACAAACTCTAGGCGTTGAATCACGGACCTGACACTGTATCTGCTAATGTGATGCTATAACACTTGTTTAGTTCATTGAAGTTTTATCCAGCTTTTGTTCCAACACTGGTTGTGACTATTTATGGTCCATTGTAGTCTTGATCTGCTCTGCATCTCACTATAATCTGACATGAAGTTTTTTCTTCTCCCCAGAGTTAATGACCAAGTTTCTCTTAAGCTCCTGAGCAAGGCAGGTAATTGAAATATTGGTTTTGTTGCATGGTTGACGAAGACCTTCAAAATTGTCCTCCATTCATGTGACCTACACTACGAGAGAAGGTGTTGACGAAGCCAGGTTGGACCATGCCTCCCAAGCTCTGGTCGGACACGAAAGCCAGGGCTGGAAGATGGTTGCACCATGGGCAGCGAGCGAATCCCATAGGGGGGCGCCAGTAAGAAAGACAAACAGGGATCATTCCGGTTGTCCACCTTGCGTGCGTTTCACCTCGCATGATTCTGCAGTCACAAGCAGCAGCTCAGCAGAGTGAATAGTGCTAGGAAACACCATCTCGATCATGAGCTCAGACCTTGCTGTAGTAACACAGTCACTCTCTATAGATACACTTCCTTTCCTTCTGGTATGCCAAAGGATTTTGCTTCTTCTCTAATACGGAGTAGTATATTATTCGGAAATTGGGTTTCTTTAATGGTTATTATTGGACCATTTGGAATGAACGGAATGCCCATGTCTTCCTTCAATTGGTCATGTTTTTCTTGTTTCTCGTCACAAGAGTGCTTGAAGCTCATGTGCATCGTGTAAACCAAACTCTATTCCCTTAATGGGATGAGGCAAATCTTATGCTCCGTTTTGAAAGGAAAAAAAATAGTACTCTCTCTGTTTATTCAGTCTAAATAACGTCTTATATTAATGAACAAAGGTAGTATATTATCACTTCCCACAAAAAATAGTATTCTTACTATTTTTTTCAGTGATATTCTTTTATAGAGGTTTTTCTGGTGATATTCTGATCTCCTCGTTTGTAGAGAGAAAAAAAAATAGTTCAAGCGAATAGCACACAAGAACCCCCACGGGGAATCAGGCCCCAAACATAATTAGGCCTCCCGAACACAAGTGCCCCACACATGGAATCAGGCCCCAAGCAGAATCACGGGCTTGTCGAACACAAGTAATCAGGCCTGCGAGCTTGCACACAACAACAGGCTAATGAAGCACAGCCCCTAAAAAAAGGTTATTGAACCACAGCGCTATGGTTTGGTTTAGTACCACCTCGCCAGCCGAACGAGGGAGGTTGGGAGAGCGTGAGTATATAATTAGCACCAGGGCAACATTACAACATACTTACCTGGACGGGGTCGACGGCTGATCAAGAAGAGTCGTGGCCTAGATCAATGGCTCACATTGCACTTGGTGAGCGCGTTGGCCTACCATCTCCCCAAGTGGGAGAGTGGACGTCGTAATTTGTGACAGAGGGGGTACGCGTTCGCGCGGCCCCTGCCAATCTATGAAGTTTAAAATTTTTGGTTTTATTCCTTTGCATTGCATATAAAACTTTAAAAAGGTAAAAAGTGCACCTTGCTGCTCACTTGGAGGAGTTTAATATTTAGGAACGGAGGAAGTATATAACAATCCTGAAGGCTCTATGGTGATGTCATATTTATTCAAAATAACGCTGGAGACTTGTTTTTCTCAGGCCCTGCCCTCCTCTTCTGCCCATTTTAGTATCAGACTTAATGCGTACAGTTTGACTGCCATTCTGAACTAACTAGATAAAGGAATAATAACGAATACACCAATTGTGCATATAGTTCGACCTTATCTCAGTAAGAGATACATCGTGGGAATTGAATTTCATACGCTCACTCACATGTGCAGAGTGTTTACCTCCAAGAGCAAGTCATTGGAATTTTCAACACTCATGCAGGTTATAGCCTGAATGGTTCAGAAGCTGAAAGGAAACGCCGCCGCCGCCTCCGTTCCGGGTGAGACAGGATGTTTGTTTGCATCAAGTATTTCTACAGCTTGCATGGTTGAGCAAGAAATTGGTTATTCCTAAATTTGCGATTACAGATCGATACAATTGATTCACATATACCGAAACTTGAGGCTCAAATTCAACGCTTGAGAATAAGTTTGCATCTGCATCCAAACTGAATTGTTGTGTAACCATTCAGTCTATCATGGAGACATAACTTTGGGTTAGTATACCATTTTTTTACACCAACGAGTTCCCTGCATATATTTGAGAATGGCTAATATGACATGGTCATCTCAATTGATTTGAACAGCCCTCCTGTGTTTCCTCTAGGGTTTCCCTAGGGTCTACCCATCCTCCGACGGCGCCGCCGGAGTCCACATAGTTTCTACGTCGATCTCATCGGAACTCGATCGCGGGCAGAACAACAGACGCCCGCGCCACGCTGACACGCGTTTGCATGGAGGAACGCGAAGGCCATAAGGAGACGGGGGGGAAGGAAGCGAAAGAGAAGATGCAGGCGGGAGTAGTGAGGCAGGAAGGAGATGGATCGGGGAGCGACCAGGCGGCAACCTTGGGGGTTGAAACTTTGGCGTCGGCGCCGGAGGGCTTGCAGGAGGGTGATCTGGAGGTTGATGATGAGGAGGACTGGGCTTACCGCGGATCGGTGCCAACCCTGGAAGATGCTTTTGATGGGATGAATTTGCACGGAGAAGAGGAAGAGGACCTAGATTTATCAGGTGAGGTTGAGGATCTGATCAGGGAGGTTCGGTGGCTCGCGCCTTTTAGGGTTCATACCATGAGGCCCTTTAGCCATGCGGCTCTCTTGAATTCTATGAGGAACGCATGGGCTTGTGCGCAAGGCGTAACTTTCAACATTAAAGGGCCAAACCTATTTTTGGCTCAGGTTCATTGTCTGGGTGACTGGAAGCGTGTGATGGAAGGGGGGCCGTGGCAATTCAGAAGGGATCCGGTGATCCCGGTGGAGTATGATGGATTTACAAACGTGGACGAGTATGCCCTAGACATGTATCCATTATGGGCGAGAGTTAAAGGGTTACCGGATGGTTTAACGAGGAAGAAGGAGTTAGCAGAGAATATGGCGAAGAAAGTAGGCAACCCACCGTTCACGGTTATCGTTAACGAGGGTAGGATAAATCCCTCGAATCATCTACGAGTCAAAGTGTTTGTTAATGTCAATCAGCCTCTGGTTAGGTTTGTCCCAATCACGCTCAAAGAGAGGAAGAAGTACCCGGTCAGCTATGAAAAACTGTCGGACTTCTGCTTCTATTGCGGCTGTATGGGCCATGTGCTTGAGGAGTTCGGGGATGGTACTCATGATTTGGCCTCCTGTGAGTGGGGGGATTGGCTACATTGGGCAAATGAACCGGCTGGAGGTGGTGCTAGAGGTGGAAGGGGAGGTGGTGGTGGAAGAACAGGCGTTGGGAGAGGGGGTGGTCCCTTTAAGGGCGTGGAGATGGAGGTAGAGGGGTCAGAGGGGGAGAAGCAGGAGTTGTTGCTGGAGGAGCAGGAGTTGAGGGAGGGAGCATGGCTCGTGAGGGGAACCTTGGTTCAGTTGACATGGACATATCGGTTGGGAATCAATTGATGCGGGGAGGATGGCAGGGAGCCCGCAAGAGGTTAGTTAGTGAAGATGGCACCATCACAGTGAGGGGTCAACCGGTGCCAAATCTGGTCGGGAAGGTCAATAATACAGTTCTTATGATTGAGAGTGGAGGAGATACGGTGGAGATAGTGGTACCGGGCCCTTCCAATAGTACTCCGGGGAAACACCCTGTCGTCAAGAGGAGGAAGCAAGGAGTAAGGGAGGAAGAGGGTGAAGATCAAATGACAAATGTGGCGGCCTCCGGCTCGGAGGACCGCCGAGCCCAATGAATCTCCTAAGTTGGAACTGCTGGGGAGGGGGGAATACCCGGACAGTTCGAGAGCTAGCGACTCTTTGTCAGTCGCATTCCCCCACTTTTGTGTTTTTGTGTGAAACAAGGCAGAAGGCAGACAAGTTGAAAAGAATCCGAGCAAGGTTGGGTTTGAAGGGTTTTTGCGGCGTGGATAGTAATGGTATGAGCGGTGGTCTGGCTCTTTATTGGCATGAAATCTTATGACGTCCAGATTTTAGACAAGAAGGAAAGATACATTGATGCCTTAGTGCGAACTCATCCGGATGTTGAGCAATGGAGAGTAACTTGCGTGTATGGAGAACCCAGAGTGGAAAATAGACCGGCAATGTGGTCGGTGTTACAAAAGCTGAAAACTGTCATTGACCGGCCATGGTTAGTTGTTGGTGATTTTAACGAGGCTATGTGGAACTTTGAGCACATGTCTGCCACGCCAAGACCCGAAGCACAAATGGTGGCCTTCAGAGACGTGTTGGAGGTGTGTGAGTTGGTTGATCTAGGCTTTATTGGAGTTCCATTCACATATGATAATAAACGTAGTGGTGCAAGTAATGTCAAAGTCCGGTTGGACAGAGCGGTGGCATCCAATGATTGGAGGAAATTGTTCGCATACTCGTCAGTTGTTCATATCCCTTCTCCTTGTTCGGATCATATAGCCATTTTGGTAAAAGGGTCAGCAGACCCGGGTCCGACAGGGATGAGCAACAGAAGATACGAGCTTTTTTGGGAACGGTACCCTATGTTGCCGGACATAATAAAGGAAGCTTGGGAGGCTGTAGGCGGCATTCAGAACCTGGCTCAGTTGCGTGATGCACTATCCAAGACCATGAGCTCATTGGGATTATGGAGTAAAAAATTTGGTAACATCAGGAGAGAGTTAGCAAAGTCCGGACTCGATTAGAGGAACTGATGAACATGAACGCAGATGAACGGAGATCGGGGTTGTAACAGATAAGATGAACGAACTCCTATATCAGGAGGAAATGTTATGGCTACAACGGTCAAGAATAACATGGTTGAAAGAAGGCGATAGGAATACCAAATATTTCCAAAGCAAGGCAGTGTGGAGAGCGAGGAAGAATAAAATTTGGGAGCTTACTGATAGCATTAGGGTGGTGCATACAGATAGTGTGGTGATGGGGGAGATGGCGAATGAGTATTTCCAAAATATATTTAAGGCTGATCCAACCATTAACCCGTCTCCAATACTGGACCATGTGGAGGTCAAAGTAACTGAGGATGATAATGCCAGGCTGGTTGCTCCTTTTTCTGATAAGGAGATATCAGATGCTCTTTTCCAAATTGGCCCCTTGAAGGCCCCGGGACCGGATGGTTTTCCGGCTCGCTTTTTCCAGAGAAATTGGAGTACACTCAAGGATGATGTTATTGCTTCGGTTAAGGATTTCTTTCAGACAGGCATTATGCCAGAAGGGGTAAACTCAACTTCTATTGTTCTTATCCCTAAAATTGCTAATCCATCAAAGTTGTCTGATTACAGCTTGTGCAATGTAATTTATAAGGTCATCTCTAAGTGTTTGGTTAATCGGTTGAGGCCTTTATTAGATGACCTTATTTCTCCGGAACAAAGTGCTTTCATCCCAGGAAGGATGATTACAGATAATGCCTTGATAGGCTTTGAGTGTATTCATTACATCAAGCAAGAAAAGGACCCCACAAAAAGCTTCTATGCTTATAAACTAGATTTGTCTAAAGCATATGATCGAGTGGATTGGGTCTACTTGAGGCAGATGATGCAAAAGTTGGGTTTCTCTCATCGATGGATTGATTGGGTAATGACGTGTGTTGCATCGGTGAGGTATTCAGTCAAGTTCAATGGAACCCTCTTGGATTCATTTGCACCGTCGTGTGGCCTTCGGCAAGGCGACCAACTGTCACCGTTTTTATTTTTGTTTGTGGCGGATGGACTTTCAACTATTTTGAAACATAAGGTGTCTAGGGGAGAGCTCTCACCGGTGAAAGTGTGTAGAAGAGCCCCGGGTATTTCCCACCTTTTGTTCGCTGATGATACGTTGCTGTTTTTTGAGGCTTCTATGAGGCAAGCAGAGTGTGTGAGGGCAGCACTATACGAGTATGGTGCAGCTACTGGGCAAAAGCTAAACTATGATAAATGCTCAATATTTTTTGGTAATTCATGCCCAGCCACAAGCCAAGAGCAGGTCCGAAATGCCCTGCAGGTCACTAGTGCAGCTTTTGATGAAAGGTATCTTGGCCTCCCGACCCCAGATGGCCGAATGTCCAAAGGCAAATTTCAGAACCTTCAAGCCAGCCTAACAAAACACCTGATGCAATGGGGGGATGGCCTATTGGCTCAGCCAGATAGAGAGGTGTTGATTAAATCAGTGGCCCCAGCATTATCAACTTATATTATGGGTGTATTCAAACTTCTGTTTTCGGTGTGTGATGATCTGACGAGAATGGTGTGGAATTTTATTGGGGATCTGCAGAAGGGAAGCGGAAGGTTCATTGGAAAAAATGGGACTATCTTCTCCAACCAAAAGACAGGGGAGGTGTGGGCTTTCGAGACTTCCGATTATTTAACCAAGCATTGCTAGCTCGGCAGGCTTGGCGGCTTTTGTCCAACCCGGAGTCTATGTGTCCAGGTTCTCAAGGCAAAGTACTATCCATATGGCAAGCTAGAGGATACGGTCTTCACAGGGAACACATCGTCGTCGTGGCAGTCATGGCCTTGACCTGTTGAAGAGAGGATTGATTTGGAGGGTGGGAAAAGGGAGAAATATCAGAGTGTGGAGGGACAACTGGATCCTGAGGCCGTTCTCCTTCAAGCCGGTCTCGCTGCAGGGCAGATGCCGAATCCGTTTCGTGTCAGATTTGCTTAATGCAAATGGGTCTTGGAAAGTGGAGCTATTACAACAGTATTTTCTGCCGGGTGATGTGATTGAGATTTTGAAGATTCGAGCTTCACCAAGGTTGGATGAGGATGTGATTGCATGGGCCGCTGGGAGACATGGAGTTTTTTCTGTAAAGTCGGCATATCAGTTTGCGTTTCAGGAATTGTACGGAGCGAGCACAGCCTCGTCCAGTAACTCGGCTTCAGGAGGAAGGAGTTGTTGGAAGCTTATTTGGAACAGTGCAGTTCCTCCAACGATCCGTAACTTTGCATGGCGTCTGGCGACGGACGCTCTTCCTACGTGGAAGAACAAGAACAAAAGAGGGCTTGAGTTTGTGAGCGGCTGTCCGATTTGCGGTACAGAGATTGAGGACAATTTCCACCCTTTTCTGAGATGTCAGCGGGGGAGGGATCTGTATAAGGAGATGGCGAAGGTTTTGAGGTTGCCGGTGATCGAATCCTTTGTGCACAATGGGAGGGAATGGCTTCTACATGCCCTGGATTCCCTATGTGAGCTTGATCGGTGCAAGGTTTTGCTCATTTTCTGGAGAAGTTGGTACGTACGGAATGAGATCATACATTATAAACCGGCCCCGGACATGGAGGTCTCCGTGAATTTCCTGAGAAGATATTTGGATGAATTAGTGGGGATCAAAATGAACCATGGTATGGATGTGGCTAAAGGTAAGGGATACCTGACTATTGACCGCACTAGAGGAATGAGGAGATTGAGTGTTGGCCCGGTGTGTAAGTGGCAACCTTCACGAGGGCTGGGTTAAACTAAACACGACTGGTCCTTTGTTGACAGTGATCATGCGGGTACTGGTATGATTCTCCGAAACTCCAGTGGAGGGATTATTTTTTGGCATGCAGATCGCTATTTTCGTGCAGAGATGTGGTTGAAGCGGAACTAGGTGCAATCATGGAAGGTTTATCGCTGGCTATACAACGATCCTATTTGCCTATTGTTATCGAATCGGATTCTAGCTTGGCAGTCTCTATGGTGTCCTCTGGCGAAGTTGATCGTTCAATTTATGCTGCTTTGGTTAATGAAATAAGACTACTGTTGCGTCTTACACAAACTTGTGTTACTCATATTAGGAGTGTCCAGAATAAAGCTAGTGATAGTTTGGCTAGGTTTGCCCGATTTGAGGGGCGAACTATGACTTGGCTGGGATCTAGACCAGAGGAGGTCTTGGGTATATCCCTTGATGATTGTAAAGACATTGATATTTGAGTAATACAAGTGTTCTCGCAAAAAAAAAGACATGGTCATCTCTGTTTCACAGGCTAAGCTAAATCCAGACCAGGGGCACCTGTTTCCAGGAGGAGAATACTATAACAAATACGAGTAAGTCCTGGCCAGGGACAACAAATAGATCGGAGAGCATACATAGCTACTTAATTATGCACGAAGAAACATCAGAAGATTCTATATAATTCAATCAAAGAATCTGATCATAAAGTGACAATTTATCATATCCCAACAAACACACAACCAATTACATAATATTGATCCCGATCATGTGAGGTGCTACTTCTTGAGCTTGCGTTGGTTTTTCCCTTGAAAAGGATGTTGGGGAACGTAGTAATTTCAAAAATTTCCTACGCACACGCAAGACCATGGTGATGGCATAGCAACGAGAGGGAGAGTGTCCGTCCACGCACCCTCGTGAGACCGAAAAGCGGGCGTTATAACAACGCGGTTGATGTAGTCGTCGTCTTCACGATCCGACCGATCCAAGCACCGAACGTCGGCACCTCCGAGTTACGCACGTTCAGCTCGATGGCGATCCCGGACTCGATCCAGCAAAGTGTCGGGGATGAGTTCCGTCAAGACGACGGCGTGGTGACGATGATGATGCTCCACCGACGCAGGGCTTCGCCTAAGCTCCGCGACGATATGACTTGTCCGGCGCAGGCTTCGCCTAAGCTCATGACGATATGACCGAAGTGGAATATGGTGGAGGGGCACCGCTGCGCTAAGGAACGATCACGAAGATCAACTTGTGTGTCATGGGGTGCCCCCTGCCCCGTATATAAAGGAGGGAGGGAGGAGGAGGCCGGCCCTAGGAGGGCGCGCCATGGGGAGTCCTACTCCCACCGGGAGTAGGATTCCCCTTCCTAGTCCAACTAGGAGTCCTTCCATGTATTAGGAGTAGGAGACAAGTAAGGGGAAGAGAGAAGGAAAGAAGGAAGGTGCGGCCTCCCCCTAGTCCAATTCGGACTAGGCCATGGGGCGCGCCTGCCCTAGGCAGCCCTTCTCTCTTCCGCAGGCCCAATAAGGCCCAATACTTCTCCCGGCGAATTCCGTAACTCTCCGGTACTCCGAAAATACCGAATCATTCGGAACCTTTCCGAACTCGAATATAGTCGTCCAATATATCGATCTTTACGTCTCGACCATTTCGAGACTCCTCGTCATGTCCCCGATCTCATCCGGGACTCCGAACTCCTTCGGTACATCAAAACTCATAAACTCATAATATAACCGCCATCGAAACCTTAGCGTGCGGACCCTACGGGTTCGAGAACTATGTAGACATGACCTAGAACTATTCTTGGTCAATAACCAATAGCGGACCTGGATGCTCATATTGGCTCCTACATATTCTACGAAGATCTTTATCGGTCAAACCGCATAACAACATACGTTGTTCCTTTTGTCATCGGTATGTTACTTGCCCGAGATTCGATCGTCGGTATCCAATACCTAGTTCAATCTCGTTACGGCAAGTCTCTTTACTCGTTACGTAATGCATCATTCCGTAACTAACTCATTAGCTACATTGCTTGCAAGGCTTATAGTGATGTGCATTACCGAGAGGGCCAGAGATACCTCTCCGACAATCGGAGTGACAAAACCTAATCTCAAATACGCCAACCCAACATGTACCTTTGGAGACACCTGTAGTACTCCTTTATAATCACCCGATTCGTTGTGACGTTTGGTAGCACCCAAATGTTCCTCCGGTAAACGGGAGTTGCATAATCTCATAGTTACAGGAACATGTATAAGTCATGAAGAAAGCAATAGCAACATACTAAACGATCGTGTGCTAGGCTAACGGAATGGGTCAAGTCAATCACATCATTCTCCTAATGATGTGATCCCGTTAATCAAATGACAACTCATGTCTATGGCTAGGAAACATAACCATCTTTGATTCACGAGCTAGTCAAGTAGAGGCATACTAGTGACACTATGTTTGTCTATGTATTCACACATGTATTATGTTTCCGGTTAATACAATTCTAGCATGAATAATAAACATTTATCATGATATAAGGAAATAAATAATAACTTTATTATTGCCTCTAGGGCATATTTCCTTCAGTCTCCCACTTGCACTAGAGTCAATAATCTAGTTCACATCGCCATGTGATTTAACAGCAATAGTTCACATCACCATGTGATTAACACCCATAGTTCACATCGATATGTGATCAACACCCAAAGGGTTTACTAGAGTCAGTAATCTAGTTCACATCGCTATGTGATTAACACCCAAAGAGTACTAAGGTATGATCATGTTTTGCTTGTGAGATAATTTTAGTCAACGGGTCTTTCACATTCAGATCCGTTATGTATTTTGCAATTTTCTATGTCTACAATGCTCTGCACAGAGCTACTTAGCTAATTGCTCCCACTTTTAATATGTATCTAGATCGAGACTTAGAGTCATCCAGATCGGTGTCAAAACTTGCATCGACGTAACCCTTTACGACGAATCTTTTGTCACTTCCATAATCGAGAAACATATCCTTATTCCACTAAGGATAATTTTGACCGCTGTCCAGTGATCTACTCCTAGATCACTATTGTACTCCCTTGCCAAACTCAGTGTAGGGCATACAATAGATCTGGTACACAACATGGCATACTTTATAGAACCTATGGCCAAGGCATAGGGAATGACTTTCATTCTCTTTCTATCTTCTGCCGTGGTCGGGTTTTGAGTCTTACTCATTTTCACACCTTGTAACACAGGCAAGAACTCTTTCTTTGACTGTTCCATTTTGAACTACTTCAAAATCTTGTCAAGGTATGTACTCATTGAAAAAACTTATCAAGCGTCTTGATCTATCTCTATAGATCTTGATGCTCAATACGTAAGCAGCTTCACCGAGGTCCTTCTTTGAAAAACTCCTTTCAAATACTCCTTTATGCTTTGCAGAATAATTCTACATTATTTCCGATCAACAATATGTCATTCACATATACTTATCAGAAATACTGTAGTGCTCCCACTCACTTTCTTGTAAATACATGCTTCACCGCAAGTCCATATAAAACTATATGCTTTGATCAACTTATCAAAGCGTATATTCCAACTCCGAGATGCTTGCACTAGTCCATAGATGGATCGCTGGAGCTTGCGTATTTTGTCAGCACCTTTAGGATTGACAAAACCTTCTGTTGCATCATATACAACTCTTCTTTAAATCCATTAAGGAATGTAGTTTTGTTTATCCATTTGCGGATTTCATAAAATGCGGCAATTGCTAACATGATTTGGACAGACTTAAGCATCGCTACGAGTGAGAAAATCTCATCGTAGTCAACACCTTGAACTTTGTCAAGAACCTTTTTCGACAAGTCTAGCTTTGCAGATAGTAACACTACTATCAACGTCCGTCTTCCTCTTGAAGATCCATTTATTTTCTATGGTTTGCCGATCATCGGGCAAATCCATCAAAGTCCATACTTTGTTCTCATACATGGATCATATCTCAGATTTCATGGCCTCAAACCATTTTGCGGAATCTGGGCTCATCATCGCTTCCTCATAGTTCGTAGGTTCGTCATGGTCAAGTAACATGACCTCCAGAATGGGATTACCGTACCACTCTGGTGCGGATCTCACTCTGGTTGACCTACGAGGTTCGGTAGTAACTTGATCTGAAGTTACATGATCATCATCATTAGCTTCCTCACTAATTGGTGTAGGAATCACTGGAACTGATCTCTGTGATGAACTACTTTCCAATTTGGGAGAAGGTACAAATTACCTTATCAAGCTCTACTTTCCTCCCACTCACTTCTTTCGAGAGAAACTTCTTCTCTAGAAAGGATCCATCTTAGCAACGAAAATCTTGCCTTCAGATCTGTGATAGAAGGTGTACCCAACAGTTTCTTTTGGGTATTCTATGAAGGCGCACTTCTCCGATTTGGGTTCGAGCTTATCAGGTGAATTTTTTTTTCACATAAGCATCACAACTCCAAGCTTTAAGAAACGACAGCTTAGGTTTACTGCTAAACCATAGTTCATACGGTGTCATCTCAACGGATTTAGATGGTGCCCTATTAAACGTGAATGCAGCTGTCTCTAATGCATAACCCCAAAACGATAGTGGTAAATCGGTAAGATACATCATAGATCGCACCATATCTAGTAAAGTACGATTACGACGTTTGGACACACCATTACATTGTGGTGTTCGGTGGCGTGAGTTGCAAAACTATTTCACATTGTTTCAAATGAAGACCAAACTCAGAACTCAAATATTCGTCTCCACGATCAGATCATAGAAACTTTATTTTCTTGTTACGATGATTTTCCACTTCACTCTGAAATTCTTTGAACTTTTCAACTATTTCAGACTTATGTTTCATCAAGTAGATATACCCATATCTGCTCAAATCATCTGTGAAGGTCGAAAATAACGATACACGCCAAGAAGCCTTAACACTTATCGGATCGCATACATCGGTATGTATTATTTCCAATAAGTCAAGAGCTTCGTTCCATTGTTCCGAGAACGGAGTTTTAGTCATCTTGCCCAAAAGGCACGGTTCGCAAGCATCAAATGATTCATAACCAAGTGATTCCGAAAGTCCATCAGCATAGAGTTTCTTCATGCTCTTTACACCAATATGACCTAAACGGCAGTGCTACAAATAATTTGCACTATCATTATTAACTTTGCATCTTTTGGCATCAATATTATGAATATGTGTATCACTACGATCGAGATCCAACAAACTATTTTCATTGGGTGCATAACCATCGAAGGTCTTATTCATGTAAACAGAATAACAATTATTCTTTAACTTCAAATGAATAATCAGATACGCAATAAACATGATCAAATCATATTCATGCTCAACGCAAACGCTAAATAACATTTATTTGTCTTTTAACACTAATCTCGAAAATATAGGGAGAGTGTGATGATGATCATATCAATCTTGGAACTATTTCCAACACTCATCGTCACTTCCCCTTCAACTAGTTTCTGTTCATTCTGCAACTCCCGTTTCGAGTTACTACTCTTAGCAACTGAACTAGTATCAAAAACCGAGGGGTTGCTACGAACACTAGTAAAATACACATCAATAATCTGTATATCAAATATACCTTTGTTCACTTTGCCATCCTTCTTATCCGCCAAATACTTGGGGTAGTTCCGCTTCCAGTGATCAGTTCCATTGCAGCAAAAGCACTTGGTCTAAGGCTTAGGTCCAGACTTGGGCTTCTTCACTCGAGCAGCAACTTGCTTGCCGTTCTTCTTGAAGTTCCCCTTCTTCCCTTTGCCCTTTTCTTGAAACTAGTGGTCTTGTCAATCATCAACACTTGATGCTCTTTCTTGATTTCTACCTTCGTTGATTTCAACATCACGAAGAGCTCGAGAATCTTTTTCGTCATCCCTTGCATATTATAGTTCATCACGAAGTTCTACTAACTTGGTGATGGTGACTAGAGAATTCTGTCAATCACTATCTTATCTGGAAGATTAACTCCCACTTGATTCAAGCGATTGAAGTACCCAGACAATCTGAGCATATGCTCACTAGTTGAGCGATTCTCCTCCATCTTTTAGCTATAGAACTTGTTGGAGACTTCATATCTCTCAACTCGGGTATTTGCTTGAAATATTAACTTCAACTCCTGGAACATCTTATGGTCCATGACGTTCAAAACATCTTTGAAGTCCCGATTCTAAGCCGTTAAGCATGGTGCACTAAACTATCAAGTAGTCATCATATTGAGTTAGCCAAACGTTCATAACGTCTGCATCTGCTCCTGCAATAGGTCTGTCACCTAGCGGTGCATTAAGGACATAATTCTTCTGTGCAGCAATGAGGATAAACCTCGGATCACGGATCCAATCCGCATCATTGCTACTAACATCTTTCAACACAATTTTCTCTAGGAACATATCAAAATAAATATATGAAAGCAACAACGCGAGCTATTGATCTATAACATAATTTGCAAAATACTACCAGGACTAAGTTCATGATAAATTAAAGTTCAATTAATCATATTACTTAAGAACTCCCACTTAGACAGACATCTCTCTAGTCATCTAAGTGATCACGTGATCCAAATCAACTAAACCATAACCGATCATCACGTGAGATGGAGTAGTTTTCAATGGTGAACATCACTATGTTGATCATATCTACTATATGATTCACGCTCGACCTTTCGGTCTCCGTGTTCCGAGGCCATATCTGCATATGCTAGGCTCGTCAAGTTTAACCTGAGTATTCCGCGTGTGCAAAACTGGCTTGCACCCGTTGTAGATGGACGTAGAGCTTATCACACCCGATCATCACGTGGTGTCTGGGCACGGCGAACTTTGGCAACGGTGCATACTCAGGGAGAACACTTCTTGATAATTTTTAGTGAGAGATCATCTTAAAATGCTACCGTCAATCAAAGCAAGATAAGATGCATAAAGGATAAACATCACATGCAATCAATATAAGTGATATGATATGGCCATCATCATCTTGTGCTTGTGATCTCCATCTCCAAAGCATCGTCATGATTTCCATCGTCACCGGCATGACACCATGATCTCCATCATCTTGATCTATATCAATGTGTCATCACATGGTCGTCTCGCCAACTATTGCTCTTGCAACTATTGCTGTCGCATAGCGATAAAGTAAAGCAATTATTTGGCGCCTGCATCTTATACAATAAAGAGACAACCATAAGGCTTCTGCCAGTTGCCGACAACTTCAACAAAACATGATCATCTCATACAACAACTTATATCTCATCACGTCTTGACCATATCACATCACAACATGCCCTGCAAAAACAAGTTAGACGTCCTCTACTTTGTTGTTGCAAGTTTTACGTGGCTGCTACGGGCTTAGCAAGAACCGTTCTTACCTACGCATCAAAACCACAACGATAGTTTGTCAAGTTGGTGCTGTTTTAACCTTCACAAGGACCGGGCGTAGCCACACTAGGTTCAACTAAAGTTGGAGAAACTGACACCCGCTAGTCACCTGTGTGCAAAGCACGGCGGTAAAACCAGTCTCGCGTAAGTGTACGCGTAATGTCGGTCCGGGCCGCTTCATCCAACAATACCGCCGAACCAAAGTATGACATGCTGGTAAGCAGCATGACTTATATCGCCCACAACTCACTTGTGTTCTACTCGTGCATATAACATCAACACATAAAACCTAGGCTCGGATGCCACTGTTGGGGAACGTAGTAATTTCAAAAATTTCCTACGCACACGCAAGACCATGGTGATGGCATAGCAACGAGAGGGAGAGTGTCGTCCACGCACCCTCGTGAGACGAAAAGCGGAAGCGTTATAACAACGCGTTGATGTAGTCGTGCGTCTTCACGATCCGACCGATCCAAGCACCGAACGTCACGGCACCTCCGAGTTCGCACACGTTCAGCTCGATGGCGATCCCGGACTCGATCCAGCAAAGTGTCGGGATGAGTTCCGTCGACCGACGGCGTGGTGGCGGTGATGATGCTCCATCGACGCAGGGCTTCGCCTAAGCTCCGCGACGATATGACTTGTCCGGCGCAGGGCTTCGCCTAAGCTCCGCGACGATATGACCGAAGTGGAATATGGTGGAGGGGGGCACCGCACACGGCTAAGGAACGATCACGAAGATCAACTTGTGTGTCATGGGGTGCCCCCCTGCCCCCGTATATAAAGGAGGGAGGGAGGAGGAGGCCGGCCCTAGGAGGGGCGCGCCATGGGGAGTCCTACTCCCACCGGGAGTAGGATTCCCCCTTTCCTAGTCCAACTAGGAGTCCTTCCATGTATTAGGAGTAGGAGACAAGTAAGGGGAAGAGAGAAGGGAAAGAAGGAAGGGTGCGGCCCTCCCTAGTCCAATTCGGACTAGGCCATGGGGTGCGCGGCCTGCCCTAGGCAGCCCTTCTCTCTTTCCCGCAGGCCCAATAAGGCCCAATACTTCTCCCGGCGAATTCCGTAACTCTCCGGTACTCGAAAAATACCGAATCATTCGAACCTTTCCGAACTCGAATATAGTCGTCCAATATATCGATCTTTACGTCTCGACCATTTCGAGACTCCTCGTCATGTCCCCGATCTCATCCGGGACTCCGAACTCCTTCGGTACATCAAAACTCATAAACTCATAATATAAGCATCATCGAAACCTTAAGCGTGCGGACCCTACGGGTTCGAGAACTATGTAGACATGACCTAGAACTATTCTTGGTCAATAACCAATAGCGGGACCTGGATGCTCATATTGGCTCCTACATATTCTACGAAGATCTTTATCGGTCAAACCGCATAACAACATACGTTGTTCCTTTTGTCATCGGTATGTTACTTGCCCGAGATTCGATCGTCGGTATCCAATACCTAGTTCAATCTCGTTACTGGCAAGTCTCTTTACTCGTTACGTAATGCATCATTCCGTAATTAACTCATTAGCTACATTGCTTGCAAGGCTTATAGTGATGTGCATTACCGAGAGGGCCCAGAGATACCTCTCCGACAATCGGAGTGACAAAACCTAATCTCGAAATACGCCAACCCAACATGTACCTTTGGAGACACCTGTAGTACTCCTTTATAATCACCCAGTTACGTTGTGACGTTTGGTAGCACCCAAAGTGTTCCTCCGGTAAACGGGAGTTGCATAATCTCATAGTTACAGGAACATGTATAAGTCATGAAGAAAGCAATAGCAACATACTAAACGATCGTGTGCTAGGCTAACGGAATGGGTCAAGTCAATCACATCATTCTCCTAATGATGTGATCCCGTTAATCAAATGACAACTCATGTCTATGGCTAGGAAACATAACCATCTTTGATTCACGAGCTAGTCAAGTAGAGGCATACTAGTGACACTATGTTTGTCTATGTATTCACACATGTATTATGTTTCCGGTTAATACAATTCTAGCATGAATAATAAACATTTATCATGATATAAGGAAATAAATAATAACTTTATTATTGCCTCTAGGGCATATTTCCTTCAAAGGAAAGAGTGATGCGGCAAAGTAGAGATAAGTATTTCCCTCAGTTAGAGAATCAAGGTATCAATCCAGTAGGAGGTACAAGCAAGTCTCCAATCTATGCACCCACACAAACAATCAAACAGTTTCACCCAACGCGATAAAGGGGTTGTCAAACCCTTCACGATCAATTGCAAGGATGAGATCTGGTAGAGATAGATATAAACTATTTCTAAAACGTAAAACAAAATAAAAACAAATAAGTTGTAGCAATGTATTTTTGGGTTTTTTGGTTTATACATCTGAAAAATATATGATGGAAAATAGACCCGGGGCCATAGGTTTCACTAGAGGCTTCTCTCTTGAAAGAAAATAACACAGTGGATGAACAAATTAATGTCGAGCAATTGATAGAAAAGCGCAAAGTTATGACGATATCCAAGGCAATGATTATGAATATAGACATCACGTCCGTGTTAAGTAGACCGACTCCTGTCTGCATCTACTACTATTACTCCACACATCAACGCTATCCAACATGCATCTAGAGTATTAAGTTCATAAGAACAGAGTAACACCTTAAGTAAGATGACATGATGCAGAGGGATAAACTCAAGCAATATGATGCCCCATCTTTTTATCCTTGATGGCAACAATACAATACGTGCCTCGCTACCCCTACTATGTCACTTTGTGAGGACACCGCAAGATTGAACCCAAAACTAAGCACCTCTCCCATTACAAGAAGTGCCAATCTAGTTGGCCAAACCAAACAGATAATTCGAAGAGAAATACAAAGATACAAAATCATGCATATAAGAATTCAGAGGAGATTCAAATAATATTCATAAATAATCTGATCATAAATCTACAATTCATCAGATCTCGACAAACACACCGCAAAAAAGTATTACATCGCATAGAACTCCAAGAACATCGAGGAGAACATTGTGTTGAAAATCAAAGAGAGAGAAAAACACATCTCGCTACTAGCTATGGAACCGTAGGTCTGTGGTAAACTACTCACGCATCATCAGAGGGGCAATAGTGTTGATGTAGATGCCCTCCGTGATCGAATCCCCCTCCGGTAGATTGCCGGAAAAGGCCCCAAGATGGGATCTCACAGGAACAGAGACTTGCGGCTGTGGAAAAGTATTTTGGTGGACGTTTATGTTGGTTCGGGAATATTTGGGAATTTATAGGCCAAAGATTAGGGTTAGAGAACCTCCAGGGGCGCGCCCCTACGGCTTGTCCTGTCCTCGTAGGTCTTCTGACCTCCTCTCCAAGTCTCGTAGGTGTCTTTTGGTCCAAGAAAAATCATCACGAATGTTTTATTCCGTTTGGACTCCGTTTCATATTCCTTTTCTGTAAAACCCAAAACTAAGGAAAAATAGAAACCGGCATTGGGCTCTAGGTTAATAGGTTAGTCCCAAAAATAATATAAAATAGCATATTGATGCATATAAAACATCCAAAATAGATAATATAATAACATGGAACAATCAAAAATTATAGATATGTTGGAGACGTTTTATGAGGCAACTCACGGGAATTTTGTACTAACTAGCACATATGTCGGTGCGTTGCAACGGAGAATTTTTTTTGCGAGAAGCAACAATAAAGATAATTGATGTGTCATCCAAAAAAAGGGTCTTCACAATGATAGGCGACAGAGCAAGGAGTTATGGTCTTCTCGTTGGATATGTTTGACACGGAAAATCTTGATAGCGGTGGGGTTGGTCGGCGTGGTGGCGAGCACCCAACTCATGCCTTTTTGCCTCCGGGTCTGTCTCCATCTTTGGGTTGTGCCTGCCAGCTCATTTGGTGGCTACGTGGCGAATTTCGGGACACGGTTGCTTCGACCACTCTATCCTACGACAACGTAGCCAGGTCGATTATTAATTGCAGTGCATAAATCTCGTTTTATTAGCATAATTAGGCATGAATGCCCTTACTTTTTAGGGTTTATTCTCTTTGATTATTTTAGTGCTCAAGTGCCAATAATTTTGCTCTAATTATAACCAAACAACATATTCTCTTTTATTGGCATATGCCGATAGTTTCTTTCATTTATACTCAACCAGCAGAGAACGACCATGCACTGCTAACCTATGGCCAGCGCGAATATTTAAGAAAATAATATAGAGTTAGATTAGGAATATATTTTAAAAAAATTTGAACATTCAAAAAAAAAAATGAATTGGTGAATATTCTTGGAAATGTGAACAATTTTTTAAATCCCGAATAATTTTCAAAAAATGCGAACAGTTATTTTTTGAAAATTCCAATATTTTTGGAAAAACACGAACAAAATTAGAAACATTAATATGTTTTGAGATTCACAAATAATATTTTTTAAAACATGGAAATTGTACAAAAACACAAATATTTTTGAATTTTGATTTTTTAAGGGAACATTCAAAAATATTTAGAAAATGTTTTCTTAGACGAAAGTATTCTTTTGGTTTGTGAATATTTCACGAAAACATGAATATTTTAACATATGGAACATTTATAAAATGTAACTTTTATTAAAAATCTCGTAGATTTTTGAAAACACAAACATTTTCTAAAAAAATGAGAAAATTTCGAAACAAGATTTTTTAAAAGTTTCAAATACTTTTCAAATCAAGAACACCACTTTTGAATTCTGAAAGTTTTTGAATATTTGAACAAAATTTGAAAATTTGAATATTTTTGTAAAAATTTCTTGACAGGAAAAAAAATTAAAGATAGAAAAATGGAAAAGGAAATACAAAAAATAAGGAGAAAGGAAGAGAAAAAAAATAAAAATAGAACATAGAAAAAGGGGAAAAGGACCGGCCAATCTTAGGAGCCCTGTGGTTAGTTTCAACTATTTATCGCTTGATGCAAGAAATAAGCTCTTCCCAACTGCGTGGGCAATAATAAATGGGCTGGCTTTGTTGGGCCGGAGCACGTGCGGCCCAATTACGGAATTCTGGACAAACATTTGTTCTTTTCTATCGGATTGATGCACAAAAGTTTAGTACCACCTTGGATAGAAAAAAAAATCTTCTTGACGGTGAACGGATTAAAAATTTGGAGAAATGCCCCTTGCTTTTTTAGTAAGGTATAGAATCAAGAGAGAGAGAGAGAGAGAGAGAGAGAGAGAGAGAGAGAGAGAGAGAGAGAGAGAGGATGTCATCTAGCTACTGCTATGGACCCTAAGGTCATGTGGAAACTACTCACACATAGTCATGGTGGCTACTCACACAATGACTCCATTCTCGAAAACTATCTACTCCAACCCTCTTAAAAAAGTTCACTTTAATGAGACCAAAAAGGGATTTTATAGTACGAGGAAAGCATGTAGACAATATTAAAAAGTGAAACATAAACGTCAATTAGATGAAGAAGGAAATACAAATCAGAAGAAAAGTGAAAAGGAAAAATAATAAATAGAATGAAAAAAAACATAAAGGAAATCGGCAGATGGGTCAGGCCATCACTGTGCGACACTTGATCTGGTCTGGTTTAGTCCCACCTCGCTAGCGAGAGAGGCGGAGGTGGGAGAGCTGGTGTATATAACTAGCCCATGGAGCACCGGTGCAACTTAAATACCTAGACGGGGTTTACGACTGATCAAGAAGGGTCGTGGCCTAGATCAACGGCTCACATTGCACTTGGCGAGCACGTTGGTCTATCATCTCCCCAATTGGGAGAATGGACGTCAAAATTTATGGTAGAGGGGGTATGCACTCGTGCGACCCCTGCCAATCCATCAAAATTAAACTTTAGAATTTCATCATTGCAGCTATGCACGTTTTGCGAGTTGCTTCTACTTGGTCAAGCAAGTATACATGGTATTTTTTTGCTATTAATAGTTTTGCAATGCCAAGAATTTCCAAAACATACAACTCTATGTGAGTGTAGCCACATGAATTTTGTAGCCAGCCAAGTAGTAGCCAATATTTCGGCCAATACCAAACTTTAACACTAAACCAAGCAAGTTTTCAATGGTATATCGAATAGCGGTATTACAAATCTGACTTGATTCACCATATTCCTTGGGAAAAAATCTTCAAAACAAGGCAAGGCCCTAGACTGTGATAAATAGGTAGTTAGCTTAATCATGGGCTTGCGATGTGACCAGTAACTTACGGGATGCAATACCATTCTTCAGCTATGCAACGTTCGCTAAAAAGGCAACGAGACTATGAAGAGTATAATTTGTTCCACAAGAAAAAAGAGATTTTTATTCCGATTCTTGTGAAGATCGAACAATCTGTAGTCAAATTATTTGGCAATTAGCGAATAAAGTTCATGCTTTTCAAATAGGTGGACCATTGATGGAGTTGAATGACGGAGGACATGACACGCTCCTGTGCTCTCACTGTGACTGAAATATGGCGTCCCGCACCACCACCAACCACCCCCACATAAAACCACACATGAAAATACTCCACTAATCCAGCGCTCCTCCTCCAAAGCACTTCTCCACCGTTCCTCCCACTCTCAAAAGAACCCCCTTTCTCATTTCTTTTCAAAATCATCGCACAACACGCGCGTCGGCCCCTTGGAGCCGTTCCAAATCCCTCACCGCCCTCTCCCTCCTCCTTGTTCCCCAATTCTCGGATCCTGAGCCCCTCTTGCTGCTCGCTATGACACATGCCCACCCAATGTTTGACCGAAATCCGGCCAGGCGGCAGAGAAGATGTATGCGGTGAAGGGCAGCGTGCGGTTGGAGGTGGTGCATTTCGACAAGATCACGACGCGTCTCAAGAAGCTTGCATACGGCCTCAACCAGAACCACTACGACCCCGCGCTCGTCGCGTAGAAGGCTTGCGCCGGCATCTACGGGGGCATCACCACCTCCAAGCTCGAAAAAACCGTTGCCATGGTCGCCGCCGCCATGAGTGCCTCCCACCGCGATTACGCCCCCAGTAACCCAATCCCCCTCTCCTAGACTTGTCCCCGGCTGCGTGGCGATCGTCAAGCGTCCTGTACACTCAACAGAGGCGGTGCGTCGCGAGATGGCGTGCCATGCAGAACTGGACGGAAGTTGGGCGCCACCATCATGACGGTGCTTGACATTGGTGGCGGCGACCACCTCTTCACCAGAGTCGTGGAGTCGCGCGCGCGGGGGGTGGACGAGACGCCCCCAAGCACAAGGGAGGCAGGATACAAGTCGAGGATGTACTCACTACACGAATTTGTGGTGGTTACTGCGCGCGGCAGGAAGATCGATGGGGGCATGATGCATCCCTGTAGGATCCAACGTTGTCCGGGGGAGAGGAACCAGGAGGCCCAGGCACAAGTTTCCTCAGCTTGCCTCTAAAATTGCCTTACGGGCGCTCCCAATGGATCCATTCTCAAAGGAAAGGATGTCTGCTCCAACCTTATCAAAACTAAATTCACTTTAATGACACCAACGAGGGATTTTTTTATAGTAAAAGTATGAGAAAAAACATGTAGACAATATTAAAAAGTGAACTATAAACGCCAATTAGATGAAAAGAAGAAAATACAAATGAGAAGAAAAGTGAAAAGGAAAATAATAAATTGAAAAGTAAGAAAAGAAGAAACAAACAAACATAAAAATATGAAACATGGGTCGGGCCATAACCGTACGATGCTCTGTTTGGTTTAGTAACACCTCGCTAGCGAGAGGAGGCAGGGGGGGAGCCGTGTATATAACTAGCCCACAAGGCATCATTGCAACTTACATACCTAGACGGGGTTTAGGACAGATCAAGGAGGGGCGTGGCCTATATCAACGACTCACATTGCACTTGGCGAGAGTGTTGGTCTGTCATCTCCCCAATTGGGAGAATGGATGTCAAAATTTATGGTAGAGAGGTATGCACTCGCGCATCCCATGCTAATCCATAAATTTTAAATGTTAGAATTTGATCGTTGTAGCTATATGCATGTTTTGCAAGTTGCTTCTACTTGGTCAAGCAAGTATACATGGTATTTTTTTGCTATTAAAAGTTTGGCAAGGCCAAGAATTTCCAAAGTAGACAAGTTCTATGTGAGTGTGGCCACTTGAATTTTCTGGCCAACCAATTAGTAGCCTATATTTGGGCCAATTCCAAACATTGGCATGCATAGGGTTCAGCTGGCCAGAGGGGGCCTCTGAGGTTCAGCTTGTTTCCCCGATGTTAGTCGCAACAGCGAGATGCATAGCGCGCCGCACCGGATCTGCTTAATCTGATGTACTACTCCAGTGATGACTGATGACTGATTTCGTCGTCGTTCCAGTTCCTGAAACCGCGCCGCATCCCGTCCCCATGGGAATGGGATGCTGCATGCTGTGTGGAGCTCAAGAGAAGTCTGAGGAGTCATTACAATCATGAGAATCAGAATGCTGCCCATTCCGATGCTGCAATGAACAACGGGAAAGCCATTCATGCTTAGTCTAACATGATTATTTATGGTATAAAACAAGAATGGAACAACTAGCTCTAGATTATGCATGTTTCTTTTACAAGCTGCAGAAAGAGATTTGAAGGAGAGAATTCCTGACGAGCAGTCATTTTGTGGAGCGGAATGGACATCTGAAGAGTTTAATTCGTTTTTATTCTCGCTGAATTTGCCGAGAACTCTTTTTTATTTCAGTGTTCTTTGTTGAGTTGCCCGGTTGTCAAACTATTTTCATGCTGCCGACGGTGGGTCTTATATGATATACCATAAGTGAACATGTCTACAACTGAAATCATTTTTTTCTAGATTTCTGGTTTCAAATGTTGCAATGTGCTCCCTCCGTCTGGAATTAACTGTCGCTGAAATGAGTGTATCCATGGATGGAGCTTGTAACAAATTTGCTTCCTTAAGGGCGTAGGATGCTCCTGTGATGACTTGTTTCGCCTCATATATCGTTCCAATTCCGCACATTATGTGGAGCAGAAGGGACATCTGAGGAGTTAAATGCTCAAAGAACTTTTTTTATTTCAGTGTTCTTCATTGAGTTGTTTGATTGCCAAACTATTTTCATTCTGCTGAGCGTTGGTTGAATTTGATACCATAAGTGACCATGCGTATTACTTCAAATGATTCCTTTTAAGTTTCTGGTATAGAATGGTGCAATGTATCAAATCTGCTTCCTTTATGTGTGGTTATACTCCAGTGATGACTTACTTCACCTCATATATCGTTCCAATTCCTGAAAGCACATCCACCGGATGCTGCACCTTATGTGGAGCAGAAGGGACACCTGAGGAGTTCAATTTGCTTCTTCTATTGCTTAATGGGCAAATCTTTCTATTTTTAGTGTTGTTGGATAATTTGTTTCCATTAATCTTTTCATGATGTTTGACACTTGGTTGAAACTGGCACCACATGCACATGTGGAGCATCACATATGAGTATTTTTTGTCGAGATTTCTGGTTTGGCCTTCCGTTTCCTTTTGGGTGCTGTTGCAACTTTGTGTGAAACATCAAAACATTCACGAGCAATACGACTCGGCAAACCAAATTTTTAGTTACAGAAACAATAGATATTTTGAGATTGTTAATCTGACTGGTTTACAAACTCTAGACGTTGAATAACAGAACTGACATTGTATCTGCGAATGTGATGCTATTTATTTATTTGTTTTTGTTCAGTGAAGTAGAAGGGGCATCTGAGGAGTTTAATCCGTTTTATTCTTGCGCAATTTGTGGAGAATCATTTTTATTTCACTGTTCTTCGCTGAGCCTTGTTTGATTCATAAACTCTTTTCATTTTCACTTTGCCCACAGCTGGTTGGCTTTCATACGGTAAGTGAACATGTATAACTTCAAACGGTTCTTTTTTCAAGATTTCTGCTTTCGAATGATGCAATATATTGACTCTGCTCAGTTAAGGTGTCAAACACTCCAGTGATGACTTGTTTCACCTTGTATATCGTTCCAATTTCTGAAAGCACATCCTTGGGATGCTGCACATTTTGTGGAGCAGAAGGGACATCTGAGGAGTTCAATTTGTTTCTTTTCTCTCTTAATGTTTAGCCAACTCTTTTTGTTTCACTGTTCTTCATTGAGTTGTTCGATTTCCAAACTATCACACTGCCGATGGTTGGTTGAATTTGATATCATAGGAGAACATGTGTATAACTTCAAATGGTTCCTTTTAAGATTTCTGGTTTGACATGGTGCAATGTGTCAAGTGTGCTTCCTTAAGCTGTGGGATACTCCAGTGATGACTTATTTCACCTTGTATATCGTTCCAATTCCTGAAAGCACGTCCATGGATGCTGCACATTTTGTGGAAGAGAAGGGACATCTGAGGAGTTCAATTCGTTTATTTTCTCGCTTATTGTTTGGAGAACTCTTTTTATTTAACATGTTCTGGAGAATTTGTTTGATTTTGATATTTCTCACGCTGTTCGACACTTGGTGAATTTGATACCACACGCAAACCTGTGTGGATCTTCAAATTTGAGTATTTTTTTTTCAAGATTTCTGGTTTGGTCTTTGGTTTATTTTTGTAGCCTTTCCGAGTGATACGACTTGGCGAGCCCAATCATTAGTTAAAGAAACAATAGATATTTTCAAATTGTTAGTCTTAACTGGTTTACAAACTCTAGGTGTTGAATCACTTAATTGACATTGTATCTGCTAATCTGATGATATTTATTTGTGTGTTTTGTTTGATTAAGTTTTACCAAGCTTTTGTTCACCAATGGAGAAACCAACACTAGATGCAACTATTTATGGTCCATTTGGTGGTCTTCATCTGCTCTGCACTTGACTATAATCTCGCAAGAAACATTTTTTTTGGGTCTGCAGAGTTAATCAGCCAGTTTCTCTTAAGCTCCTGAGCAAGGCAGGTGACTGATTGGTGGCCTTGATGCTTGAATGACTGAGCAATATTCGAGGCATCGGGCCTCCATTGTTTTTGGCCTACACTACAAGAGAATGTGCTGAGAAAGCCAAGGAGGAGCTTGCTGACAGTGTTAGTCATCAAATGTTTGGTTGCAACCATAGGGTGATGTGGGGTTGACGTCCAGGGTCTCGACCACAGCACAGCAGGGCTGTGAGCAGAGTGAATAGTGAAGGATCCTGCTCACACATTTGCTGTATTCATCCCCATCTCGTGTGTCCCTGTTTTCTGGGTTAACCACCGCCTGTACTTGTAACACTGTCAATCCTGTATAGATACACTCCTTTACCTTCTGGTCTGCATGTAGATTTGTTGTCTCACTAGAGGTTCATAATCGAAAGAAATTTTGTTCTTTCTGCTGTGATAGTATGTTATTGTGTTTCTTTAATGGTTATAGCATATTATTAATTCCTGCAAAAAAAGATGTTACTCTGTAGACCAGAGGTACTTCTTTATTCATATCGTGAGTCATTGGTTTTACTCTGTAGGGGCAGTGAAAGAAAAGGTTTAGAATATCCGAGCTCTTCCTGATTAAGGTGGAATATCCGAGCTCTTCCCATATTGATTCTTGTGTGTTTCCTATGCCACTAACAGAAATCAAAGTAGAAACCTGTCATGACTCAGTCTGAGGCCAAAGATATTTGAGCAATAGTTCTCAAGTATTATGTCCCATGTACCTAAATTAAATCCGTAGTATGTGTGAACTCTAATCATAATTATACATTTGATTTGTGTAGATGATTCTTCAGTTGAGCCATAACAATTTCAGATTAGCTATACTCCTATTCTTTCAAAAACTTCTGTAGCATATCAGCTTTGCTGGATGAAGAGAACCAATGGCAGTGTAATCAAGACTCACTAATAATTTTAGGAGTAAGATGCATGTTCTGGTACACAAATCTTAAACCAGTACAGTTGAAATTCTCTTGAGCATAAAGTTTATTTGCATCCAACCAGATCATTTTGTTGACCTTTCATCTTGGATGCGCATCTGAAAATGGACGATGTTCCTTTTTTTCAGGTGCTATCTGCATGTTCAGCTGCAAGCTCATCATCTCTAGAGAAAAATGCTAGTTGTGCAAACTAGTGTTCTAGTTGCATCCAATTTGTCTCTGTCAGCAAGCCAAGATGTCTCGTTCATTTGATTGAGTGCATGGAGTGATCTGGAGCTATGGACGCCTTCTCCCCTGGAAGCTTAAAACCTGCAGTTTCTGTTTAGATTTTGTAGGGTGCTGGAATGTTTGGAACTTCAGTTTTGTACTCCTTTTTTGCTTTCTCTCTGCACTGCGATAGGCGGAGGCCGCTGAACAGATTTGGAAGTGGCTGTGATGTGGTCTCCTTTTAATGAACTGTTTTACAAACTCTAGGCGTTAAATCACAGAACTGATACTGTATCTGCTAATGTGATGCTATTTATTTACTTGCTTAGTTCATGGAAGTTTTATCCAGCTTTTGTTCACCATTGGAGAAACCAACACTGGTTGTAACTATTTATGGTCCATTGTCGTCTTCATCTGCTCTGCATCCCACTATAATCTCACAAGAAGTCTTTTCTTCTCTGCAAAGTTAATGACCCGGTCTCTCTTGAGCTCCTGAGCAAGGCAGGTAAATGGCCGTAGCAGCAGGGCAGTGAGGAAGACAAACAGCGATTATTCCAGTTGTCCACCTTGCGTGCGTTTCACTGCATGATTCTGCAGTCACAAGCAGCAGCTAGTGAAGGATACTGCTGGGAAACACCATCTGAATCGTGAGCTCAGACCTTGCTGTATTCATCCCCGCGGCCTGTACTTGTAACACTGTCATTCTGTATAGACACACTCCCTTGCCTTCTGGTATGCCAAATGATTTTTCTTCTTCTTCTATGATACGGAGTAGTATATTATCGTGTTTCTTTAATGGTTATTGGCCCATTTGGAATGAACGTGCCTATGTCTTCCGTCACAAGAGTGCTCCTCCTCCAAGGTAAATCTTATGCCTCACTAGATGTGCTTTAGCAAAACTGAAGAAAAAAAATAGTACTCCCTCTGTTTATTCAGTCTAAAAAACGTCTTATATATTATTAATGAACAAATGTAGTAGTATATTATTACTTCCCAAAAAAATGGTATTATTACTACTTTTTTTCAGCGATATTCTTTTGTAGAGGTTTTTCTGGTGATATTCTGATCTCCTCGTTTGTAGAGAGAAAAAAAAATAGCACACAAGAACCCCACGGGGAATCAGGCCCCAAACATAATTAGGCCTGCCGAACACAAGTGCCCCACACATGGAATCAGGCCCCAAGCAGAATCACGGGCCTGCCGAACACAAGTAATCAGGCCTGCGAGCTTGCACCCAAACAACTGGCTAATGAAGCACAGACCCCTAAAAAAGGCTAATGAACCACAGCGTTATGGTTTGGTTTAGTACCACCTCGCCAGCCGATCAAGGGAGGTTGGGAGAGCGTGAGTATATAATTAGCACCAGGGCAACATTACAACATACTTACCT
The DNA here is from genome assembly GCA_021605205.1 of Aegilops longissima. Taxonomy (NCBI): domain Eukaryota; kingdom Viridiplantae; phylum Streptophyta; class Magnoliopsida; order Poales; family Poaceae; genus Aegilops; species Aegilops longissima. Next base: position 629,528,117 of record CM038681.1, on the reverse strand, counting down.
GGACGGGGTTGACGGCCGATCAAGAAGGGTCGTGGCCTAGATCAATGGCTCACATTGCACCTGGTGAGCGCGTTGGCCTACCATCTCCCTAAGTGGGAGAGTGGACGTCGTAATTTGTGATAGAGGGGGTACGCGTTCGCGCGGCCCCTGCCAATCTATAAAGTTTAAAATTTTGGGTTTTATTCCTTTGCATTGCATATAAAACTTTAAAAAGGTAAAAAGTGCACCTTGCTGCTAACTTGGAGGAGTTTAATATTTAGGAACGGAGGAAGTATATAACAATCCTGAAGGCTCTATGGTGATGTCATATTTATTCAAAATAATGCTGGAGACTTGTTTTTCTCAGGCCCTGCCCTCCTCTTCTGCCCATTTTAGTATCAGACTTAATGCGTACAGTTTGACTGCTATTCTGAACTAACTAGATAAAGGAATAATAACGAATACACCAATTGTGCATATAGTTCGACCTTATCTCAGTAAGAGATACATCGTGGGAATTGAATTTCATACGCTCACTCACATGTGCAGAGTGTTTACCTCCAAGAGCAAGTCATTGGAATTTTCAACACTCATGCAGGTTATAGCCTGAATGGTTCAGAAGCTGAAAGGAAACGCCGCCGCCGCCTCCGTTCCGGGTGAGACAGGATGTTTGTTTGCATCAAGTATTTCTACAGCTTGCATGGTTGAGCAAGAAATTGGTTATTCCTAAATTTGCGATTACAGATCGATACAATTGATTCACATATACCGAAACTTGAGGCTCAAATTCAATGCTTGAGAATAAGTTTGCATCTGCATCCAAACTGAATTGTTGTGTAACCATTCAGTCTATCATGGAGACATAACTTTGGGTTAGTATACCATTTTTTTACACCAACGAGTTCCCTGCATATATTTGAGAATGGCTAATATGACATGTCATCTCAATTGATTTGAACAGCCCTCCTGTGTTTCCTCTAGGGTTTCCCTAGGGTCTACCCATCCTCCGACGGCGCCGCCGGAGTCCACATAGTTTCTACGTCGATCTCATCGGAACTCGATCGCGGGCAGAACAACATACGCCCGCGCCACGCTGACACGCGTTTGCATGGAGGAACACGAAGGCCATAAGGAGATGGGGGGGCTGAAGGAAGCGAAAGAGAAGATGCAGGCGGGAGTAGTGAGGCAGGAAGGAGATGGATCGGGGAGTGACCAGGCGGCAACCTTGGGGGTTGAAACTTCGGCGTCGGCGCCGGAGGGCTTGCAGGAGGGCGATCTGGAGGTTGATGATGAGGAGGACTGGGCTTACCGCGGATCGGGGCCAACCCTGGAAGATGCTTTTGATGGGATGAATTTGCACGGAGAAGAGGAAGAGGACCTAGATTTATAAGGTGAGGTTGAGGATCTGATCAGGGAGGTTCGGTGGCTCTCGCTTTTTAGGGTTCATACCATGAGGCCCTTTAGCCATGCGGCTCTCTTGAATTCTATGAGGAACGCATGGGCTTGTGCGCAAGGCGTAACTTTCAACATTAAAGGGCCAAACCTATTTTTGGCTCAGGTTCATTGTCCGGGTGATTGGGCGTGTGATGGAAGGGGGCCGTGGCAATTCGAAGGATCCGGTGATCTGGTGGAGTATGATGGATTTACAAGCGTGGGCGAGTATGCCCTAGACATGTATCCATTATGGGCGAGAGTTAAAGGGTTACCGGATGGTTTAACGAGGAAGAAGGAGTTAGCAGAGAAGGTGGCGAAGAAAGTAGGCAACCCACCATTCACGGTTATCGTTAATGAGGGTAGGATAAATCCCTCGAATCATCTACGAGTCAAAGTGTTTGTTAATGTCAATCAGGCTCTGGTTAGGTTTGTCCCAATCACGCTCAAAGAGAGGAAGAAGTACCCGGTCAGCTATGAAAAACTGTCGGACTTCTGCTTCTATTGCGGCTGTATGGGCCATGTGCTTGAGGAGTGCGGGGATGGTACTCATGATTTGGCCTCCTGTGAGTGGGGGGATTGGCTACATTGGGAAAATGAACCGGCTGGAGGTGGTGCTAGAGGTGGAAGGGGAGGTGGTGGTGGAAGAACAGACGTTGGGAGAGGGGGTGGTCCCTTCAATGGCCCTCTCCCTGAGGGGGAAGAAGTGGAGATGGAGGTAGAGGGGTCAGAGGGGGAGAAGCAGGAGTTGTTGCTGGAGGAGCAGGAGTTGAGGGAGGGAGCATGGCTCGTGAGGGGAACCTTGGTTCAGTTGACATGGACATATCAGTTGGGAATCAATTGATGCCGGGGGAGGATGGCAGGGGAGCCAGCAAGAGGTTAGTTAGTGAAGATGGCACCATCACAGTGAGGGGTCAACCGGTGCCAAATCTGGTCGGGAAGGTCAATAATACAGTTCTTATGATTGAGAGTGGAGGAGATACGGTGGAGATAGTGGTACCGGGCCCTTCCAATAGTACTCTGGGGAAACACCCTGTCGTCAAGAGGAGGAAGCAAGGAGTAGGGGAGGAAGAGGGTGAAGATCAAATGACAAATGTGGCGGCCTCCGGCTCAGAGGACCGCCGAGCCCAATGAATCTCCTAAGTTGGAACTGCCTGGGAGGGGGGAATACCCGGACAGTTCGAGAGCTAGCGACTCTTTGTCAGTCGCATTCCCCCACTTTGGTGTTTTTGTGTGAAACAAGGCAGAAGGCGGACAAGTTGAAAAGAATCCGAGCAAGGTTGGGTTTGAAGGGTTTTTGCAGCGTGGATAGTAATGGTATGAGCGGTGGTCTGGCTCTATATTGGCATGAATCTTATGACGTCCAGATTCTAGACAAGAAGGAAAGATACATTGATGCCTTAGTGCGAACTCATCCGGATGTTGAGCAATGGAGAGTAACTTGCGTGTATGGAGAACCCAGAGTGGAAAATAGACCGGCAATGTGGTCGGCGTTACAAAACCTGAAAACTGTCATTGACCGGCCATGGTTAGTTGTTGGTGATTTTAACGAGGCTATGTGGAACTTTGAGCACATGTCTGCCACGCCAAGACCCGAAGCACAAATGGTGGCCTTCAGAGACGTGTTGGAGGTGTGTGAGTTGGTTGATCTAGGCTTTATTGGAGTTCCATTCACATATGACAATAAACGTAGTGGTGCAAGTAATGTCAAAGTCCGGTTGGACAGAGCGGTGGCATCCAATGATTGGAGGAACTTGTTCGCATACTCGTCAGTTGTTCATATCCCTTCTCCTTGTTCGGATCATATAGCCATTTTGGTAAAAGGGTCAGCAGACCCGGGTCCGATAGGGAAGAGCAACAGAAGATACGAGCTTTTTTGGGAACGGGACCCTATGTTGCTGGACATAATAAAGGAAGCTTGGGAGGTTGTAGGCGGCGTTCAGAACCTGGCTCAGTTGCGCGATGCACTATCCAAGACCATGAGCTCATTGGGATTATGGAGTAAAAAATTTGGTAACATTGGGAGAGAGTTAGCAAAGTCCCGGACTCAGTTAGAGGAACTGATGAACATGAACGCAGACAGAGCGGAGATCAGGGTTGTAACAGATAAGATGAACGAACTCCTATATCAGGAGGAAATGTTATGGCTACAATGATCAAGAATAACATGGTTGAAAGAAGGCGATAGGAATACCAAATATTTCCAAAGCAAGGCAGTGTGGAGAGCGAGGAAGAATAAAATCGGGAGCTTACTGATAGCATTGGGGTGGTGCATACAGATAGTGTGATGATGGGGGAGATGGCGAATGAGTAATTCCAAAATATATTTAAGGCTGATCCAACCATTAACCCGTCTCCAATACTGGACCATGTGGAGGTCAAAGTAACTGAGGATGATAATGCCAGGCTGGTTGCTCCTTTTTCTGATAAGGAGATATCAGATGCTCTTTTCCAAATTGGCCCCTTGAAGGCCCCGGGAATGGATGGTTTTCCGGCTCGCTTTTTCCAGAGAAATTGGAGTACACTCAAGGATGATGTTATTGCTTCGGTTAAGGATTTCTTTCAGACATGCATTATGCCAGAAGGGGTAAACTCAACTTCTATTGTTCTTATCCCTAAAATTGCTAATCCATCAAAGTTGTCTGATTACAGCTTGTGCAATGTAATTTATAAGGTCATCTCTAAGTGTTTGGTTAACCGGTTGAGGCCTTTATTGGATGACCTTATTTCTCCGGAACAAAGTTCTTTCATCCCAGGAAGGATGATTACAGATAATGCCTTGATAGCCTTTGAGTGTATTCATTACATCAAGCAAGAAAAGGACCCCACAAAAAGCTTCTATGCTTATAAACTAGATTTGTCTAAAGCATATGATCGAGTGGATTTGGTCTACTTGAGGCAGATGATGCAAAAGTTGGGTTTCTCTCATCGATGGATTGATTGGGTAATGACGGGTGTTACATCGGTGAGGTATTCAGTCAAGTTCAATGGAACCCTCTTGGATTCATTTGCACCGTCGTGTGGCCTTCGGCAAGGCGACCCACTGTCACCGTTTTTATTTCTGTTTGTGGCGGATGGACTTTCAACTATTTTGAAAAATAAGGTGTCTAGGGGAGAGCTCTCACCGGTGAAAGTGTGTAGAAGAGCCCTGGGTATTTCCCACCTTTTGTTCGCCGATGATACGTTGCTGTTTTTCGAGGCTTCTAGGAGGCAAGCAGAGTGTGTGAGGGCAGCACTATACGAGTATGGTGCAGCTACTGGGCAAAAGCTAAACTATGATAAATGCTCAATATTTTTTGGTAATTCATGCCCAGCCACAAGCCAAGAGCAGGTCCGAAATGCCCTGCAGGTCACTAGTGCAGCTTTTGATGAAAGGTATCTTGGCCTCCCGACCCCAGATGGCTGAATGTCCAAAGGCAAATTTCAGAACCTTCAAGCCAGCCTAACAAAACGCCTGATGCAATGGGGGGATGGCCTATTGGCTCAGCCAGGTAGAAAGGTGTTGATTAAATCAGTGGCCCAAGCATTATCAACTTATATTATGGGTGTATACAAACTTCTATTTTCGGTGTGTGATGATCTGACGAGAATGGCGCGGAATTTTTATTGGGGATCTGCAGAAGGGAAGCGGAAGGTTCATTGGAAAAAATGGGACTATCTTCTCCAACCAAAAGACAGGGGAGGTGTGGGCTTTCGAGACTTCTGATTATTTAACCAAGCATTGCTAGCTCGGCAGGCTTGGCGGCTTTTGTCCAACCCGGAGAGTCTATGTGCCCAGGTTCTCAAGGCAAAGTACTATCCATATGGCAAGCTAGAGGATACGGTCTTCACAGGGAACGCATCGTCGTCGTGGCAAGCTATTAGTCATGGCCTTGACCTGTTGAAGAGAGGATTGATTTGGAGGGTGGGAAACGGGAGAAATATCAGAGTGTGGAGGGACAACTGGATCCCGAGGCCGTTCTCCTTCAAGCCGGTCTCGCTGCAGGGCAGATGCCGAATCCGTTTCGTGTCAGATTTGCTTAATGCAAATGGGTCTTGGAAAGTGGAGCTATTACAACAGTATTTTCTGCTGGCTGATGTGATTGAGATTTTGAAGATTCGAGCTTCACCAAGGTTGGATGAGGATGTGATTGCATGGGCCCCTGGGAGACATGGAGTTTTTTCTGTAAAGTCTGCATATCAGTTTGCGTTTCAGGAATTGTACGGAGCGAGCACAGCCTCGTCCAGTAACTCGGCTTCAGGAGGAAGGAGTTGTTGGAAGCTTATTTGGAACAATGCAGTTCCTCCAACGATCTGTAACTTTGCATGGCGTCTGGCGACGGACGCTCTTCCTACGTGGAAGAACAAGAACAAAAGAGGGCTTGAGCTTGTGAGCGGCTGTCCGATTTGTGGTACAGAGATTGAGGACAATTTCCACCCTTTTCTGAGATGTCAGCGGGGGAGGGATCTGTATAACGAGATGGCGAAGGTTTGGAGGTTGCCGGTGATCAAATCCTTTGTGCACAATGGGAGGGAATGGCTTCTACATGCGCTGGATTCCCTATGTGAGCTTGATCGGTGCAAGGTTTTGCTCATTTTCTGGAGAAGTTGGTACGTACAGAATGAGATCATACATTATAAACCGGCCCCGGACATGGAGGTCTCCGTGAATTTCCTGAGAAGATATTTGGATGAATTAGTGGGGATCAAAATGAACCATGGTATGGATGTGGCTAAAGGTAAGGGATACCTGAATATTGACCACACTAGAGGAATGAGGGAGATTCGGAGTGTTGGCCCAGTGTGTAAGTGGCAACCCCCCGCCGAGGGCTGGGTTAAACTAAACACGGACGAGTCCTTTGTTGACAGTGATCATGCGGGTACTGGTATGATTCTCCGAAACTCCAGTGGAGGGGTTATTTTTTTGGCATGCAGATCGCTATTTTCGTGCAGAGATGTGGTTGAAGCGGAACTAGGTGCAATCATGGAAGGTTTATCGCTAGTTGTACAATGATCCGATTTGCCTATTGTTATCGAATCGGATTCTACCTTGGCAGTGTCTATGGTGTCCTCTGGCGAAGTTGATCGTTCAATTTATGCTGCTTTGGTTAATGAAATAAGACTACTGTTGCGTCTTAGACAAACTTGTGTTACTCATATTAGGAGTGTCCAGAATAAAGCTAGTGATAGTTTGGCTAGGTTTGCCCGATTCGAGGGGCGAACAATGACCTGGCTGGGATCTGGACCAGAGGAGGTCTTGGGTATATCCCTTGATGATTGTAAAGACATTGATATTTGATTAATACAAGTGTTCTCGCAAAAAAAAGACATGGTCATCTCTGTTTCACAGGCTAAGCTAAATCCAGACCAGGGGCACCTGTTTCCAGGAAGAGAATACTATAACAAATACGAGTAAGTCCTGGCCAGGGACAACAAATAGATCGGAGAGCATACATAGCTACTTAATTATGCACGAAGAAACTTCAGAAGATTCTATATAATTCAATCAAAGAATCTGATCATAAAGTGACAATTTATCATATCCCAACAAACACACAACCAATTACATAATATTGATCCCGATCATGTGAGGTGCTACTTCTTGAGCTTGCGTTGGTTTTTCCCTTGAAGAGGAAAGAGTGATGCGGCAAAGTAGAGATAAGTATTTCCCTCAGTTAGAGAACCAAGGTATCAATCCAGTAGGAGGTACAAGCAAGTCTCCAATCTATGCACCCACACAAACAATCAAACAGTTGCACCCAACGCGATAAAGGGGTTGTCAAACCCTTCACGATCAATTGCAAGGATGAGATCTGGTAGAGATAGATATAAACGATTTCTAAAACGTAAAACAAAATAAAAACAAATAAGTTGTAGCAATGTATTTTTGGGTTTTTTTGGTTTATATATCTGAAAAATATATGATGGAAAATAGACCCGGTGGCCATAGGTTTCACTAGAGGCTTCTCTCTTGATAGAAAATAACACAGTGGGTGAACAAATTAATGTCGAGCAATTGATAGAAAAGCGCAAAGTTATGACGATATCCAAGGCAATGATTATGAATATAGGCATCACGTCCGTGTTAAGTAGACCGACTCCTGCCTGCATCTACTACTATTACTCCACACATCAACGCTATCCAACATGCATCTAGAGTATTAAATTCATAAGAACAGAGTAACACCTTAAGTAAGATGACATGGTGTAGAGGGATAAACTCAAGCAATATGATGAAAACCCCATCTTTTTATCCTTGATGACAACAATACAATACGTGTCTCGCTACCCCTACTATGTCACTGTGTGAGGACACCGCAAGATTGAACCCAAAACTAAGCACCTCTCCCATTACAAGAAGTACCAATCTAGTTGGCCAAACCAAACAGATAATTCGAAGAGAAATACAAAGATATAAAATCATGCATATAAGAATTCAGAGGAGATTCAAATAATATTCATAAATAATCTGATCATAAATCTACAATTCATCGGATCTCGACAAACACACCGCAAAAAAGTATTACATCGCATAGAACTCCAAGAACATCGAGGAGAACATTGTGTTGAAAATCAAAGAGAGAGAAAAACCATCTCGCTACTAGCTATGGAACCGTAGGTCTGTGGTAAACTACTCACGCATCATCGGAAGGGCAATAGTGTTGATGTAGATGCCCTCCGTGATCGAATCCCGCTCCGGTAGATTGCCGGAAAAGGCCCCAAGATGGGATCTCACAGGAACAGAGACTTGCGGCTGTGGAAAAGTATTTTGGTGGACGCTTATGTTGGTTCGGGAATATTTGGGAATTTATAGGCCAAAGATTAGGGTTAGAGGACCTCCAGGGGCGCGCCCCTACGGCTTGTCGTGTCCTCGTAGGTCTTCTGACCTCCTCTCCAAGTCTCGTAGGTGTCTTTTGATCCAAGAAAAATCATCACGAATGTTTTATTCCGTTTGGACTCTGTTTCATATTTCTTTTCTGTAAAACCCAAAACTAAGGAAAAAATAGAAACCGGCACTGGGCTCTAGGTTAATAGGTTAGTCCCAAAAATAATATAAAATAGCATATTGATGCATATAAAACATTCAAAATAGATAATATAATAGCATGGAACAATCAAAAATTATAGATATGTTGAAGACGTTTTATGAGGAAACTCACGAGAATTTTGTACTAACTAGCACATGTGCCGGTGCGTTGCAATGGAGAGTTTTTTTTTGAGAGAAGCAACGATAAAGATAATTGACGTGTCATCCAAAAAAAGGGTCTTCACAATGATAGGCGATAGAGCAAGGAGTTATGGTCTTCTCGTTGGATATGTTTGACACGGAAAATCTTGATAGTGGTGGGGTTGGTCGGCGTGGTGGCGAGCACCCAACTCATGCCTTTTTGCCTCCGGTCTGTCTCCATCTTTGGGTTGTGCCTGCCAGCTCATTTGGTGGCTACGTGGCAAACTTCGGGACACGGTTGCTTCGACCACTCTATCCTACGACAACATAGCCAGGTCGATTATTAATTGCAGTGCATAAATCTCGTTTTATTAGCATAATTAGGCATGAATGTCCTTACTTTTTAGGGTTTATTCTCTTTGATTATTTTAGTGCTCAAGTGCCGATAATTTTGCTCTAATTAAAACCAAACAACATATTCTCTTTTATTGGCATATGCCGACAGTTTCTTTCATTTACACTCAACCAGTAGAGAACGACCATGCACTGCTAACCTATGGCCAGCGCGAATATTTAAGAAAATAATATAGTCAGATTAGGAATATATTTTTAAAAAAATTGAACATTCAAAAAAATATGAATTGGTGAATATTCTTGGAAATGTGAACAATTTTTTAAATCCCGAACAATTTTCAAAAAATGCAAACAATTATTTTTTGAAAATTCCAATATTTTTGGAAAAACACGAACAAAATTAGAAACATTAATATGTTTTGAGATTCACAAATAATATTTTTAAAAAATGGAAATTGTACAAAACACAAATATTTTTGATTTTTGATTTTTAAGGGAACATTCAAAAATATTTAGAAAATGTTTTCTTAGACGAAAGTATTATTTTGGTTTGTGAATATTTCACTAAAACATGAATATTTTAACATATGGAACATTTATAAAATGTAACTTTTATTAAAAAATCTCGAAGATTTTTTGAAAAACACAAACATTTTCTTAAAAATGAGAAAATTTCGAAACAAGATTTTTTAAAAGTTTCAAATACTTTTCAAATCAAGAACACCACTTTTGAATTCTGAAAGGCTTTTTGAATATTTGAACAAAATTTGAAATTTTGAATATTTTTGTAAAAATTTCTTGACAGAAAAAAATAAAGATAGAAAAATGGAAAAGGAAATACAAAAAAGAAGGAGAAAGGAAGAGAAAAAAAATAAAAATAGAACATCGAAAAAGGGGAAACGGACCGGCCCAATCTTAGGAGTCCTGTGGTTAGTTTCAACTATTTATCGCTTGATGCAAGAAGTAAGCTCTTCCCAACTGCGTGGGCAATAATAAATGGGCTGGCTTTGTTGGGCCGGAGCACGTGCGGCCCAATTATGGAATTCTGGACAAACATTTGTTCTTTTCTAGCGGATTGACGCACAAAAGTTTAGTACCACCTCGGATAGAAAAAAAAATCTTCTTGACAGTGAAGGATGAAAAATTTGGAGAAACACACGTTGCTTTTTTAGTAAGGTATAGAATCACGAGAGAGAGAGAGAGAGAGAGAGAGAGCCATCTAGCTACTGCTATGGACCCTAAGGTCATGTGGAAACTACTCACACATGGTCATGGTGGCTACTCACACAATGACTCCATTGTCGAAAACTATCTACTCCAACCCTCTTAAAAAAGTTCACTTTAATGAGACCAAAAAGGGATTTTATAGTACGAGGAAAGCATGTAGACAATATTAAAAAGTGAAACATAAACGTCAATTAGATGAAGAAGGAAATACAAATCAGAAGAAAAGTGAAAAGGAAAAATAATAAATAGAATGAAAAAGAACATAAAGGAAATCGGCAGATGGGTCGACCATCACCGTGCGACACTCGATCTGGTCTGTTTAGTCCCACCTCGCTAGCGAGAGGCGGAGGTGGGAGAGCTGGTGTATATAACTAGCCCATGGAGCACCGGTGCAACTTAAATACCTAGACGGGGTTTACGACTGATCAAGAAGGGTCGTGGCCTAGATCAACGGCTCACATTGCACTTGGCGAGCATGTTGGTCTATCATCTCCCCAATTGGGAGAATGGACGTCAAAATTTATGGTAGAGGGGGTATGCGCTTGTGCGACCCCTGCCAATCCATCAAAATTAAACTTTAGTATGTCATCATTGCAGCTATGCACATTTTGCAAGTTGCTTCTACTTGGTCAAGCAAGTATACATGGTATTTTTTTTGCTATTAATAGTTTTGCAATGCCAAGAATTTCCAAAACATACAACTCTATGTGAGTGTAGCCACATGAATTTTGTAGCCAGCCAATATTTCGGCCAATACCAAACTTTAACACTAAACCAAGCAAGTTTTCAATGGTATATCGAATAGCGGTATTACAAATCTGACTTGATTCACCATATTCCTTGCGAAGAAATCTTCAAAACAAGGCAAGGCCCTAGACTGTGATAAATAGGTAGTTAGCTTAATCATGGGCTTGCGATGTGACCAGTAACTTACGGGATGCAATACCATTCTTCAGCTAGGCAACGTTCGCTAAAAAGGCAACGAGACTATGAAGAGTATAATTTGTTCCACAAGAAAAAAGAGGTTTTTATTCCGATTCTTGCGAAAATCGAACAATCTGTAGTCAAATTATTTGGCAATTAGCGAATAAAGTTCATGCTTTTCAAATACGTGGACCATTGATGGAGTTGAATGACGGAGGACATGACACACTCCTGTCCTCTCACTGTGACTGAAATATGGCGTCCCGCGTCACACGGGCTTCCACCACCACCAACCACCCCCACATAAAACCACACATGAAAATACTCCACTAATCCAGCGCTCCTCCTCCAAAGCACTTCTCCACCGTTCCTCCCACTCTCAAAAGAACCCCCTTTCTCATTTCTTTTCAAAATCATCGCACAACACGCGCGTCGGCCCCTTGGAGCCATTCCAAATCCCTCACCGCCCTCTCCCTCCTCCTTGTTCCCCAAGTCTCGGATCCTGAGCCCCTCCTGCTGCTCGCTATGACACGTGCCCACCCAATGTTTGACCGAAATCCGGCCAGGCGGCAGAGAAGATGTATGCGGTGAAGGGCAGCGTGCGGTTGGAGGTGGTGCATTTCGACAAGATCACGGCGCGTCTCAAGAAGCTTGCGTACGGCCTCAACCAAAACCACTACGACCCCACGCTCGTCGCGTAGAAGGCCTGCACCGACATCTACAGGGGCATCACCACCTCCAAGCTCGACAAAATCGTCGCCAAGGTCGCCGCCGCCATGAGTGCTTCCCACCCCGATTACGCCCCCGGTAACCCAATCCCCCTCTCCTCGACTTGTCCCCGGCTGTGTGGCGGTCGTCAAGCGTCTTGTACACTCAACAGAGGCGGTGTGTCGCGAGATGGCGTGCTCTGCAGAACTGGACGGAAGTTGGGCGCCACCCTCATGACGGTGCTTGACATTGGTGGCGGCGACGACTTCTTCACCAGAGTGCGTGGAGTCGCACATGCGGGGTGGACAACGCCCAAGCACAAGGGAGGCAGGATACAAGTCGAGGATGTACTCACTACACGAATTTGTGGTGGTTCTCGCATGGCGGGGAAGATCGATGGGGCATGATGCATCCTGTAAGATCCAACGTTGTCTGGGGGAGAGGAACCAGGAGGCCCAGTCACAAGTTTCCTCAGCTTGCCTCTAAAATTGCCTTACGGGCGCTCCCAATGGATCCATTCTCAAAGGATGTCTGCTCCAACCTCATCAAAACTAAATTCACTTTAATGACACCAACAAGGGATTTTATTATAGTAAAAGTATGAGAAAAAACATGTAGACAATATTAAAAAGTGAACTATAAACGCCAATTAGATGAAAAGAAGAAAATACAAATGAGAAGAAAAGTGAAAAGGAAAATAATAAATTGAAAAGTAAGAAAAGAAGAAACAAACAAACATAAAAATACGAAACATGGGTCGGGCCATAACCGTAGGATGCTCTGAGGCGGGGGGTGAGAGAGCCGGTGTATGTAACTAGCCCACAAGGCATCATTGCAACTTACATACCTGGACGGGGTTTATGATAGATCAAGGAGGGGCGTGGCCTATATCAACGACTGGCATTGCACTTGGCGAGAGTGTTGGTCTGTCATCTCCCCAATTGGGAGAATGGATGTCAAAATTTATGGTAGAGAGGTATGCACTCGCGCATCCCATGCTAATCCATAAATTTTAAATGTTAGAATTTGATCGTTGTAGCTACATGCATGTTTTGCAAGTTGCTTCTACTTGGTCAAGCAAGTATACATGGTATTTTTTTGCTATTAAAAGTTTGGCAAGGCCAAGAATTTCCAAAGTAGACAAGTTCTATGTGAGTGTGGCCACTTGAATTTTCTGGCCAACCAATTAGTAGCCTATATTTGGGCCAATTCCAAACATTGGCATGCCAAAATTTAACACTAGACCAAGCATGTTTTCAATGGTATAACGAATATTGATACTAAAAACCTGATTTCGGTCACCTTGTTCCTGCGACAAAATCTTGAAAATAGGGCAAGACCCTAGACTGTTATAATAGGTGGTTAGACTAATCATGGGCTTGCGGTGTGACACGTAACTTACGGAAAGTAATTCGATCTTCAATAAGCAATGTTCACTCAAAAGAAAAACTAGGCAACAAGAAGTGTGAAGAGTAGAATTTGTTCCACAAAATAAGACTTTGTTCCAATTGTCGCAAAGACCAAACAACACTTTGTCAAATTCGCAGGAAAACAACGAATGAAATTCATGCTTTTCAAACAGGGCCGATGATACGTCCATTTTGCATCATGCTTTTATATCGATATTTATTGCATTATGGGCTGTTTTTACACATTATATCTCAATACTTATGGTTATTCTCTCTTATTTTACAAGGTTTACCATGAAGAGGGGGAATGCCGGCAGCTGGAATTCTAGCTGGAAAAGGAGCAAACGTTGGAAACCTATTCTGCACAGCTCCAAAAGTCTTGAAACTCCACGAAACAAATTTTGGGATTTAATAAGAATTTCTGAGCGAAAGAAATACACCAGGGGGCCCACACCCTGTCCAGGAGACAGGAGAGCGCGCCCCCTATCTCCTGGGCCCCCTAGTGGGCCTCCGGTGTCCCTCTTCTGCTATATCATCGCTTTTACCCTGAAAAAAATCATGGGCAAGCTTACGGGACGAAACTCTGCCGCCACGAGGTGGAACCTTGGCGGAATCAATCTAGGGCTCCGGAGGTGGAAGATCATATGTTCAGATCCTTTATGCATATTATTACTCCTCTGATTATGAATATGAATATGCTTTGTGAGTAGTTACGTTTGCTCCCGAGGACATGGGTGAAGTCTTGCTATTAGTAGTCATGTGAATTTGGTATTCGTTCGATATTTTGATGAGATGTATGTTGTCTTTTCCTCTAGTGGTGTTATGTGAACGTCGACTACATGACACTTCACCATTATTTGGGCCTAGAGGAAGGCATGGGGAAGTAATAAGTAGATGATGGGTTGCTAGAGTGACAGAAGCTTAAACCCTAGTTTATGTGTTGCTTCGTTAGGGGCTGATATGGATCCATATGTTTAATGCTGTGGTTAGGTTTACCTTAATACTTCTTTTGTAGTTGCAGACGCTTGCAATAGGGGTTAATCATAAGTGGGATGCTTGTCCAAGTAAGGGCAGTACCCAAGTACCGGTCCACCCACATATCAAATTATCAAAGTACCGAACGCGAATCATATGAACGTGATGAAAACTAGCTTGACGATAATTCCCAATGTGTCCTCGGGAGCTCCTTTCTCATTATTAGAAATTGTTTAGGCTTATCCTTTGCTACATAAAGGATTGGGCCACCTTGCTGCACTTCATTTACTTTATTTACTTGTTACTCGTTACCATTTATCTTATCACAAAACTATCTATTACCTACTATTTCAGTGCTTGCAGAGAAAACCTTACCGAAAACCGCTTATCATTTCCTTCTGCTCCTCGTTGGGTTCGACACTCTTATTGAAAGGACTACGATTGATCCCCTACACTTGTGGGTCATCAAGACTCTTTTCTGGCGCCGTTGCCGGGGAGTGTAGCGCTTTTGGTGAGTGGAACTTGGTAAGGAAACATTTATATAGTGTGCTGAAATTTTCTGTTACTTGTCACTATGGAAACTAATACTTTGAGGGGTTTGTTTGGGGTATCTTCACCCCAACCAGAAGAGCAAAGAGTTGCTCCTCAACCTACTGAACTTTATGAAAATATTTACTTTGAGATTCCTTCGGGTATGATAGAGAAACTGCTAGCTAATCCATGTGCAGGAGACGGAACATTGCATCCCGATTTACGCCTTATCTTTGTGGATGAAGTTTGTGGATTATTTAAGCTTGCAGGTATTCCCGATGATGTTGTCAAAAGGAAGGTCTTCCCTTTATCTTTGAAGGGAGATGCATTGACATGGTATAGGCTATGTGATGATACGGGATCTTGGAATTATAAGAGATTGAAGTTGGAATTTCACCAGAAGTTCTATCCTATGCATCTTGTTCATCGTGATCGTAATTACATATATAATTTCTGGCCTCACGAAGGAGAAAGCATCGCTCAAGCTTGGGGGAGGCTTAATTCAATGTTATATTCATGCCCCAATCATGAGCTCTCTCGGGAAATCACTAGTGCAAAACCGGCCTTTAGTGCCGGTCCGTGACGGCCTTTAGTGCCGGTTCGCCAACCGGCACTAAAGAGTGGGGACTAAAGGCCCCCCCTTTAGTACCGGTTAAATCACGAACCGGCGCTAAAGTGCAAACGTGTACGAGCCAGGCCCGTGTCTTGCGTGAGTCTTTAGTACCGGTTGGTAACACCAACCGGTACTAAATGTTTGGGTGTTTTTTTTATTTTTGCTTTAATTTTGTGTTTTCAATTTGGCTTTATTTTCCATTTAATTCTTTTTTATTTGCTGGTATTTCACGATACTACAAATCGTACATGTTATGCATATATATAAATAGATTTTCTCGTACGTAGAACCGCATATATATATACACATTAACTATTCACGAAGGAGAATCGTATCATTGAATGTCTCACAGCCAACACCATTAACTATTCACACATACACATGTATATACATATACAATTTCTCCTACATGTTGCCTTGGTGCCTTCGGAGCATGCACGATGACAAGTGGTTCATGGGGGGCGGCAGCGGGTAATAGTATTCTCCTTTGGGATCTATGACCTGGTCGAGCAAAAATCCGGCTATTTCCTCTTGAAGTGCTAGTATGCGCTCCTCGAGTAGGAGCTTATTCCGCACCTCTCTGAACTGTTAAGAAGGAGATCAATATGCATGTGTATTAGTTGTGTTACAAGATATCAATAATGGTGTGAATAGAGTTCTGACAACGTACCCATTCCTGTCTTTGAGATCTGCTCCTTTCGGACGCCATCATGCGAATGTTCTCGCAAACGTAGAATGCACACAGATCATTCCTCGGCGCCTCCTTCAGGGCCTTTACGAGAATGAAATTGAATCAGATAATGATTAATCAAGCATGATAATTAATTAATGGTATTGAAACAAGAATTAAAGAGATGGCTAGCTAGCTAGTACTACTTAATTACTTACCCTTGGTCGATGCCAAAACAACTTTTTTGGCCAATTTCCTGGAGTCACCTTGATGAACTTTGCCCAAGCCCTGCCCGCCGGCAAAGAAAATCAATAAAGGGGTTATTAAATAGTTCATATCAAGAAATGACGAACTAATAATAGGCCGAGATATAGTTAATAATGATTGAAATTACCTGTTGACTATCCCCTTCATGATGGTGTAGTCTTTATCTTCTTTAAGTAGCGAGTCGAGTACTTCGACTGTTGCTTTGTCAAATTTAATGACTAACAAATACAGTGGAAACCGCATGCGCACACGTTTGCATGTCTTAGTTAAGCAGGCATGTGAATAAAATTAATCAACTATATATCGTAAACCGTATACACTTAGTTATTAACATCTAGCTAGCTAGTAAGCAAAAACAGAATTTGTATTAACTCACGTGAAGTTGTAAGGAAGTAGTATATCTTCATTGGTATTGAGGCACTTCAAGAACTCTAGCATGCTTTCCTCTACACCTGCTTTAGAAGTTGCAAGATTCCATGTGTACTCATTAATGGTATTTGGGTCAATGAACCCAATGCCATAGCGTCCAGATTTTTTCATTTCATACATCTTCATCCTGAATATAATACCACGAAAAGAATATATAGTGAGGATAATTACATGTAATGATTGATCAAAATTACAGAAAGAAATCACTTACAAACAATAGCAATCGACGAGAGATTTGTCGAGTGCGTCTTGATTGTATAACTGATATAGTTCTGAATACTCAACGCAGAGCTTTCTCATGGTAGTAATGCTCCTTCTTGACATTCACCATGAGGGACTCTCGATTGAAATCTTGGTAATGTTCATGTACCATTGATGCAATTCATACATTCTCGTTGGGAGGTTCTTGACCTTGTCTGGGTGGACCAAAGGTTCGCCCGAGCATATTCCATTTTACTTCCTCCTCTCTAAGCGGAAACATGGGCTCAATTTCGAGGAGTTGTCCAACAGAGATCTTGAGCATTTCAGCCTGCATTATATGCTCCTCCATTATTACCACATCGCCTAGCTGGGGAACTTTAACGGTTTTCCCACAATAATATTGGGCGCGTGGCCTCCTCTCATGTGTTGTTGTTGGCACAACAAGCGGGAGATCGATTAGCCTACTGTTCTCCCAAATGAGGAACGGTTTTCCCGTATTTTTTGCCCGCTGCTTGTTGGCTCGAGCTCGAGCTCGCTTCCTTCTTTAGCCTTTCTCGATGTAGTTTCCTGATTTGGCGCTCATAGTCCGAGTCAACAGGCTTGGGAGCTGGTTCTCTAGCCATTTTAATGAAGTGGTCAATTACTTTCTCAGGCACTTTCTATTGCAAATATGCCCTATAGGCAATAATAAATTAGTTATTATTATATTTACTTGTTCATGATAATCGTTTATTATCCATGCTATAATTGTATTGATAGGAAACTCAGATACATGTGTGGGTACATAGACAACACCATGTCCCTAGTAAGCTTCTAGTTGACTAGCTCGTTGATCAATAGATGGTTACAGTTTCCTGACCATGGACATTGGATGTCGCTGATAACGGGATCACATCATTAGCAGAATGATGTGATGGACAAGACCCAATCCTAAGCCTAGCACAAAGATCGTGTAGTTCGTATGCTAAAGCTTTTCTAATGTGAAGTATATTTTCCTTAGACCATGAGATTGTGCAACTCCCGGATACCGTAGGAATGCTTTGGGTGTACCAAACGTCACAACGTAACTGGGTGGCTATAAAGGTGCACTACAGGTATCTCCGAAAGTGACTGTTGGGTTCGCATGAATCGAGACTGGGATTTGTCACTCTGTGTAAACGAAGAGGTATCTCTGGGCCCACTCGGTAGGACATCATCAATGTGCACAATGTGACCAAGGGGTTGTTCACGGGATGATGTGTTACGGAACGAGTAAAGAGACTTGCCGTTAACGAGATTGAACAAGGTATCAGTATATCGACGATCGAATCTCGGGCAAGTACAATACCGTTAGACAAAGGGAATTGTATACAGGATCGATTGAGTCCTTGACATCGTGGTTCATCCGATGAGATCATCGTGGAACATGTAGGAGCCAACATGGGTATCGAGATCCGCTGTTGGTTATTGACGGAGAACGTCTCGGTCATATGCGCATGATTCCCGAACCCGTAGGGTCTACACACTAAGGTTCGATGGCGCTAGGGTTATAAAGGAAGTCTGTATGTGGTTACGAATGTTGTTGAGTCCGGATGAGATCCCAGACGTCGCGAGGAGTTCCGGAATGGTCCGGAGGTAAAGATTTATATATGGGAAGTCCTGTTTTGGTCACCGAAAAGTTTGGGTTTTATCGGTAACATACTGGGACCACGGGAGGTCCCGGGGTCCACCAAGTGGGGCCACCGCCCCGGAGGGCTGCATGGGCCAAGTGTGGGAGGGACCAGCCCGGGTGGGCTGGTGCGCCCCACAAGGGCCCAAGGCGCCTAGGGTTGGGGAGGCGCACCCACCTAACAGGGGGCAAGTTTCTCTCCCCCTTGGCCGCCACCCTAGATGGGATTGGGGCAGCCGCACCCCTTGGGGTGGAAACCCTAGAGGGGGCGCACCCCCCTCCTTCTCCCCTATATATAGTTGAGGTCTTGAGGGCTGTTAACACATGAGTTTGACCTCTCCTTGGCGCAGCCCTACCTCTCTCCCTTCTCCTCGCCCGCGGTGCTTGGCGAAGCCCTGCAGGATTGCCACGCTCCTCCACCACCACCACCACACCGTTGTGCTGCTGCTGAACGGAGTCTTCCTCAACCTCTCCCTCTCTGCTAGCTGGATCAAGGCGTGGGAGATGTCACCGGGCTGTACGTGTGTTGAACGCGGAGGTGCCGTCCGTTCGGCACTAGGATCTCCGGTGATTTGGATCACGACGAGTATGACTCCTTCAACCCCGTTCTCTTGAACGCTTCCGCTTAGCGATCTACAAGGGTATGTAGATGCACTCTCCTTCCCCTCGTTGCTAGTTTCTCCATAGATAGATCTTGGTGACACGTAGGAAAATTTTGAATTTCTGATACGTTCCCCAACACTTTCTCCTTTGGAGGCGATGTCGGTTTCGGTCCAAAATGGGCGTCCACTTGGGCCTGCACTATGGCTGCGTTTTGCTCCTTAGTCATGTCGTAAGGCCTCTGAGGAAGAGGAGCGAGGCTTGGACCATATTTACATCGCTTGTCTCCGCCTGTACTTCCTGAACTACCTCGACTCGTACAACTACGCACCATAGCTGCGGCATGTCTCTTCTGCGATTGCTGAGACGGCGGAGACGGCTGACGTGGCTGAGTTGGACCAGGAGAATTGGCCTGACGATGTGCCGGACTTGAAGCAGGAGGTGTGGCCTGACACGATGCCGGACTTGAAACCAGAGAAGTGGCATGACGCTGTGCCGGACTTGAAACCGGAGGAGTCAGCTCACGCGTTCGGGGACCTGGAGGAGGTGGCGGACTTCGAGGAGGAGTCGGCTCACGCGTTCGTGGACTTGGAGGAGTGGGAGTCTGCTGACTCGGTGGCGGAGTCGGCAGACGACGCGGTGTCGTTGGACTTCGAAAGATGATGCAATCCTTTCTCCATAGGATGATACGATGTATGGCCTCTCCCAGCAGCGCCGTCTTCACCTCCGGAAAAGTCAAGCAGTAGCCCGAATATGGGTCCACCACTTCATTAACCATGACACGAGCATAGCCCTCTTGAATCGGGATGCAATGGAAGGTTGCTTCGGGGGTAACTGGAAAAGCAACGCCGTCCGCCACCTTCATGGATATGTTCTTCATTTTGGAGTATAGCTCACAGTTAGTGTTCTCTATGATGTCATCCACAGGGTATGTATCCAGCAATGTGTCGCCCGGGGCAGAACCAACGCTGCTTCTCGGCATGGATGGGACGGTGCTATCCAATGTTGGACGATCATCCGCTTGTTGCTGCCGCTGCTGAGACCCCCTTTCCTGGCTAAGTGAGTCGATCTGCTGCTGCTGCTGCTAGAATTTGAGTGCCAGGTCCGCGTGCCTTGCTTCTAGGCCTTGAAGGTGTTCTGCGTCCTGCTTCCTCTGCTCCTCCTCCAGCTTCCTTTTCTTCTCCTCCTCCATATTCCTTCTTGCACGGGTCCTGTAGTCCTCGTTCCATTCTGAAAAGCCCTCATACCAAGGAATAACGCCCTTGCCTCGTGTTCTTCCCGGGTGTTCAGGCTTTCCCAGGGCACGCGTAAGCTCGTCGTTCTCTCTGTTGGGCGTGAACACCCCCTTTCGAGCTTCTTCTATTGCGTCAATTCTTTTTTGTTCGGCTCCTTTTAGACTTGCCTTCCGCGAAACTTCGCCTGTCTTCGGGTCCAACGCCCCCCCATCCGCATAGAACCAAGTTCTGCACCTGGGGGGCCAGTTCCTAGTAACCGGTGTGACCCCTGCATCCTCCATCTCTTGCTCAGACTTATCCCACTTAGGCAATCCCACCGCGTAGCCACCTGGACCCAGCCTATGGAAATGCGTCTTTTTTGCGGCATTTGCCTTGTTTTTCATCGACCGTTCCTTAGCTAATTCTGAATCCTTGAAGGTCACGAAATCGTCCCAAAGGTTTCTTTGCTTCTCCGGTGTTCCGTGAATTCTGGAGTCTTCCTTTCATTAGCGAGGTAGTTGGCCCATACAGTTTTCTTGTGGGTGTTGAATGCAATTGCCATCTTCTTAAGAGCAGCGCCCTTGACTTTCTCCACATCTGCTTGATGAAATGGTCTCGGTAGGGTGAAATGTTCCATCGAGATTTCCAAAGGACTTTTTGGCTCTGCTGTGACCCAAGTAACACTGGACGTTTAGTCTTTGGCTCTTTCCATTCTTGAATGGAGATCGGGAGTTTGTCCTTCACAAGAACTCCGCACTGACGAGTCCACTTGTTCGCAATGTTCTTAGGCGTGAGGGGTTCACCACTAGGTTTGATGGATTCAATGTTGTACTTTACACCATCCTTCAACAATCTGCATGGGCCTCGCTTTGTCCTGCTGTCTGTAGAAGCAGATTTGCTCGATCCAGAGGGCTGAAAGAAGAATGATCGATTCGTTAATATATCTTCAATAAAAACATGTGATGATCACCATGATGCCTGCTTATATAAATATAAGTCACCGGGTAGTCTTTGTTATTTGAAGATCAGCATTGTTCGTGTCATCACAAACATAGTTCGTGTCATCATAATCATAATCATAGTTCATGACTTCATCAGCTCGGTCGTCGAGATCGAATATCTTTTCATCACCCTCTCCGTATTGTTCAGATATTGGGAGCCGTCATCCGCTTCATTCAGATCATCTAGCCTGTGAGGGCTGCGTGTGATGTCGAACAATTCCTCTTCTCTCTCTGCCGGTATTGTCCGCCATAGCTTTTACTTAACTAATACAGAATAAATATAAAACAATTTAATTAGTATTCAAATTACAATGCATGGATGCAATCAATAAGGAAAAACTGAATCTCAATACATCGTCTTAATATATATAATCTCGAATACATCATCGTCTTAATATATATAATCTCAATACATCGTCTCGAATATTATATATCGAATACATCACCGACTAGGTACCTAATAAAGATCGAGTACTACGAAGAATCTAGGGCGCCACTCATGGTTCTCGGGCGCGGCGGTGCACACCCAAAGAGAAGGAACCATCACAGGATCATATCTCGGTCATCTACCCAAAGAACCCGCCAAGTAGTGGAGAACTGGACGTCGTCCATAGCAGCCATGTAGCGATGGACGTGCTCATCTTCCTCCCCGACACGGCGACGCACCACCTCCGGCGGGTTGGCTGCCTCTGCACCAATGTGGCCCACGCGAACGCCACCAAAGAAGATCGGGGTCGACGACGGGACCCGAGGTCGGGTTCCTCACCAGCGGTGCACCCTCCGGTAGCACCTCCCAAGTCAGCCAGTGAGCCAGGTCCGGACATGGGTCCTCTGAAGCGTGACGTCGTCGTGAATGGGTCGATCATGAGGATGCGGGCCGACATATCGTCGAGAACAAATACTATATGCCCGCAAAAAGTAACATTTTTAAATGATTTGATTGTGATAACTAAAATTCTATATATATGCAAATTCTAACAATTTGACATTAATCTAATTCATCTAACTTAAACTAATTATAAAATTTAACAAATACTATAGGCTCATAAAAACTATTTATATAATTTAAAAACAAAAATTGCTAACATTTCTGTAAATATTTTTATAACTAAAAACAGAAAACATTTATAACATTTCTATATAACTAACAATTCTAATATTTATATAACTAAAAACAGAAAAATTGCTAACATTTTTATAAATATTTCTATAACTAAAAACAGAAAACATTTATAACATTTCTATATAACTAACAATTCTAATATTTATATTATTAAAACACAGAAAAATTGCTAACATTTCTATAAATATTTCTATAACTAAAAACAGAAAACATTTATAACATTTCTATATAACTAACAATTCTAATATTTATATTACTAAAAAACAGAAAATTGCTATCATTTCTATAAAAAATGGCGTGTGTGTGTGTGTAGTGTGTGTGTGTGTGTGTGTGTGTGTGTGTGTGTGTGTGTGTGTGTGTGTGTGTGACAACATAGACATGGCGGCGGGCGAAGCTCACCGGCGAGGCGACGACGGGCGGCGACGACGGGCGGGGCGGCGACGACGGGCGACGGACGGGCGGCGACGACGGGCGGCGGGCACGGCGCGACGGGACGGCGGGGACGACGGGACGGGACGACTGGTGGCGACGCCGACGGGGCGGCGACGAGGGCGGCACGACCGGGTCGGCGACGAGGGCGGGGCGGCGACGTTGACGGGACGGCTTCGATCGGGGCAGGCGGCGCGACGGAGGAGAAAACAGAGGAAACTGAAATTTTTCAAGTGTTCTATATAGATGGACCTTTAGTACGGTTGGAGCCACCAACCGTACTAAAGGTCTGTTTTGGCCAGCCAAGCGGCGGAAGCACCCACCCTTTAGTACCGGTCGTGGCACCAACGGTACTAAAGACCCACCTTTAGTACCGTTGGTGCCACGACCCGGTACTAAAGGGGTGCCTGCCTTGATGCGGTGCGGCGGCAAGTTTAGTCCCACTCGCTAGCCGAGGGCTACCGACTGGTTTATAAGCCCGGTGCGGTACCTCTCTCGAGCTCCTCTCCTAAGCAGGCCCACTGTGCCTACCTGTTCTCTTCGCCTAGTGGGCCTCTCAAGCCTTTGGGCCTGCATCCCGCCCAACAAAAGGTTGGGTTCCTAGTCGTATGCAGGCCGCTTTGGCCCGATGGTGGGCTTTTTATTTTCTTAATTTTTTCGCTTTATTTATTTTGTTTTATTTATTTTTGAGTTGTTTTTTGCTGTATTTAGAGTTTATTTGTGAATATTTTTGCTTTAGGTACAAAAATTACAAACTTTCTGTTAGTGCGGTAGTTTTCAAATTTGAATAGTTTAAATTTTGAATTATTTGAAATTTGTGTGAATCACTAGTTTGTGAATAACTTAACTTTGAAAAAGATTTTCAGTGATTCTTTTTCTTATGTTTAATATTAGTGTGTTTTATCATTATGTTCAATTTGGTAATGCTTAGGTTATTTAAAAAATAAAATGCCTTTGTAACAGTTGAGTTTTCGTCAGAAACCCTGATACTTCGAAAGAGATTGTCCATTTTGTACACGAAGTGCATCCAGTTTTTGTTGTAACCCTCTCTACTTTTGTTTGCACATAAAATTTCTTCGCGTTTCAAATGCCAAAACACATAACTACCCTAACTATTACAGAGATTCCCTCCTGGGTGTGAAACACGAAAGAAAGTGATGATAGTGAAGCCGATCACATCCCGCATCTTTGGGTGTGAAACTTTTCTTCGCGTGTGTCCCTTTGTACCGTAGCCATGGAAAATCTTCATCATTTAACTGGATGCTCGGGTCAATATTCACTGTGAATGGAGGAATTTCATCAAACTTTTCATAATCTTCTGACATGTCTGTCTTGTCATCCACTCCCACGATGTTTCTTTTCCTGAAAGAACTATGTGGCGCTTTGGCTCTTCGTATGATCCATTCGCTTCCTTATCTTTTCTTTTTCTCGGCCTGGTAGACATGTCTTTCACATAAAAAACCTGCGCCACATCATTGGCTAGGACGAATGGTTCGTCTGCATACGCAAGATTGTTGAGATCCACTGTTGTCATTTCGTACTGCGGGTCTTCCGTTACCCCGCCTCGTGTCATATTGACCCATTTGCAACGAAACAAAGGGACCTTCAAATCACCTCCATAGTTAAGTTCTCATATGTCCACTATGTAACCATAATATGTTTCCTTTCCCGTGTTGGTTGTTGCATCGAAGCGGACACCACTGTTTTGGTTGGTGCTCTTCTTATCTTGGGCAATCGTGTAAAATGTATTCCCATTTATCTGGTACCCTTTGAAAGTCATTATATTCAAGATGGTAATCGGGACAGCGAGTACAGGTCATCTTGAATATCTCCATCATGTATGGCACGTTTCTGCAACCAACCGGCGAAAGTCCTCGTTTGTTCATGTGTAATCCAATCGTCAGACTTCTCCGGGTGTTTGGAGTATAGAAAATTCTTGTGTTCCTCCATGTACGGAGCCACCAAGGCGGAATTCTGTAGAACTGTGTAGTGTGCTTCAGTGAGAGAATGCCCATCCATACATATTATTTGATCCCCTCCTAGCGTGCCTTTTCCATCCAGTCTGCCCTTATGCCGCGATTCAGGAACACCAATCGACTTAAGGTCAGGAATAAAGTCAATACAAAACTCAATGACCTCCTCATTTTCATGGCCCTTGAGATGCTTCCTTCCGGCCTAGCACGGTTATGAACATATTTCTTCAAGACTCCATGAATCTCTCAAAGGGAACATATTGTGTAGAAATACAGGACCCAAAACGTTAATCTCTTCAAAAGGTGAACTAGGACGTGCGTCATGATGTTGAAGAAGGATGGTGGGAACACCAACTCAAACCGACAAGACATTGCACCAAATCATTCTGTAACCTTGGTATGATTTCTGGATCGATTACCTTCGAGAGATTGCATTGAGGAATGCACATAGCTTCACAATGGCTAATCGAACGTTTTCGGTAGAATCCCCTCAATGCAACCGGAAGGAGTTGCGTCATAATCACGTGGCAGTCATGAGACTTTAGGTTCGGAACTTTTTCTCTGCCATATTTATTATTCCCTTTATATTCGATTTAGAAGCCGACGGTACCTTCATGCCGAAAGGGCATTCAAGAAGATTTCCTTCTCTTCTTTGGTAAGAGCGTAGCTGGCCTGACCACGATGTATGCCGTCTTTTCCGTGCATCGTTGCTGGTCCTCCCGTGCCTCTGGTGTATCTTTTGTATTCCCGTACACGCCCAAAAAGCCAAGCAGGGTCACGCAAAGATTCTTCGTCACGTGCATCACGTCGATTGCGGAGCGGACCTCTAGGTCTTTCCAGTATGGCAGGTCCCAAAATATAGATTTCTTCTTCCACATGGGTGTCGTCCGTCAAGATCCTTCGAACAGGTTGTCCGCCAGGACCCTTTCCAAAGATTACCTTCAAATCCTTGACCATATCATGTACATCATCACCAGTACGGTGGCGAGGCTTCGTCCGGTGATCTGCCTCACCTTTGAAATGCTTGCCTTTCTTTCTTACGGGATGCCTTGTCGGAAGAAATCGACGATGTCCTGTGTACACATTCTTCCTACAACTATCCAAATTTATCTTGTCGGTATCATCCAAACAGTCGTGCATCCGCGGTATCCCTTGTTTGTCTGTCTGAAGGTTCTTGAGAGCAGGCCAATCATTGATGGTCACGAACAGCAACGCCTTTAGGTCAAATTCTTCCCGTCTGTGCTCATCCCACGCACGTACACCTGTTCCATTCCACAGCTGTTATAGTTCTTCAACTAATGGCCTTAGGTACACATCAATGTCGTTGCCGGGTTGCTTAGGGCCTTGGATGAGCACTGGCATCATAATGAACTTCCGCTTCATGCACAACCAAGGAGGAAGGTTATACAAACATAGAGTCACAGGCCACGTGCTATGGTTGCTGCTCTGCTCCCCAAAAGGATTAATGCCATCTGCGCTTAGACCAAACCATACGTTCCTTGGGTCACCTGCAAACTCCTCCCAGTACTTTCTCTCGATTTTTCTCCACTGCGAACCGTCAGCGGGCACTCTCAACTTTCCGTCTTTCTTACGGTCTTCTGCGTGCCACCGCATCGCATTCGCATGCTCTTTGTTTTGGAACAAATGTTTCAACCGTGGTATTATAGGAGCATACCACATCACCTTGGCAGGAATCTTCTTCCTGGGGCGCTCGCCCTCGACATCACCAAGGTCATCGCGACTGATCTTATAACGCAATGCACCGCATACCAGGCAAGCGTTCGAATCCTCGTACTCATCGCGGTAGAGGATGCAGTCATTAGGGCATGCATGTATCTTCTGCACCTCTAACCCTAGAGGGCAGACAGTCTTCTTTGCTTCATACGTACTCCCGGGCAATTCGTTGTCCTTTGGAAGCATATTCTTTATCATTACCAGCAACTTTCCAAATCCCTTGTCAGATACACCATTCTCTGCCTTCCATTGCAGCAATTCAAGTGTGGTGCCCAACTTTTTTCGTCAACCGCAATTGGGTACAACAATTTCTTGTGATCCTCTAACATGCGCTGCAACCGTCCTCTCGGATCACTTACGCAGTTTCTCTTTGCATCGCCAATGGCCCGACCTAGATCATCGGCGGGCTCATCGATGCCTCTTCTTCACTTCTTCCCGCGTTGCCGGCTCAGCTTCTTCCCCCATTGTTGTATCATCGTATTCAGGGAACCCATGGCCAGGATAGCCGTCGTCGTCCTCTTCTTCTTCATTGTTTTCCATCATAACCCCTCTTTCTCCGTGCTTGGTCCAAACATTATAGTGGGGCATGAAACTGGACTCAAATAGGTGGACGTGAATGGTTCTTGACGTAGAGTAATTGTGACCATTCTTACAGCCAGCACATGGACAAGGCATAAAACCATCCGCCCGCGTGTTTGCTTCAGCGGCAAGCAGAAAAGTATGCACACCATGAATGAACTCGGGAGAGCATCGGTCATCATACATCCATTGTTGGCTCATCTTCATTACACAAAATCGAACAGACCAAATTAATACAAGTTCATACATAAAGTTCCTACATAAAGTTCATATACAACACTTAATTAAATGCAACATACAAATAACTCTCTAGCTAAAGAATTTAAATGCAACAACAAAAGCGATCAAGATCACAACTAAGGTAACAATTGATCCAACAGCATAATGATACCAAGCCACACTATCAATGGCATATTTTCTAATCTTTCTAATCTTCAACCTCATTTTCTCCATCTTGATCTTGTGATCATCGACGACATCGGCAACATGCAACTCCAATTCCATCTTCTTCCCCTCAATTCTTTTCAATTTTTCTTTCAAATACTCGTTTTCTCTTTCAACTAAATTTAACCTCTCGACAATAGGGTCGGTTGGAATTTCCGGTTCACATACCTCCTAGATAAAAATATCTATGTCAACTTGATGGGCATAATTTGTCATAAACACGAAATGCAACAACTAGTTTTAAAAAAGAATATACCACATCCGAATCATAACAAGGACGAGGGCCGACGAGGACGGATATCAAAACCATGGCACTATGTATAACAAACAACGTACGGGTAAGATAATTATACGAGTAACTATATATCCATCACGCACGGAATAGGGCATAGGCGGGTGATCTAATGGCCCGGCCCAATTTAACTTGCCACGTCAGCGAATACCAGCGAAATACTATCAAGGTTTAAAATAGACCGGGATCGAAGAGTTCGGTGTGCTGATTTCAGGGATTGGAAGTTCAGGGTTCGATTTAGCTTTCGTCGACGAGTTCAAGGTTTATTTTGGACTTTTTCCTTTGTTGTCCATCCGGAGGCCCATAATCAATTGGTGCATCCGGTGCACCAATTGACGCGTTGCATAGGATACACTCCCTTGGATTTTTCTTCTTCTGCTCATAGTATATTATCGTGTTTATTTATTAATGGTTATTGGACCATTTGGAATGAACAGAATGCCCATGTCATCCGACTTGCTCCTCCAACCGTCTCAACAACATCAAACTCGAACCGAAATTTTGGGTTGCCACTGGTGCCAACAAACAAGGGAATATAATACCGGGAGAGTGATGATCTTTTTGTAACAAGTGGCATATGTCCTCATGTGCATCGTGCAAACCAAACTCTATTCCCTTAATCGGACGAGGCAAATCTTATGCCTTCGTTTTAAATAAAAACAGTACTCCCTCTGTTCATTCAATCTAAAAGAATGTCTTATATTAATGAGCAGAGGTAGCATATTATTACTTCCCACAAAAAAAGTATTATTACTACATTTTTTCCGGCGATGTTTCTTTTTTAGGTTTTTTTCAGCGATATTCTGATCTCCTCGTTTGCAGCGTGTACCTATGTTGAGAAAAAAGAATCAAGCGAGCTTGCACCCAAACATAATTAGGCCTGCCGAACACAATTGCCCCCACAGAGGGAATCAGGCCCCAAGCAGAATCACGGGCCTGTGGAACACAAGTACCCTCACGGGTAATCAGGCCTGCGAGCTTGTACCCAACAACTGGCTAATGAAGCACATCCCCTAAAATAAGGCTAATGAACCACAGCGCTATGGTTTAGTTTAGTACCACCTCGCCAGCCGAACAAGGGAGGTTGGGAGAGCATGAGTATATAATTAGCACCAGGGCAACGTTACAACATACTTACCTGGACGGGGTCGACGGCCGATCAAGAAGGGTCGTGGCCTAGATCAATGGCTCACATTGCACTTAGTGAGTGTGTTGGCCTACCATCTCCCCAAGTGGGAGAGTGGACGTCATAATTTATGATAGAGGGGGTACGCGTTCGCGCGGCCCCTGCCAATCTATAAAATTTAAAATTTGACTTTTATTCACTTGCATTGCATTGCATATACAAAACTGAAAATTTGCATCTTACTGCTCAGTGTTACATATAACAATAAATTTTCTAAGTTCAAACATGCTCTGAATTGTGATGACATCTTCGAAACAATCCTGAAGGCTCTATGGTGATGTCATATTTATTCAAAATAATGCTAGAGACTTGTTTTTCTCCGCTTCTGCCCATTAGTATCAAACTTAATGCGTTCAGTTTGACTGCTACTCTGAACTAATAACTAGATAAAGGAATAATAACGAATACACCAATTGTGCACATAGTTCGACCTTATATCGCAGTAAGAGATACATCATGGGAATTGGATTTCATATGCTCACTCACATGTGCAGAGTGTTTACCTGCAAGAGCAAGTCATTGGAATTTTCAACACTCATGCCGGTTATATTCTGAATAGTTCAGAAGCTGAAAGGAACGCCGCCCCGCCGCCTCCGTTCCGGTGAGACAGGATGTTTGTTTGCATCAAGTATTTCTACAGCTTGCATGGTTGAGCAAGAAATTGGTTATTCCTAAATTTGCGATTACAGATCGATACAATTGATTCACATATACCGAAACTTGAGGCTCAAATTCAACGCTTGAGAATAAGTTTGCATCTGCATCCAAACTGAATTGTTGTGTAACCATTCAGTCTATCATGGAGACATAACTTTGGGTTAGTATACCATTTTTTTACACCAACAAGTTCCCTGCATATATTTGAGAATGGCTAATATGACATGGTCATCTCAATTGATCTGAACAGCCCTCCTGTGTTTCCTCTAGCGTTTCCCTAGGGTCTACCCATCCTCCGACGGCGCCGCCGGAGTCCACATAGTTTCTACGTCGATCTCATCGAACTCGATCGCTGGCAGAACAACATCGCCAGCCATGCGCTGACACGCGTTTGCATGGAGGAACGCGAAGGCCATAAGGAGATGGGGGGGGGGGGCTGAAGGAAGCGAAAGAGAAGATGCAGGCGGGAGTAGTGAGGCAGGAAGGAGATGGATCGGGGAGCGACCAGGCGGCAACCTTGGGGGTTGAAACTTCGGCGTCGGCGCCGTAGGGCTTGCAAGAGGGCGATCTGGAGGTTGATGATGAGGAGGAATGGGCTTACCGCGGATCAGGGCCAACCCTGGAAGATGCTTTTGATGGGATGAATTTGCACGGAGAAGAGGAAGAGGACCTAGATTTATTAGGTGAGGTTGAGGATCTGATCAGGGAGGTTCGGTGGCTGGCGCTTTTTAGGGTTCATACCATGAGGCCCTTTAGCCATGCGGCTCTCTTGAATTCTATGAGGAACGCATGGGCTTGTGCGCAAGGCGTAACTTTCAACATTAAAGGGTCAAACCTATTTTTGGCTCAGGTTCATTGTCTGGGTGACTGGAAGCGTGTGATGGAAGGGGGGCCGTGGTAATTCAGAAGGGATCCGGTGATCCTGGTGGAGTATGATGGATTTACAAACGTGGACGAGTATGCCCTAGACATGTATCCATTATGGGCGAGAGTTAAAGGGTTACCGGATGGTTTAACGAGGAAGAAGGAGTTAGCAGAGAATATGGCGAAGAAAGTAGGCAACCCACCGTTCACGGTTATCGTTAATGAGGGTAGGATAAATCCCTCGAATCATCTACGAGTCAAAGTGTTTGTTAATGTCAATCAGCCTCTGGTTAGGTTTGTCCCAATCACGCTCAAAGAGAGGAAGAAGTACCCGGTCAGCTATGAAAAACTGCCGGACTTTTGCTTCTATTGCGGCTGTATGGGCCATGTGCTTGAGGAGTGCGGGGATGGTACTCATGATTTGGCCTCCTGTGAGTGGGGGGATTGGCTACATTGGGCAAATGAACCGGCTGGAGGTGGTGCTAGAGGTGGAAGGGGAGGTGGTGGTGGAAGAACAGGCGTTGGGAGAGGGGGTGGTCCCTTTAATGGCCCTCCCAGAGGGGGAAGAAGTGGAGATGGAAGTAGAGGGGTCAGAGGGGGAGAAGCAGGAGTTGTTGCTGGAGGAGCAGGAGTTGAGGGAGGGAGCATGGCTCGTGAGGGGAACCTTGGTTCAGTTGACATGGACATATCAGTTGGGAATCAATTGATGCCGGGGGAGGATGGCAGGGGAGCCCGCAAGAGGTTAGTTAGTGAAGATGGCACCATCACAGTGAGGGGTCAACCGGTGCCAAATCTGGTCGGGAAGGTCAATAATACAGTTCTTATGATTGAGAATGGAGGAGATACGATGGAGAAAGTGGTACCGGGCCCTTCCAATAGTACTCCGGGGAAACACCCTGTCGTCAAGAGGAGGAAGCAAGGAGTAGGGGAGGAAGAGGGTGAAGATCAAATGACAAATGTGGCGGCCTCCGGCTCGGAGGACCGCCGAGCCCAATGAATCTCCTAAGTTGGAACTGCCAGGGAGGGGGGAATACCCGGACAGTTCGAGAGCTAGCGACTCTTCGTCAGTCGCATTCCCCCACTTTGGTGTTTTTGTGTGAAACAAGGCAGAAGGCGGACAAGTTGAAAAGAATCCGAGCAAGGTTGGGTTTGAAGGGTTTTGCCGGCATGGATAGTAATGGTATGAGCAGTGGTCTGGCTCTATATTGGCATGAATCTTATGACGTCCAGATTCTAGACAAGAAGGAAAGATACATTGATGCCTTAGTGCGAACTCATCCGGATGTTGAGCAATGGAGAGTAACTTGCGTGTATGGAGAACCCAGAGTGGAAAATAGACCGGCAATGTGGTCGGCGTTACAAAACCTGAAAACTGTCATTGACCGGCCATGGTTAGTTGTTGGTGATTTTAACGAGGCTATGTGGAACTTTGAGCACATGTCTACCACGCCAAGACCCGAAGCACAAATGGTGGCCTTCAGAGACGTGTTGGAAGTGTGTGAGTTGGTTGATCTAGGCTTTATTGGAGTTCCATTCACATATGACAATAAACGTAGTGGTGCAAGTAATGTCAAAGTCTGGTTGGACAGAGCGGTGGCATCAAATGATTGGAGGAACTTGTTCGCATACTCGTCAGTTGTTCATATCCCTTCTCCTTGTTCGGATCGTATAGCCATTTTGGTAAAAGGGTCAGCAGACCCGGGTCCGACAGGGAAGAGCAACAGAAGATACGAGCTTTTTTGGGAACGGGACCCTATGTTGCCGGACATAATAAAGGAAGCTTGGGAGGCTGTAGGCGGCGTTCAGAACCTGGCTCAGTTGCGCGATGCACTATCCAAGACCATGAGCTCATTGGGATTATGGAGTAAAAATTTTGGTAACATCAGGAGAGAGTTAGCAAAGTCCCGGACTCAGTTAGAGGAACTGATGAACATGAACGCAGACAGAGCGGAGATCAGGGTTGTAACAGATAAGATGAACGAACTCCTATATCAGGAGGAAATGTTATGGCTACAACGATCAAGAATAACATGGTTGAAAGAAGGCGACAGGAATACCAAATATTTCCAAAGCAAGGCAGTGTGGAGAGCGAGGAAGAATAAAATTCGGGAGCTTACTGATAGCATTGGGGTGGTGCATACAGATAGTGTGATGATGGGGGAGATGGCGAATGAGTATTTCCAAAATATATTTAAGGCTGATCCAACCATTAACCCGTCTCCAATACTGGACCATGTGGAGGTCAAAGTAACTGAGGATGATAATGCCAGGCTGGTTGCTCCTTTTTCTGATAAGGAGATATCAGATGCTCTTTTCCAAATTGGCCCCTTGAAGGCCCCAGGAACGGATGGTTTTCCGGCTCGCTTTTTCCAGAGAAATTGGAGTACATTCAAGGATGATGTTATTGCTTCGGTTAAGGATTTCTTTTAGACATGTATTATGCCATAAGGGGTAAACTCAACTTCTATTGTTCTTATCCCTAAAATTGCTAATCCATCAAAGTTATCTGATTACAGCTTGTGCAATGTAATTTATAAGGTCATCTCTAAGTGTTTGGTTAACCGGTTGAGGCCTTTATTGGATGACCTTATTTCTCCGGAACAAAGTTCTTTCATCCCAGGAAGGATGATTACAGATAATGCCTTGATAGCCTTTGAGTGTATTCATTACATCAAGCAAGAAAAGGACCCCACAAAAAGCTTCTATGCTTATAAACTAGATTTGTCTAAAGCATATGATCGAGTGGATTTGGTCTACTTGAGGCAGATGATGCAAAAGTTGGGTTTCTCTCATCGATGGATTGATTGGGTAATGTGAAGGAAATATGCCCTAGAGGCAATAATAAAGTTATTATTTATTTCCTTATTTCATGATAAATGTTTATTATTCATGCTAGAATTGTATTAACCGGAAACATGATACATGTGTGAATACATAGACAAACATATAGTCACTAGTATGCCTCTACTTGACTAGCTCATTAATCAAAGATGGTTATGTTTCCTAACCATAGACATGTGTTGTCATTTGATTAATGGGATCACGTCATTAGGAGAATGATGTGATTGACATGACCCATTCCGTTAGCTTAGCACTTGATCGTTTAGTATATTGCTATTGCTTTCTTCATGACCTATACATGTTCCTGTAACTATGAGATTATGCAACTCCGTTTACGGAGGAACACTTTGGTACTACCAAACGTCACAACGAATCGGGTGATTATAAAGGAGTACTACAGGTGTCTCCAAAGGTACATGTTGGTTTGGCGATTTGAGATTAGGTTTTGTCACTCCGATTGTCGGAGAGGTATCTCTAGGCCTTCTCGGTAATACACATCACATAAGCCTTGCAAGCATTGCAACTAATAAGTTAGTTGTGAGATGATGTATTACGGAACGAGTAAAGAGACTTGCCGTAACGAGATTGAACTAGGTATTGGATACCGACGATCGAATCTCGGGTAAGTAACATACCGATGACAAAGGAACAACGATGTCGTTATGCGGTTTGACCGATAAAGATCTTGAAGAATATGTAGGAACCAATATGGGCATCCAGGTTCCGCTATTGGTTATTGACCGAGAATAGTTCTAGGTCATGTCTACATAGTTCTCGAACCCGTAGGGTCCGCACGCTTAACGTTTCGATGACAGTTTATTATGAGTTTATAAGTTTTGATGTACTGAAGTTTGTTTGGAGTCCCGGATGTGATCACGGACATGACGAGGAGTCTCGAAATGGTCGAGACATAAAGATTGATATATTGGAAGCCTATGTTTGGACTTCGGAATAGTTCCGGGTGAAATCGGGATTTTATGGGAAAACCGGGGGGTTACCGGAACCCTCCCGGGGGATGTTGGGCCTTAATGGGCCATAAGGGAGAAGAGGAGGGCCGGCCAGGGCAGGCCGCGCGCCCCCTCCCCCCCTAGTCCGAATAGGACAAGGAGAGGGGGGGCGGCGCCCCCCTTCCTCTCTCCCCTCCCCCCAAGTCCTAATCCAACTAGGAAAGGGGGAGTCCTACTCCCGGTGGGAGTAGGACTCCTCCGGCGCGCCTCCTCCTAGGGCTGGCCGCACCCCTTGCTCCTTTATATACGAGGCAGGGGCACCCCATGGACACACAAGTTGATCTACGGATCGTTCCTTAGCCGTGTCGGTGCCCCCTCCACCATATTCCACTTCGGTCATATCGTCATGAGCTTAGGCGAAGCCCTGCGCCGAGTAGAGTCATATCGTCATGAGCTTAGGCGAAGCCCTGCGCCGGTGGAGCATCATCATCGTCCCACGCCGTCGTCTTGACGGAACTCATCCCCGACGCTTTCTGGATCGGAGCCCGGGATCGTCATCGAGCTGAACGTGTGCTGAACTCGGAGGTGCCGTGCGTTCGGTACTTGGATCGGTCGGATCGTGAAGACGTCGACTACATCAACAGCGTTGTTATAACGCTTCCGCTTACGGTCTCACGAGGGCGTGGACATACACTCTCCCTCTCGTTGCTATGCCATCACCATGATCTTGCGTGTGCGTAGGAATTTTTTGAAATTACTCGTTCCCCAACAAAGGTATCGAGCCTGGTTTTATGCGTTGATGTCATATGCACGAGTAGAACACAAGTGAGTTGTGGGCGATATAAGTCATACTGCTTACCAGCATGTCATACTTTGGTTCGGCGGTATTGTGAGATGAAGCGGCCCGGACCGACATTACGCCAGACGCTTACGCGAGACTGGTTTCACCGCTTGAGCACTCGTTGCTTAAAGGTGACCGGCGGGTGTCTGTCTCTCTCACTTTAGTTGAACCGAGTGTGGCTACGCCCGGTCCTTGCAAAGGTTAAAACAGCACCAACTTGACAAACTATCGTTGTGGTTTTGATGCGTAGGTAAGAACGGTTCTTGCTCAGCCCGTAGCAGCCACGTAAAACTTGCAACAACAAAGTAGAGGACGTCTAACTTGTTTTTGCAGGGCATGTTGTGATGTGATATGGTCAAGACGTGATGCTATATTTTATTGTATGAGATGATCATGTTTTGTAACCGAGTTATCGGCAACTGGCAGGAGCCATATAGTTGTCGCTTTATTGTATGAAATGCAAACGCCATGTAATTGCTTTACTTTGTCACTAAGCGGTAGCGATAGTCGTAGAAGCAATAGTTGGCGAGACGACAACGATGCTACGATGGAGATCAAGGTGTCGCGCCGGTGACGATGGTGATCATGACGGTGCTTCGGAGATAGAGATCACAAGCACAAGATGATGATGGCCATATCATATCACTTATATTGATTGCATGTGATGTTTATCCTTTATGCATCTTATCTTGCTTTGATTGACGGTAGCATTATAAGATGATCTCTCACTAAAATTATCAAGAAGTGTTCTCCCTCAGTATTCACCGTTGCGAAAGTTCTTCGTGCTTTGAGACACCACGTGATGATCGGGTGTGATAGGCTCTACGTTCAAATACAACGGGTGCAAAACAGTTGCGCACGGAATACTCAGTTAAACTTGACGAGCCTAGCATATAACAGATATGGCCTCGGAACACGGAGACCGAAGGTCGAGCGTGAATCATATAGTAGATATGATCAACATATTGATGTTCACCGTTGAAACTACTCCATCTCACGTGACGATCGGACATGGTGTAGTTAATATGGATCACGTAATCACTTAGAAGATTAGAGGATGTCTATCTAAGTGGGAGTTCTTAAGTAATATGATTAATTGAACTTAAATTTATCATGAACTTAGTCCTGGTAGTATTTTGCAAATTATGTTGTAGATCAATAGCTCGCGTTGTTGCTTCCCTATGTTTTTGCTTCCCTATGTTTTTATATGTGTTCCTAGAGAAAATTGTATTGAAAAATGTTAGTAGCAATGATGCGGATTGGATCCGTGATCTGAGGTTTATCCTCATTGCTGCACAGAAGAATTATGTCCTTAATGCACCGCTAGGTGACAGACCTATTGCAGGAGCAAATGCAGACGTTATGAACGTTTGGCTAGCTCAATATGATGACTACTTGATAGTTTAGTGCACCATGCTTAACGGCTTAGAACCGGGTCTTCAACGACGTTTTGAACGTCATGGAGCATATGAGATGTTCCAGGAGTTGAAGTTAATATTTCAAGCAAATGCCCGGATTGAGAGATATGAAGTCTCCAATAAGTTCTATAGCTGCAAGATGGAGGAGAATAGTTCAACGGTGAACATATACTCAAAATGTCTGGGTATAATAATCACTTGATTCAACTGGGAGTTAATCTTCCGATGATAGTGTCATTGACAGAATTATCTAATCACCGCCACCAAGCTACAAGAGCTTCGTGATGAACTATAATATGCAAGGGATGACCAAAACAATTCCCGAGCTCTTCGCAATGCTAAAAGCATGGAGGTAGAAATCAAGAAAGAGCATCAAGTGTTGATGGTCAACAAGACCACTAGTTTCAAGAAAAGGGCAAAGGAAAGAAGAAGGGGAACTTCAAAAAGAACAGCAAGAAAGTTGCTGCTCAAGAGAAGAAACCCAAGTCTGGACCTAAGCCTGAAACTGAGTGCTTCTACTGCAAGCAGACTAGACACTGGAAGCGGAACTGCCCCAAGTATTTGGCGGATAAGAAGGATGGCAAGGTGAACAAAGGTATATTTGATATACAGGTTATTGATGTGTGCCTTACTAGTGTTTATAGTAGCCCCTGAGTATTTGATACTTGTTCGGTTGCTAAGATTAGTAACTCGAAACAGGAGTTACAGAATAAACAGAGACTAGTTGAAGGGGAAGTGACGATGAGTGTTGGAAGTAGTTCCAAGATTGATATGATCATCATCGCACACTCCCTATACTCTCGGGATTAGTGTTGAACCTAAATAAATGTTATTTGGTGTTTGCGTTGAGCATGAATATGATTTGATCATGTTTATTGCAATACGGTTATTCATGTAAGTTAGAGAATAATTATTGTTCTGTTTACATGAATAAAACCTTCTATGGTCATACACCCAATGAAAATGGTTTGTTGGATCTCGATCGTGTGATACACATATTCATAATATTGAAACCAAAAGATGTAAAGTTAATAATGATAGTGCAACTTATTTGGGGCATTGCAGTTTAGGTCATATTGGTGTAAAGCGCATGAAGAAACTCCATCTTGATGGGCTTTTGGAATCACTTGATTATGAATCATTTGATGCTTGCGAACCGTGCCTTTTGGGCAAGATGACTAAAACTCCGTTCTCGGAACAATGGAACGAGCTCTTGACTTGTTGGAAATAATACATACCGATGTATGCGATCCAATGAGTGTTGATGCTCGTGGCAAGTATCATTATTTTCTGACCTTCACAGATGATTTGAGCAGATATGCGTATATCTTCTTGATGAAACATAAGTCTGAAATAGTTGAAAAGTTCAAAGAATTTCAGAGTGAAGTAGAAAATCATCGTAACAAGAAAATAAAGTTTCTGCGATCTGATCGTGGAGATGAATATTTGAGTTACGAGTTTGGTCTTCAATTAAAACAAAGTGGACTAGTTTCACAGCTCACGCCACCGGAACACCACAACGTTATGGTGTGTCCGAACGTCAGAATAACCGTACTTTATTTTGATATGGTGCGATCAATGATGTCTCTTACCGATTTACCAATATCGTTTTGGGGTTATGCATTAGAGACAGCTGCATTCACGTTTAATAGGGCACCATCTAAATCCGTTGAGACGACACCATATGAACTATGGTTTAACAGTAAACCTAAGCTGTCGTTTCTTAAAAAGTTTTGGAGTTGTGATGCTTATGTGAAAAGTTTTCACCGATAAGCTCGAACCCAAATCGAGAAGTCGTCTTCATAGAATACCCAAAGGTAACTATTGGGTACACCTTCTATCACAGATCCGAAGGCAAGTTTTTCGTTGCTAAGATGGATCCTTTCTAGAGAAGAAGTTTCTCTCGAAAGAAGTGAGTGGGAGGAAAGTAGAACTTGATGAGGTAAATGTACCTTCTCCCATATTGGAAAGTAGTTCATCACGAAATCAGTTCCAAGATTCCTACACCAATTAGTGAGGAAGTTAGTGATGATGATCATGAAACTTCAGATCAAAGTTGCTACCAAACCTCGTAGGTCTTCCAGAGTAAGATCCGCACCAGAGTGGTACGGTAATCATGTTCTGGAAGTCATGTTACTAGACCATGATGAACCTACGAACTATGAGGAAGCGAGGATGAGCCCAGATTCCGCGAAATGGCTTGAGGCCATGAAATCTGAGATAGGATCCATGTATGAGAACAAAGTATGGACTTTGATTGACTTGCTCGATGATCAGCAAGCCATGTCAAATAAATGGATCTTCAAGAGGAAGACGGACACTGATAGTAGTGTTACTATCTGCAAAGCTCGACTTTTCACAAAAAGGTTTTCGACAAGTTCAAGGTGTTGACTACAATGAGATTTTTTTCAACTGTAGCGATGCTTAAGTCTGTCCGAATCATGTTAGCAATTGCCACATTTTATGAAATCTGGCAAATGGATGTCAAAACTACATTCTTTAATGGATTTATTAAAGAAGAGTTGTATATGATGCAACCAGAAGGTTTTATTAATCCTAAAGGAGCTAACAAAATGTGCAAGCTTCAGCGATCCATCTATGGACTGGTGCAAGCATCTCGGAGTTGGAATAAACGCTTTGATAGTGTAATCAAAGCATATGGTTTTATACAGACTTACGATGAAGCCTGTATTTACAATAAAGTGAGTGGGAGCACTACAGCCTTTCTGATTAGTATATGTGAGTGACACATTGTTGATCAGAAATGATGTAGAATTTTTCTGCAAAGCATAAAAGGAGTGTTTTAAAGGAGTTCTTTAAAAAGAAAAAACCTCAGTAAAAGCTACTTACATATTGAGCATCAAGATCTATTGAGATAGATCAAAGACGCTTGATAAGTTTTTCAATGAGTACATATCTTGGCAAGATTTTGAAATAGTTCAAAATGGAACAGTCAAAGAAAGAGTTCTTGCCTGTGTTGCAAAGGTATGAAATTGAGTAAGACTCAAATCCCGACCACAGCAGAAAATAGAAAGAGAATGAAAAGTCATTCCCTATGCCTCATTCATAGGTTCTATAAAGTATGCTATGCTATGTACCAGACCTATTATATACCTTGCTCTGTATTTGGCAAGGGAGTACAATAGTGATCTAGGAGTAGATCACTGGACATTGGTCAAGAATATCCTTAGTAAGGACTAAGGAGATGTTTCTCAATTATGGAGGTGATGAAAGAGTTTGTTGTAAAAGTTACATCAGTGCAAACTTTTACACCGATCCAGATGACTCTAAGTATCAATCTGGATACATATTGAAAGTGGGAGCAATTAGCTAGAGTAGCTCCGTGCAGAGCATTGTAGACATAGAATATTTGCAAAATACATACGGCTCTGATTGTGACAGACCCGTTGACTGAGCTTCTCTCACGAGCAAAACATGATCACACCTTAGTACTCTTTGGGTGTTAATCACATAGCGATGTGAACTAGATTATTGATGAAGGAAATATGCCCTAGAGGCAATAATAAAGTTATTATTTATTTCCTTATTTCATGATAAATGTTTATTATTCATGCTAGAATTG
This sequence comes from Aegilops longissima, assembly GCA_021605205.1. Lineage (NCBI taxonomy): Eukaryota > Viridiplantae > Streptophyta > Magnoliopsida > Poales > Poaceae > Aegilops > Aegilops longissima. The sequence continues at coordinate 629,487,878 of CM038681.1, read as the reverse complement.
TATTAACCGGAAACATAATACATGTGTGAATACATAGACAAACAAAGTGTCACTAGTATGCCTCTACTTGACTAGCTCGTTAATCAAAGATGGTTATGTTTCCTAACCATAGACATGAGTTGTCATTTGATTAACGGGATCACATCATTAGGAGAATGATCTGATTGACATGACCCATTCCGTTAGCTTAACACTTGATCGTTTAGTATGTTGTTAATGCTTTCTTCATGACACATACATGTTCCTGTAACTATGAGATTATGCAACTCCGCTTACGGAGGAACACTTTGGTACTACCAAACGTCACAACGAATCGGGTGATTATAAAGGAGTACTACAGGTGTCTCCAAAGGCAGATGTTGGGTTGGCGATTTCGAGATTAGGATTTGTCACTCCGATTGTCGGAGAGGTATCTCTGGGCCCTCTCGGTAATACACATCACATAAGCCTTGCAAGCATTACAACTAATGAGTTAGTTGTGAGATGATGTATTACGAAACGAGTAAAGAGACTTACCAGAAACGAGATTGAACTAGGTATTGGATACCGACGATCGAATCTCGGGTAAGTAACATACCGATGACAAAAGGAACAACGATGTCGTTATGCGGTTTGACCGATAAAGATCTTCAGAGAATATGTAGGAACCAATATGGGCATCCAGGTTCCGCTATTGGTTATTGACCGAGAATGGTTCTAGGTCATGTCTACATAGTTCTCGAACCCGTAGGGTCCGCACGCTTAAGGTTTCGATGATGCTTATATTATGAGTTTATGAGTTTTGATGTACCGAAGGAGTTCGAGTCCCGGATGAGATCGGGGACATGACGAGGAGTCTCGAAATGGTCGAGACGTAAAGATCGATATATTGGACGACTATATTCGAGTTCGGAAAGGTTCGAATGATTCGGTATTTTTCGAGTACCGAGAGTTACGGAATTCGCCGGGAGAAGTATTAGGCCTTATTGGGCCTCAGGGAAAGAGAGAGGGCTGCCTAGGGCAGGCCGCGCCCCATGGCCTAGTCCGAATTGGACTAGGGAGGGGCCGCACCCTTCCCTCTTCCCCTTCCCCAAGTCCTAGTCCAACTAGGAGAGGGGGAGTCCTACTCCCGGGGAGTAGGACTCCTCCAGCGCGCCTCTCTAGGGCCGGCCGCACCCCCCTTGCTCCTTTATATACGGGGCAGGGGGGCACCCCAGGACACACAAGTTGATCTACGGATCTTTCCTTAGCCGTGTGCGGTGCCCCTTCCACCATATTCCACTTCGGTCATATCGTCAGCAGAGCTTAGGCGAAGCCCCGCGCCGGAGAAGTCATATCGTCATGAGCTTAGGCGAAGCCCTGCGTCGGTGGAGCATCAACATCGCCCCACGCCGTCGTCTTGACGGAACTCATCCCGACACTTTGCTGGATCGAGTCCGGGATCGCCATCGAGCTGAACGCGTGCGTAACTCGGAGGTGCCGTCGCTCGGTGCTTGGATCGGTCGGATCGTGAAGACGTCGACAACATCAACCGCGTTGTTATAACGCTTCCGCTTTCGGTCTACGAGGGTACATGGACGGACACTCTCCCCTCTCGTTGCTATGCCATCACCATGGTCTTGCGTGATCGTAGGAATTTTTTGAAATTACTACGCTCCCCAACAAAGGTATCGAGCCTGGTTTTATGCGTTGATGTCATGTGCACGAGTAGAACACAAGTGAGTTGTGGACGAGACAAGTCATACTGCCTACCAGCATGTCATACTTTGGTTCAGCGGTATTGTGAGATGAAGCGCCCGACCGACATTACGCCAGACGCTTACGCGAGACTGGTTTCACCGCCCGAGCACTCGTTGCTTAAAGGTGACCGGCGGTGTCTGCCTCTCACTTTAGTTGAACCGAGTATGACTACGCCCGGTCCTTGAGAAGGTTAAACGGAGTCTATTTGACAAACTATCGCTGTGGTTTTGATGCGTAGGTAAGAACGGTTCTTGCTCAGCCCGTAGCAGCCACGTAAAACTTGCAACAACAAAGTAGAGGACGCCTAACTTGTTTTTGCAGGGCATGTTGTGATGTGATGTGGTCAAGACGTGATGCTATATTTTATTGTATGAGATGATCATGTTTTGTAACCGAAGTTATCGGCAATCGGCAGGAGCCATATGGTTGTCGCTTATTGTATGAAATGCAACGCCATGTAATTGCTTTACTTTATCACTAAGCAGTAGCGATAGTCGTAGAAGCAATAGTTGGCGAGACGACAACGATGCTACGATGGAGATTAAGGTGTCGCGCCGGTGACGATGGTGATCATGACGGTGCTTGGCGATGGAGATCACAAGCACAAGATGATGATGACCATATCATATCACTTATATTGATTGCATGTGATGTTTATCCTTTATGCATCTTATCTTGCTTTGATTGACGGTAGCATTATAAGATGATCTCTCACTAAAATTATCAAGAAGTGTTCTCCTGAGTATGCACCGCTGCCAAAGTTCGTAGTACCCGGACACCACGTGATGATCGGGTGTGATAAGTTCTACGTCCATCTACAACGGTGCAAAACAGTTGCACACGCGAATACTCAAAGTTAAACTTGACGAGCCTAGCATATAACAGATATGGTCTCGAACACGGAGACCGAAAGGTCGAGCGTGAATCATATAGTAGATATGATCAACATAGTGATGTTCACCATTGAAACTACTCCATCTCACGTGATGATCGGACATGGTTTAGTTGATTTGGATCACGTGATCACTTAGATGACTAGAGAGATGTCTGTCTAAGTGGGAGTTCTTAAGTAATATGATTAATTGAACTTTAATTTATCATGAACTTAGTCCTCGTAGTATTTTGCAAATTATGTTGTAGATCAATAAGCTCGCGTTGTTGCTTCCCTATGTTTTTATATGTGTTCCTAGAGAAAATTGTATTGAAAGATGTTAGTAGCAATGATGCGGATTGGATCCGTGATCTGAGGTTTATCCTCATTGCTGCGCAGAAGAATTATGTCCTTAATGCACCGCTAGGTGACGACCTATTGCAGGAGCAGATGCGACGTTATGAACGTTTGGCTAGCTCAATATGAGCGATATGACGTTATGAACGCTTGGCTAGCTCAATATGATGACTACTTGATAGTTTAGTGCACCATGCTTAACGGCTTAGAATCGGGACTTCAAAGACGTTTTGAACGCCATGGACCATATGAGATGTTCCAGGAATTGAAGTTAATATTTCAAGCAAATACCGAGTTGAGAGATATGAAGTCTCCAACAAGTTCTATAGCTAAAAGATGGAGGAGAATCGCTCAACTAGTGAGCATGTGCTCAGATTGTCCGAGTACTTCAATCGCTTGAATCAAGTGGGAGTTAATCTTCCAGATAAGATAGTGATTGACAGAATTCTCTAGTCACCATCACTAAGTTAGTAGAACTTCGTGATGAACTATAGTATGCAAGGGATGACGAAAAAGATTCTCGAGCTCTTCGCGATGCTAAAATCGGCGAAGGTAGAAATCAAGAAAAACATCAAGTGTTGATGGTTGACAAGACCACTAGTCTCAAGGAAAATGGCAAAGGGAAGAAGGGGAACTTCAAAAGGAACGGCAAGCAAGTTGCTGCTCGAGTGAAGAAGCCCAAGTCTGGACCTAAGCCTGAGACTAAGTGCTTTTGCTAGAATGGAATTGGTCACTGGAAGCGGAACTACCCCAAGTGTTTGGCGGATAAGAAGGATGGCAAAGTGAACAAAGGTATATTTGATATACAGATTATTGATGTATATTTTACTAGTGTTCATAGCAACCCCTCGGTATTTGATACTGATTCAGTTGCTAAGAGTAGTAACTCAAACGGAGTTGCGAATGAACAGAAACTAGTTGAAGGGAAGTGACGATGAGTGTTGGAAGTAGTTCCAAGATTGATATGATCATCATCGCACACTCCCTATACTTTCGGGATTAGTGTTAAACCTAAATAAATGTTATTTGGTGTTTGCGTTGAGCATGAATATGATTTGATCATGTTTATTGCAAAACGGTTATTCATTTAAAGTCAAAGAATAATTGTTGTTCTGTTTAAATGAATAAAACCTTCGATGGTCATACACCCAATGAAAATAGTTTTCAAAACGGTTATTCATTTAAAGTCAAAGAATAATTGTTGTTCTGTTTGAATGAATAAAACCTTCAATGGTCATACACCCAATAAAAATAGTTTGTTGGATCTCGATCGTAGTAATACACATATTCATAATATTGATGCCAAAAGATGCAAAGTTAATAATGATAGTGCAACTTATTTGTGGCAATCGCTTTAGGTCATATTATGTAAAGCGCATGAAGAAACTCCATGCTGATGGGATTTTGGAATCACTTGATTATGAATCACTTGATGCTTATGAACCATGCCTTATGGGCAAGATGACTAAAGACTCGCTCTCCGGAACAATGGAGCGAGCAAATGACTTATTGGAAATAATACATACTGATGTATGCGGTCCGATGAGTGTTAAAGCTCACGGCAAGTATCGTTATTTTCTGACCTTCACAAGATGATTTGAGCAGATATGAGTATATCTACTTAATGAAGCACAAGTCTGAAACATTTGAAAAGTTCAAATAATTTCAGAGTGAAGTGGAGAATCATCGTAATAAGAAAATAAAGTTTCTACGATCTGATCGTGGAGGAGAATATTTGAGTTACGAGTTTGGCCTTCATATAAAACAATGTGGAATAGTTTCACAGCTCACGCCACATGGAACACCATAACGTAATGGTGTGTCCGAACGTCATAACCGTACTTTATTTTGATATGGTGCGATCAATGATGTCTCTTACCGATTTACCAATATCGCTTTGGGGTTATGCATTAGAGACAGCTGCATTCACGCTTAATAGGGCACCATCTAAATCCGCTGAGATGACACCGTATGAACTATGGTTTAACAAAGAAACCTAAGCTGTCGCTTTCTTAAAAGTTTGGAGTTGTGATGCTTATGTGAAAAAGTTTTCAACTGATAAGCTCGAACCCAAATCGAGAAGTGCGTCTTCATAGAATACCCAAAGGTAACTATTGGGTACACCTTCTATCACAGATCCGAAGGCAAGTTTTTCGTTGCTAAGATGGATCCTTTCTAGAGAAGAAGTTTCTCTCGAAAGAAGTGAGTGGGAGGAAAGTAGAACTTGATGAGGTAATTGTACCTTCTCCTTATTGGAAAGTAGTTCATCACAGAAATCAGTTCCGTGATTCCTACACCAATTAGTAAGGAAGTTAATGATGATGATCATGAAACTTCAGATCAAGTTGCTACCAAACCTCGTGGGTCTTCCAGAGTAAGATCCGCACTGAGTGGTACGGTAATCATGTTCGGAAGTCATGTTACTAGACCATGATGAACCTACGAACTATGAGGAAGCGATGATGAGCCCAGATTCCGCGAAATGGCTTGAGGCCATAAAATCTGAGATAGGATCCATGTATAAGAACAAAGTATGGACTTTGATTGACTTGCTCGATGATCAGCAAGCCATGTAGATAAATGGATTTTCAAGAGGAAGACGGACGCTGATAGTAGTGTTACTATCTACAAAGCTCGACTTGTCGCAAAGAGGTTTTTCGACAAGTTCAAGGTGTTGACTACAAATGAGATTTTCTCAAATGTAGCGATGCTTAAGTCTATCCGAATCATGTTAGCAATTGCCACATTTTATGAAATCTGGCAAATGGATGCCAAAACTACATTCTTTAATGGATTTATTAATGAAGAGTTGTATATGATGCAACCAGAAGGTTTTGTCAATCCTAAAGGTGCTAACAAAATGTGCAAGCTCCAGCGATCCATCTATGGACTGGTGCAAGCATCTCGGAGTTGGAATAAACGCTTTGATAAGATGATCAAAGCATATAGTTTTATCTGAGACTTACGGTGAAGCCTGTATTTACAAGAAAGTGAGTGGGAGCACTACAGATTTCGATAAGTATATGTGAATGACATATTGTTGATCGGAAATAATGTAGAATTATTCTGCAAAGCATAAAGGAGTATTTGAAAGGAGTTTTTTCAAAGAAAGGACCTCGGTAAAGCTGCTTACATATTGAGCATCAAGATCTATTGAGGTAGCTCAAGACGCTTGATAAGTTTTTCAATGAGTACATACCTTGACAAAGATTTTGAAGTAGTTCAAAATGGTACAGTCAAAGAAAGAGTTCTTGCCTGTGTTACAAGGTGTGAAATTGAGTAAGACTCAAAACCCGACCACGGCAGAAGATAGAAAGAGAATGAAAGTCATTCCCTATGCATCAGCCATAGGTTCTATAAAGTATGTCATGCTGTGTACCAGATCTATTGCATACCCTACCACTAAGCTTGGCAAGGGAGTGCAATAGTGATCTAGGAGTAGATCAATGGACAGCGGTCAAAATTATCCTTAGTAGAATAAGGATATGTTTCTCGATTATGGAAGTGAAAAAAGGTTCGTCGTAAAGGGTTACGCCGATGCAAGTTTTAACACTAATCTAGATGACTCGAGTCTCAATCTGGATACATATTGAAAGTGGGAGCAATTAGCTAGAGTAGCTCCGCAAGAGCATTGTAGACATAGAAATTTGCAAAATACTTACGGCTCTGAATGTGACAGACCCGTTGACTAAAATTATCTCACAAGCAAAACATGATCACACCTTAGTACTCTTTGGGTGTTAATCACATAGCGATGTGAACTAGATTATGACTCTAGTAAACCCTTTGGGTGTTGGTCACATGTCAATGTGAACTATGGGTGTTAATCACATATAGATGTGAACTATTGATGTTAAATCACATGGCGATGTGAACTAGATTATTGACTCTAGTGCAAGTGGGAGATCAAGGAAATATGCCCTAGAGGCAATAATAAAGTTATTATTTATTTCCTTATTTCATGATAAATGTTTATTATTCATGCTAGAATTGTATTAACCGGAAACATAATACATGTGTGAATACATAGACAAACAAAGTGTCACTAGTATGCCTCTACTTGACTAGCTCGTTAATCAAAGATGGTTATGTTTCCTAACCATAGACATGAGTTGTCATTTGATTAACGGGATCACATAATTAGGAGAATGATCTGATTGACATGACCCATTCCGTTAGCTTAACACTTGATCGTTTAGTATGTTGTTAATGCTTTCTTCATGACCCATACATGTTCCTGTAACTATGAGATTATGCAACTCCGTGCTTACGGAGGAACACTTTGGTACTACCAAACGTCACAACGAATCGGGTGATTATAAAGGAGTACTACAGGTGTATCCAAAGGCAGATGTTGGGTTGGCGTATTTCGAGATTAGGATTTGTCACTCCGATTGTCGGAGAGGTATCTCTGGGCCCTCTCGGTAATACACATCACATAAGCCTTGCAAGCATTACAACTAATGAGTTAGTTGTGAGATGATGTATTACGAAACGAGTAAAGAGACTTACCAGTAACGAGATTGAACTAGGTATTGGATACCAACGATCGAATCTCGGGTAACTAACATACCGATGACAAAAGGAACAACGTATGTCGTTATGCGGTTTGACCGATAAAGATCTTCGTAGAATATGTAGGAACCAATATGGGCATCCAGGTTCCGCTATTGGTTATTGACCGAGAATGGTTCTAGGTCATGTCTACATAGTTCTCGAACCCGTAGGGTCCGCACGCTTAAGGTTTCGATGATGCTTATATTATGAGTTTATGAGTTTTGATGTACCGAAGGAGTTCGAGTCCCGGATGAGATCGGGGACATGACGAGGAGTCTCGAAATGGTCGAGACGTAAAGATCGATATATTGGACGACTATATTCGAAGTTCGGAAAGGTTCGAATGATTCGGTATTTTTCGAGTACCGGAGAGTTACGGAATTCGCCGGGAGAAGTATTGGGCCTTATTGGGCCTCATGGGAAAGAGAGAGGGCTGCCTAGGGCAGGCCGCGCGTCCCCTCGTGGCCTAGTCCGAATGGACTAGGGGAGGGCCGCACCCTTCCCTCTTCCCCTTCCCCAAGTCCTAGTCCAACTAGGAGAGGGGGAGTCCTACTCCCGGGAGTAGGACTCCTCCAGCGCCTCTCTAGGGCCGGCCGCACTTCTTGCTCCTTTATATACGGGCAGGGGGGGCACCCCATGACACACAAGTTGATCTACGGATCTTTCCTTAGCCGTGTCGGTGCCCCTTCCACCATATTCCACTTCAGTCATATCGTCAGCAGAGCTTAGGCGAAGCCTGCGCGGAGAAGTCATATCGTCGCGAGCTTAGGCGAAGCCCTGCGTCGGTGGAGCATCAACATCGTCCTGCCACGCCGTCGTCTTGACGGAACTCATCCCGACACTTTGCTGGATCGAGTCCGGGATCGCCATCGAGCTGAACGTGTGCAGAACTCGGAGGTGCCGTGACGTTCGGTGCTTGGATCGGTCGGATCGTGAAGACGTACGACTACATCAACCGTGTTGTTATAACGCTTCCGCTTTCGGTCTACGAGGGTACATGGACGGACACTCTCCCCTCTCGTTGCTATGCCATCACCATGGTCTTGCGTGATCGTAGGAATTTTTTTTGAAATTACTACGTTCCCCAACAATTGACTCTAGTAAACCCTTTTGGGTGTTGGTCACGTGACGATGTGAACTATGGGTGTTAATCACATACAGATGTGAATATTAGTGTTGAATCACATAATGATGTGAACTAGATTATTGACTCTAGTGCAAGTGGGAGACTGAAGGAAATATGCCCTAGAGGCAATAATAAAGTTATTATTTATTTCCTTATTTCATGATAAATGTTTATTATTCATGCTAGAATTGTATTAACCGAAACATGATACATGTGTGAATACATAGACAAACATATAGTCACTAGTATGCCTCTACTTGACTAGCTCATTAATCAAAGATGGTTATGTTTCCTAACCATAGACATGTGTTGTCATTTGATTAATGGGATCACGTCATTAGGAGAATGATGTGATTGACATGACCCATTCCGTTAGCTTAGCACTTGATCGCTTAGTATATTGCTATTGCTTTCTTCATGACCTATACATGTTCCTGTAACTATGAGATTATGCAACTCCGTTTACGGAGGAACACTTTGGTACTACCAAACGTCACAACGTAATCGGGTGATTATAAAGGAGTACTACAGGTGTCTCCAAAGGTACATGTTGGGTTGGCGATTTCGAGATTAGTTTTGTCACTCCGATTGTCGGAGAGGTATCTCTAGGCCTTCTCGGTAATACACATCACATAAGCCTTGCAAGCATTGCAACTAATAAGTTAGTTGTGAGATGATGTATTATGGAACGAGTAAAGAGACTTGCGATAACGAGATTGAACGAGGTATTGGATACCGACGATCGAATCTCGGGTAAGTAACATACCGATGACAAAGGGAACAACGATGTCGTTATGCGGTTTGACCGATAAAGATCTTCAAGAATATGTAGGAACCAATATGGGCATCCAGGTTCCGCTATTGGTTATTGATCGAGAATAGTTCTAGGTCATGTCTACATAGTTCTCGAACCCGTAGGGTCCGCACGCTAACGCTTCGATGACAGTTTATTATGAGTTTATAAGTTTTGATGTTCGAAGTTTGTTCGAGTCCCGGATGTGATCACGGACATGACGAGGAGTCTCAAATGGTCGAGACATAAAGATTGATATATTGGAAGCCTATGTTTGACTTCGAATAGTTCCGGTGAAATCGATTTTACCGAAAAACCGGGGTTACTGAACCCTCCGGGGATGTTGGGCCTTAATGGGCCATAAGGGAGAAGAGGAGGGCGGCCAGGGCAGGCGCGCCTCCCCCCTAGTCCGAATAGGACAGGAGAGGGGCGCCCCCTCCTCTCTCCCTCCCCCAAGTCCTAATCCAACTAGGAAGGGGAGGAGTCCTACTCCAGTAGGACTCCTCCGCCCGCCTCCTCCTAGGGCTGGCCGCACCCCTTGCTCCTTTATATACGGGGCAGGGGCACCCCATGGACACACAAGTTGATCTACAGATCGTTCCTTAGCCGTGTGGTGCCCCTCCACCATATTCCACTTGGTCATATCATCGCAGAGCTTAGGCGAAGCCCTGCGCCGTAGAGTCATATCGTCGCAGAGCTTAGGCGAAGCCCTCGCCGGTGGAGCATCATCATCGCCACCACGCCGTCAGTCGACGGAACTCATCCCCGACGCTTTCTGGATCGGAGCCCGGGATCGCCATCGAGTTGAACGTGTGCTGAACTCGGAGGTGCCGTATGTTCGGTACTTGGATCGGTCGGATCGTGAAGACGACGACTACATCAACTGCGTTGTTATAACGCTTCCGCTTACGGTCTACGAGGGTACGTGGACATACACTCTCCCCTCTCGTTGGTATGCCATCACCATGATCTTGCGTGTGCGTAGGAATTTTTTTGAAATTACTACGTTCCCCAACATAATGACGTGTGTTACATTGGTGAGGTATTCAGTCAAGTTCAATGGAACCCTCTTGGATTCATTTGCACCGTCGTGTGGCCTTCGGCAAGGCGACCCACTGTCACCGTTTTTATTTCTGTTTGTGGCGGATGGACTTTCAACTATTTTGAAAAATAAGGTGTCTAGGGGAGAGCTCTCACCGGTGAAAGTGTGTAGAAGAGCCCCGGGTATTTCCCACCTTTTGTTCGCCGATGATACGTTGCTGTTTTTCGAGGCTTCTAGGAGGCAAGCAGAGTGTGTGAGGGCAGCACTATACGAGTATGGTGCAGCTCGGGCAAAAAGCTAAACTATGATAAATGCTCAATATTTTTTGGTAATTCATGCCCAGCCACAAGCCAAGAGCAGGTCCGAAATGCCCTGCAGGTCACTAGTGCAGCTTTTGATGAAAGGTATCTTGGCCTCCCGACCCCAGATGGCCGAATGTCCAAAGGCAAATTTCAGAACCTTCAAGCCAGCCTAACAAAACGCCTGATGCAATGGGGGGATGGCCTATTAGCTCAGCCAGGTAGAAAGGTGTTGATTAAATCAGTGGCCCAAGCATTATCAACTTATATTATGGGTGTATACAAACTTCTTTTTTCGTGTGTGATGATCCGACGAGAATGGCGCGAATTTTATTGGGGATCTGCGGAAGGAAGCGGAAGGTTCATTGGAAAAATGGGACTATCTTCTCCAACCAAAAGACAGGGAGGTGTGGGCTTTCGAGACTTCTGATTATTTAACCAAGCATTGCTAGCTCGGCAGGCTTGGCGGCTTTTGTCCAACCCGGAGAGTCTATGTGCCCAGGTTCTCAAGGCAAAGTACTATCCATATGGCAAGCTAGAGGATACGGTCTTCACAGGAACGATCGTCGTCCGTGGCAAGCTATTAGTCATGGCCTTGACCTGTTGAAGAGAGGATTGATTTGGAGGGTGGGAAACGGAGAAATATCGAGTGTGGAGGGACAAGCTGGATCCCGAGGCCGTTCTCCTTCAAGCCGGTCTCGCTGCAGGCGATGCGAATCCGTTTAAATGTCGTTGCTTAATGCAAATGGGTCTTGGAAAGTGGAGCTATTACAACAGTATTTTCTGCTGGCTGATGTGATTGAGATTTTGAAGATTCGAGCTTCACCAAGGTTGGATGAGGATGTGATTGCATGGGCCCCAGGAGACATGGAGTTTTTTTCTCAGAAGTCTCTGCATATCAGTTTGCGTTTGAGAATTGTACGGAGCGAGCACAGCCTCGTCCAATAATTCGCTTCAGGAGGAAGGAGTTGTTGGAAGCTTATTTGGAACAATGCAGTTCCTCCAACGATCTGTAACTTTGCATGGCGTCTGGCGACGGACGCTCTTCCTACGTGGAAGAACAAGAACAAAAGAGGGCTTGAGCTTGTGAGCGGCTGTCCGATTTGCGGTACAGAGATTGAGGTTCCACCCTTTTCTGAGATGTCAGCGGGGGAGGGATTTGTATAACGAGATGGCGAAGGTTTGGAGGTTGCCGGTGATCGAATCCTTTGTGCACAATGGGAGGGAATGGCTTCTACATGCGCTGGATTCCCTATGTGAGCTTGATCGGTGCAAGGTTTTGCTCATTTTCTGGAGAAGTTGGTACGTACGGAATGAGATCATACATTATAAACCGGCCCCGGACATGGAGGTCTCCGTGAATTACCTGAGAAGATATTTGGATGAATTAGTGGGGATCAAAATGAACCATGGTATGGATGTGGCTAAAGGTAAGGGATACCTGACTATTGACCACACTAGAGGAATGAGGGAGATTTAGAGTGTTGGCCCAGTGTGTAAGTGGCAACCCCCCGCCGAGGGCTGGGTTAAACTAAACACGGACGGGTCCTTTGTTGACAGTGATCATGCGGGTACTGGTATGATTCTCCGAAACTCCAGTGGAGGGATTATTTTTTCGGCATGCAGATCGCTATTTTCGTGCAGAGATGTGGTTGAAGCGGAACTAGGTGCAATCATGGAAGGTTTATCGCTGGTTGTACAACGATCCGATTTGCCTATTGTTATCGAATCGGATTCTAGCTTGGCAGTGTCTATGGTGTCCTCTGGCGAAGTTGATCGCTCAATTTATGCTGCTTTGGTTAATGAAATAAGACTACTGCTGCGCCTTAGAAAAACTTGTGTTACTCATATTAGGAGTGTCCGAATAAAGCTAGTGATAGTTTGGCTAGGTTTGCCCGATTCGAGGGGCTTAACAATGACTTGGCTGGGATCCGGAGCAGAGGAGGTCTTGGGTATATCCCTTGATGATTGTAAAGACATTGATATTTGATTAATACAAGTGTTCTCGCAAAAAAAGGACATGGTCATCTCTATTTCACAGGCTAAGCTAAATCCGCACCAGGGCACCTGTTTCGTGAAGAGAATACTATAACAAATACGAGTAAGTCCTGGCCAGGACAACAAATAGATCGGAGAGCATACATAGCTAATTAATTATGCACGAAGAAACTTCAAAGATTCTATATAATTCAATCAAAGAATCTGATCATAAAGTGACAATTTATCATATCCCAACAAACACACAACCAATTACATAATATTGATCCCGATCATGTGAGGTGCTACTTCTTGAGCTTGCGCTGGTTTTTCCCTTGAAGAGGAAAGAGTGATGCGGCAAAGTAGAGATAAGTATTTCCCTCAGTTAGAGAACCAAGGTATCAATCCAAGAGGAGGTACAAGCAAGTCTCCAATCTATGCACCCACACAAACAATCAAACAGTTGCACCTAACGCGATAAAGGGGTTGTCAAACCCTTCACGATCAATTGCAAGGATGAGATCTGGTAGAGATAGATATAAACGATTTCTAAAACGTAAAACAAAATAAAAACAAATAAGTTGTAGCAATGTATTTTTGGGTTTTTTGGTTTATATATCTGAAAAATATATGATGGAAAATAGACCGGGGCCATAGGTTTCACTAGAGGCTTCTCTTGATAGAAAATAACACAAAGGGTGAACAAATTAATGTCGAGCAATTGATAGAAAAGCGCAAAGTTATGACGATATCCAAGGCAATGATTATGAATATAGGCATCACGTCCGTTAAGTAGACCGACTCCTGCCTGCATCTACTACTATTACTCCACACATCAACGCTATCCAACATGCATCTAGAGTATTAAATTCATAAGAACAGAGTAACACCTTAAGTAAGATGACATGATGTAGAGGGATAAACTCAAGCAATATGATGAAAACCCCATCTTTTTATCCTTGATGACAACAATACAATACGTGTCTCGCTACCCCTACTATGTCACTGTGTGAGGACACCGCAAGATTGAACCCAAAACTAACCACCTCTCCAATTACAAGAAGTACCAATCTAGTTGGCCAAACCAAACAGATAATTCGAAGAGAAATACAAAGATATAAAATCATGCATATAAGAATTCAGAGGAGATTCAAATAATATTCATAAATAATCTGATCATAAATCTACAATTCATCGGATCTCGACAAACACACCGCAAAAAAGTATTACATCGCATAGAACTCCAAGAACATCGAGGAGAACATTGTGTTGAAAATCAAAGAGAGAAAAACCATCTCGCTACTAGCTATGGAACCGTAGGTCTGTGGTAAACTACTCACGCATCATCGGAAGGGCAATAGTGTTGATGTAGATGCCTCCGTGATCGAATCCCTCCGGTAGATTGCGGAAAAGGCCCCAAGATGGGATCTCACAGAAGCAGAGACTTGCGGCTGTGGAAAAGTATTTTGGTGGACGCTTATGTTGGTTCGGGAATATTTGGGAATTTATAGGCCAAAGATTAGGGTTAGAGGACCTCCAGGGGCGCGCCCCTACGGCTTGTCGTGTCCTCGTAGGTCTTCTGACCTCCTCTCCAAGTCTCGTAGGTGTCTTTTGGTCCAAGAAAAATCATCACGAATATTTTATTCCGTTTGGACTCTGTTTCATATTCCTTTTCTCAGAAAACCCAAAACTAAGGAAAAATAGAAACCGCACCTGGGCTCTAGGTTAATAGGTTAGTCCCAAAATAATATAAAATAGCATATTGATGAATATAAAACATTCAAAATAGATAATATAATAGCATGGAACAATAAAAAATTATAGATATGTTGAAGACGTTTTATGAGGAAACTCACGAGAATTTTGTACTAACTAGCACATGTGCCGGTGCGCTGCAATGGAGAGTTTTTTTGAGAGAAGCAACGATAAAGATAATTGACGTGTCATCCAAAAAAAGGGTCTTCACAATGATAGGCGATAGAGCAAGGAGTTATGGTCTTCTCGTTGGATATGTTTGACACGGAAAATCTTGATAGTGGTGGGGTTGGTCGGCGTGGTGGCGAGCACCCAACTCATGCCTTTTTGCCTCCGAGTCTGTCTCCATCTTTGGGTTGTGCCTGCCAGCTCATTTGGTGGCTACGTGGCAAACTTCGGGACACGGTTGCTTCGACCACTCTATCCTACGACAACATAGCCAGGTCGATTATTAATTGCAGTGCATAAATCTCGTTTTATTAGCATAATTAGGCATGAATGTCCTTACTTTTTAGGGTTTATTCTCTTTGATTATGTAACATCCCAAATTTCCTATTTGGAATGTTTTACAATTATAGCTAAGCATCTATGCATTCTGTTTGAAATTGAGTGCCATTTGGAGTTTCAGAGTTTTGAGTTTTCAAATTTGAATTCAAACTAGGGCAAGTGGGAATCATTTCAAAAACTATGCCTGATAAATACTTGAGCAAAAGTATGAGAGGACTAAACATGACACTCCAAAAATATCAGAGGAAAATAATGCCAAAAGTTTTTGAATTCAAACTTGAGTTTTATTTGAATTTGAAAAAATGAATTTTATAAAGTTTGGATTTTGCCTTTGAAAAATGTTCAAACGATAGGAATATTCCCCGATCATTTTGGTATATATATGTCCTATATAAAATATTTATATTTTATAAGTTATCTCTGTTTTGTTTTTATTAAAAAATAAATTTAAAAAAGGAAACCCCACTCAGCGCCACCAAAGCATCGCCCACCGGCCCTCCAGCGGCCCAATTGCCAAATTTCAATGAGCCACCGAGCTGCCCAGCCAACCGACGAACCCCCGCGCCTGAAACCTTTCGGCTCGGTCGCCGCACCGCTCTCCCTCTCTCTCTCAGCGGACCCCACCCCGCCTTCAACCCCTCGCCCACGCCTCGCCCTTGCCCGCCGATGCCGGATCCCGACGAATCCGGGATCCGATCCTCCCGATCGCCTCCTGCCCAAGCCGAGGCGCCCCCCCTATTTAAACCCTCCCCGCACCCCATTCCCCGCCCCCTCTTGAACCTCTCCTCTCCCCTCACGAGCTCGCGGAGACCCGAGCCACCGCCGCCATTTTCATCGTCGTCGTCGCCCTAGCCTCCCCGAGCCTCGCCCACTCCACCAAACACCCCGTCGTCGCCCAAGCACCACGGACCACTCCGCCGCCTCCCGACGACGGAGCTGTTGACGACTTCGCCACCGAGCCGCCCCCGTCCAACGCCGGTGAGTCGCGGAGATCACCCCGTCTGATCTAACATCTACGGTGTAGATTAGAACACCCCCGAAGGGGTATGTTCTTCTATAAAAAAAACCGGTTCGCTCCGGTTTAGTCCGGTTTAATTTAAGTTAGGGTTTATTTTATTAGATCGGCCCAATTCAGTTTAACCCTAGGGCCCGTTTAGTTATATTACGCTCAGTGCGTAGGTTAGGCCCATTTAGCCTTTTTTTTCTTTATTTTCGTTTTTCTGTTTTAACAGAATAGTTCCAGATTTGAAAAATTCATATCTTTTATTCTGTTTAATATTTTTGAGTGATTCTTTTTTGTTGGTTTTCAAATTTTCTATAGTTTCTGTAGAAAATATATTTAGCTATGTTAAAATTATTTATAATTGCTTTAATTTAGTTTTAGTCAGAATAGTAAATCTGTCATAAAGTGAGTTAGGAAAATTATTTTATATGATTCTTTTGCCCCAACTTTATTTTGACATTACCTAACCATAGGAATTAATTTGGGTATTTTAGGATTATAAAAAATAGTTTTAAACAGAATCTTATTATTCTTAATTAATTAACTAGCTAATGTTTTCCTATTATTTTAATTAGTAAATAAATTTATTTTTCACATGTGATTGATTATTCTAGGATAGTTTCTGTCACTTTAAGGGATGAACTTTTATTTATAATAAATAAAAGTTTTATTTTATTTTTCTTAATAGAAATTGAATTAGGCCTAATAGGAGTTTCATAATAGACTTTAAGTTAATTCTTTTTGCTCCTAATTGCTTAATGCATTCTTTTCTGTTAAGTTAACAAAAACTCATGCTTAGGTTATGTTGAGAAATTTTTTGCTATATAAAACTATTTTTAGTTGTTGCTTGAAGTAGGAAAAACTTGAGTTGGTTGTTCTTTGAGTTTTCCCTTTGGGTTTTGATTTGTTTGTTTGGTGTGTTATGTTACTATGCTATTGTATTATGTGATCCTATACTATATGCTTATTGTGATTATTGTTTGTCTCGGTAGAGTTTCCGGAGTGCGAAGCTTGCTACTACGAGTCTTTAGCTTACGAGGATCATCAGCAAGGCAAGTCTTGATCATGTTATTTCAATACCTATGATTTTTGTGCATTAGAAATTATACCACCCCACCATGCATGCAGTAGTTGAAATTTTGAAGTTACAATCTTGAGTAGTATCATGTGGTAGGATGAACCAATCCCCTTGTTACCATGACCCCGGGACGAAGTAGGTTATTTTGCTATGCTCGTAGACGGGTTTTGGTTGAGTGAATTCATAAGTAAGATGTGAGAGTCAATGATGATGACAACCCCATGAACTACAAGAATCAAGATGGACTTGAATTCACTCATGGGTGGAGGACGGTTGACGGGCACCTGGAGAACCCAGCGGTTGGCGGGATGCATGGAGAAGTGCCATGACATCTTGCGAAAGCTTCACCCAGCCACGAAGAGACGGATGGATGCCCCATTGACCGAAGCTTACTGCAGCCCGCAAGCCATTATGGGCTCTGGCTGGGTCAACCCTAGTTGTGACGCTGGCTGGACGGTACTACGAGATGTAGAAGAACGGTAGGATTGGATGGGTACCGCAGTAGCCGAAGAACTCTTTGGAAGACCCTGTTTCATTCGTCCGTCTTCAAACACCATGAAGTGCGAAGACTTAAAAGGAGGGAATGATTCTTGCGGGTAAAGTGCGCAAACCTCTGCAGAGAGTTAAAGATCTAATCGATTAGCCGTGTCCCCGGTTACGGACAATTTGAGCCTCTGGAACTTGGAAGTATTCGGAAATCTCAACACTAAAACTAATAAATTAATTTGAGGGGTTTATGACTTAATAATTTGGGAATGAGATATTGGTTGGCGGAACCATCTCAATAACTACCAACAATTTGTAGTAATTTGCAAGCAAGTCCACTGTAGTAGGATAAAAATTGGCTTTTCGCAAAGATGATGAAACTTAGAGCCCCACAGCCAAAATGCATATAGTGTTAGCAACTTTATTATTGTTATTCTCTTTATGACTTGCCAGCTTATTCAAAAAGCTGACCTACACGGCTGCAACGTCTTATGTTGCAGAGATTTATTCCGATCAGGAGTGAGGCTACGCTCCGCGCTTGGCGATTGCCCTTTGGAGTCGGATGGACTCGTTTTATCTTCTACGCTTCCGCAGCATTAGTAGTTTATTTCTCATGAGTTGCCCTTGAGCCGAATTTATTCTCTTGTAATAAAGACTCTATATGAGAACCGTGTAATAAATTCAGGTGTGATTGAACTTTGATTATTTCATCGATGTACTGTGAGTACCAGCATGATCTTGGGATGGTACAGACACAGAGATTTGACCGATTTTGGGTCAGGTCGTTACAGATTATTTTAGTGCTCAAGTGCCGATAATTTTGCTCTAATTAAAACCAAACAACATATTCTCTTTTATTGGCATATGCCGACAGTTTCTTTCATTTACACTCAACCAGTAGAGAACGACCATGCACTGCTAACCTATGGCCAGCGCGAATATTTAAGAAAATAATATAGAGTCAGATTAGGAATATATTTTTAAAAAATTGAACATTCAAAAAAATATGAATTGGTGAATATTCTTGGAAATGTGAACAATTTTTTAAATCCCGAACAATTTTCAAAAAATGCAAACAATTATTTTTTGAAAATTCCAATATTTTTGGAAAAACACGAACAAAATTAGAAACATTAATATGTTTTGAGATTCACAAATAATATTTTTTAAAAATGGAAATTGTACAAAAACACAAATATTTTTGAATTTTTGATTTTTAAGGGAACATTAAAAAATATTTAGAAAATGTTTTCTTAGACGAAAGTATTATTTTGGTTTGTGAATATTTCACTAAAACATGAATATTTTAACAAATGCAACATTTATAAAATGTAACTTTTATTAAAAATCTCAAGATTTTTGAAAAACACAAACATTTTCTAAAAATGAGAAAATTTCGAAACAAGATTTTTAAAAGTTTCAAATACTTTTCAAATCAAGAACACCACTTTTGAATTCTGAAAGGCTTTTTGAATATTTGAACAAAATTTGAAATTTTGAATATTTTTGTAAAAATTTCTTGACAGAAAAAAATAAAGATAGAAAAATGGAAAAGGAAATACAAAAAAGAAGGAGAAAGGAAGAGAAAAAAATAAAAATAGAACATCGAAAAAGGGGAAACGGACCGGCCCAATCTTAGGAGCCCTGTGGTTAGTTTCAACTATTTATCGCTTGATGCAAGAAGTAAGCTCTTCCCAACTGCGTGGGCAATAATAAATGGGCTGGCTTTGTTGGGCTGGAGCACGTGCGGCCCAATTACGGAATTCTGGACAAACATTTGTTCTTTTCTAGCGGATTGACGCACAAAAGTTTAGTACCACCTCGGATAGAAAAAAAATCTTCTTGATAGTGAACGGATGAAAAATTTGGAGAAACACACGTTGCTTTTTTAGTAAGGTATAGAATCACAAGAGAGAGAGAGAGAGAGAGAGAGAGAGAGAGAGGATGCCATCTAGCTACTGCTATGGGCCCTAAGGTCATGTGGAAACTACTCACACATGGTCATGGTGGCTACTCACACAATGACTCCATTCTCGAAAACTATCTACTCCAACCCTCTTAAAAAAGTTCACTTTAATGAGACCAAAAAGGGATTTTATAGTACGAGGAAAGCATGTAGACAATATTAAAAAGTGAAACATAAACGTCAATTAGATGAAGAAGGAAATACAAATCAGAAGAAAAGTGAAAAGGAAAAATAATAAATAGAATGAAAAAGAACATAAAGGAAATCGGCAGATGGGTCAGGCCATCACTGTGCGACACTCAATCTGGTCTGTTTAGTCCCACCTCGCTAGCGAGAGAGGCGGAGGTGGGAGAGCTGGTGTATATAACTAGCCCATGGAGCACCGTGCAACTTAAATACCTAGACGGGTTTACGATGATCAAGAAGGGTCATGGCCTAGATCAACGGCTCACATTGCACTTGGCGAGCATGTTGGTCTATCATCTCCCAATTGGGAGAATGGACGCCAAAATTTATGGTAGAGGGGTATGCGCCAGCGACCCCCCGCCAATCCATCAAAATTAAACTTTAGAATGTCATTATTGCAGCTATGCACATTTTGCAAGTTGCTTCTACTTGGTCAAGCAAGTATACATGGTATTTTTTTTGCTATTAATAGTTTTGCAATGCCAAGAATTTCCAAAACATACAACTCTATGTGAGTGTAGCCACATGAATTTTGTAGCCAGCCAATATTTCGGCCAATACCAAACTTTAACACTAAACCAAGCAAGTTTTCAATGGTATATCGAATAGCGGTATTACAAATCTGACTTGATTCACCATATTCCTTGCGAAGAAATCTTCAAAACAAGGCAAGGCCATAGACTGTGATAAATAGGTAGTTAGCTTAATCATGGGCTTGCGATGTGACCAGTAACTTACGGATGCAATACCATTCTTCAGCTAGGCAACGTTAAGCTAAAAAGGCAACGAGACTATGAAGAGTATAATTTGTTCCACAAGAAAAAAGAGGTTTTTATTCCGATTCTTGCGAAGATCGAACAATCTGTAGTCAAATTATTTGGCAATTAGCGAATAAAGTTCATGCTTTTCAAATAGGTGGACCATTGATGGAGTTGAATGACGGAGGACATGACACACTCCTGTCCTCTCAATGTGACTGAAATATGGCGTCCCGCGTCACACGGGCTTCCACCACCACCAACCACCCCCACATAAAACCACACATGAAAATACTCCACTAATCCAGCGCTCCTCCTCCAAAGCACTTCTCCACCGTTCCTCCCACTCTCAAAAGAACCCCCTTTCTCATTTCTTTTCAAAATCATCGCACAACACGCGCGTCGGCCCCTTGGAGCCATTCCAAATCCCTCACCGCCCTCTCCCTCCTCCTTGTTCCCCAATTCTCGGATTCTGAGCCCCTCCTGCTGCTCGCTATGACACGTGCCCACCCAATGTTTGACCGAAATCCGGCCAGGCGGCAGAGAAGATGTATGCGGTGAAGGGCAGCGTGCGGTTGGAGGTGGTGCATTTCGACAAGATCACGACGCATCTCAAGAAGCTTGCATACGGCCTCAACCAGAACCACTACGACCCCGCGCTCGTCGCGTAGAAGGCCTGCACCGACATCTACAGGGGCATCACCACCTCCAAGCTCGACAAAATCGTCGCCAAGGTCGCCGCCGCCATGAGTGCTTCCAACCCGACACGCCCCGGTAACCCAATCCCCTCTCCTCGACTTGTCCCGGCTGTGTGGCGGTCGTCAAGCGTCTTGTACACTCAACAGAGGCGGTGTGTCGCGAGATGGCGTGCTCTGCAGAACTGGACGGAAGTTGGGGGCCACCCTCATGACGGCGCTTGACATTGGTGGCGGCGACCACTTCTTCACCAGAGTGTGTGGAGTCGCGCATGCGGGGGGGCCGGGGGGGTGGACGAAACGCCCCCAAGCACAAGGGAGGCAGGATACAAGTCGAGGATGTACTCACTACACGAATTTGTGGTGGTTACTGCGCGCGGCAGGAAGATCGATGGGGGCATGATGCATCCCTATAAGATCCAACGTTGTCCGGGGGAGAGGAACCAGGAGGCCCAGTCACAAGTTTCCTCAGCTTGCCTCTAAAATTGCCTTACGGGCGCTCCCAATGGATCCATTCTCAAAGGATGTCTGCTCCAACCTCATCAAAACTAAATTCACTTTAATGACACCAACAAGGGATTTTTTTTATAGTAAAAGTATGAGAAAAAACATGTAGACAATATTAAAAAGTGAACTGTAAACGCCAATTAGATGAAAAGAAGAAAATACAAATGAGAAGAAAAGTGAAAAGGAAAATAATAAATTGAAAAGTAAGAAAAGAAGAAACAAACAAACATAAAAATACGAAACATGGGTCGGGCCATAACCGTAGGATGCTCTGAGGCGGGGGGTGAGAGAGCCGGTGTATATACCTAGCCCACAAGGCATCATTGCAACATACATACCTGGACTGGGTTTATGACAGATCAAGGAGGGGCGTGGCCTATATCAACGACTGACATTGCACTTGGTGAGAGTGTTGGTCTGTCATCTCCCCAATTGGGAGAATGGATGTCAAAATTTATGGTAGAGAGGTATGCACTCGCGCATCCCATGCTAATCCATAAATTTTAAATGTTAGAATTTGATCGTTGTAGCTATATGCATGTTTTGCAAGTTGCTTCTACTTGGTCAAGCAAGTATACATGGTATTTTTTTGCTATTAAAAGTTTGGCAAGGCCAAGAATTTCCAAAGTAGACAAGTTCTATGTGAGTGTGGCCACTTGAATTTTCTGGCCAACCAATTAGTAGCCTATATTTGGGCCAATTCCAAACATTGGCATGCCAAAATTTAACACTAGACCAAGCATGTTTTCAATGGTATAACGAATATTGATACTAAAAACCTAATTTCGGTCACCTTGTTCCTGCGACAAAATCTTGAAAATAGGGCAAGACCCTAGACTGTTATAATAGGTGGTTAGACTAATCATGGGCTTGCGGTGTGACACGTAACTTACGGAAAGCAATTCGATCTTCAATAAGCAATGTTCACTCAAAAGAAAAACTAGGCAACAAGAAGTGTGAAGAGTAGAATTTGTTCCACAAAATAAGACTTTGTTCCGATTGTCGAAAAGACCAAATAACACTTTGTCAAATTCGCAGGAAAACAACGAATGAAATTCATGCTTTTCAAACAGGGCCGATGATACGTCCATTTTGCATCATGCTTTTATATCGATATTTATTGCATTATGGGCTGTTTTTACACATTATATCTCAATACTTATGGTTATTCTCTCTTATTTTACAAGGTTTACAATGAAGAGGGGGAATGCCGACAGCTGGAATTCTAGCTGGAAAAGGAGCAAACGTTGGAAACCTATTCTGCACAGCTCCAAAAGTCCTGAAACTCCACGAAACAACTTTTGGGATTTAATAAGAATTTCTGAGCGAAAGAAATACACCAGGGGGCCAACACCCTGTCCAGGAGACAGGAGGGCGCGCCCCCTATCTCCTGGGCCCCCTGGTGGGCCTCCGGTGTCCCTCTTCTGCTATATCATCGCTTTTACCCTGGAAAAAATCGTGGGCAAGCTTACGGGACGAAACTCCGCCGCCACGAGGTGGAACCTTGGCGGAATCAATCTAGGGCTCGACACTTCCCTCCGGGAGGGGGAAATCATCACCAACATCATCACCAACGATCCTCTCATCGGGAGGGGGTCAATCTCCATCAACATTTCACCAGCACCATCTCCTCTCAAAACCCTAGTTCATCTCTTGTATCCAATCTTGTATCAAAACCACAAATTGGTACCTGTGGGTTGCTAGTAGTGTTGATTACTCCTTGTAGTTGATGCTAATTGGTTTAGTTGGTGGAAGATCATATGTTCAGATCCTTTATGCATATTATTACTCCTCTGATTATGAATATGAATATGCTTTGTGAGTAGTTACGTTTGCTCCTGAGGACATGGGTGAAGTCTTGCTATTAGTAGTCATGTGAATTTGGTTTTCGTTCGATATTTTGATGAGATGTATGTTGTCTTTTCCTCTAGTGGTGTTATGTGAACGTCGACTACATGACACTTCACCATTATTTGGGCCTAGAGGAAGGCATGGGGAAGTAATAAGTAGATGATGGGTTGCTAGAGTGACAGAAGCTTAAACCCTAGTTTATGTGTTGCTTCGTTAGGGGTTGATATGGATCCTTATGTTTAATGTTGTGGTTAGGTTTACCTTAATACTTCTTTTGTAGTTGCAGATGCTTGCAATAGGGGTTAATCATAAGTGGGATGCTTGTCCAAGTAAGGGCAGTATCCAGGTACCGGTCCACCCACATATCAAATTATCAAAGTACCGAACGCGAATCATATGAACGTGATGAAAACTAGCTTGACGATAATTCCCAATGTGTCCTCTGGAGCTCCTTTCTCATTATTAGAAATTGTTTAGGCTTATCCTTTGCAACATAAAGGATTGGGCCACCTTGCTGCACTTTATTTACTTTATTTACTTGTTACTCGTTACCATTTATCTTATCACAAAACTATCTATTACCTACTATTTCAGTGCTTGCAGAGAAAACCTTACCGAAAACCGCTTATCATTTCCTTCTGCTCCTCGTTGGGTTCGACACTCTTATTGAAAGGACTACGATTGATCCCCTACACTTGTGGGTCATCAAGACTCTTTTAAGCGCCGCTGCGGGGAGGGTAGCGCTTTTGGTGAGTGGAACTTGGTAAGGAAACATTTATATAGTGTGCTGAAATTTTCATTACTTGTCACTATGGAAACTAATACTTTGAGGGGTTTGTTTGGGGTATCTTCACCCCAACCAGAAGAGCAAAGAGTTGCTCCTCAACCTACTGAACTTTATGAAAATATTTAATTTGAGATTCCTTCGAGTATGATAGAGAAACTGCTAGCTAATCCATGTGCAGGAGACGGAACATTGCATCCCGATTTACACCTTATCTTCGTGGATGAAGTTTGTGGATTATTTAAGCTTGCAGGTATTCCCGATGATGTTGTCAAAAGGAAGGTCTTCCCTTTATCTTTGAAGGGAGATGCATTGACATGGTATAGGCTATGTGATGATACGGGATCTTGGAATTATAAGAGATTGAAGTTGGAATTTCACCAGAAGTTCTATCCTATGCATCTTGTTCATCGTGATCGTAATTACATATATAATTTCTGGCCTCACGAAGGAGAAAGCATCTCTCAAGCTTGGGGGAGGCTTAATTCAATGTTATATTCATGCCCCAATCATGAGCTCTCTCGGGAAATCACTAGTGCAAAACCGGCCTTTAGTGTCGGTTCGTGACGGCCTTTAGTGCCGGTTCGCCAACCGGCACTAAAGAGTGGGGACTAAAGGTCCCCCCCCTTTAGTACCGGTTCGTCACGAACCGGCGCTAAAGTGCAAACACGTGGAACGAGCCAGGCCCGAGTGCGCGTAGGTCTTTAGTACCGGTTGGTAACACCAACCGGTACTAAATGTTTGGGTGTTTTTTTTAATTTTTGCTTTAATTTTGTGTTTTCAATTTGGCTTTATTTTCCATTTAATTCTTTTTTATTTGCTGGTATTTCACGATACTACAAATTGTACATGTTATGCATATATATAAATAGATTTTCTCGTACGTAGAACCGCATATATATATATAATATATATCATTGAATGTCTCACAGCCAACACCATTAACTATTCACACATACACATGTATATACATATACAATTTCTCCTACATGTTGCCTTGGTGCCTTCGGAGCATGCACGATGACAAGTGGTTCATGGGGGGCGGCAGCGGGTAATAGTATTCTCCTTTGGGATCTATGACCTGGTCGAGCAAAAATCCGGCTATTTCTCTTGAAGTGCTAGTATGCGCCTCGGTAGGAGCTTATCCCGCACCTCTCTGAACTGTTAAGAAGGAGATCAATATGCATGTGTATTAGTTGTGTTACAAGATATCAATAATGGTGTGAATAGAGTTCGACAACGCACCCATTCCTGTCTTTGAGATCTGCTCCTTTCGGACGCCATCATGCAAATGTTCTCGCAAACGTAGAATGCACACAGATCATTCCCCGGCGCCTCCTTCAGGGCCTTTACGAGAATGAAATTGAATCAGATAATGATTAATCAAGCATGATAATTAATTAATGGTATTGAAACAAGAATTAAAGAGATGGCTAGCTAGCTAGTACTACTTAATTACTTACCCTTGGTCGATGCCAAAACAACTTTTTTGGCCAATTTCCTGGAGTCACCTTGATGAACTTTGCCCAAGCCCTGCCCGCCGGCAAAGAAAATCAATAAAGGGGTTATTAAATAGTTCATATCAAGAAATGACGAACTAATAATAGGCCGAGATATAGTTAATAATGATTGAAATTACCTGTTGACTATCCCCTTCATGATGGTGTAGTCTTTATCTTCTTTAAGTAGCGAGTCGAATACTTCGACTGTTGCTTTGTCAACTTTAATGACTAACAAGATACAGTGGAAACCACATGCACACACGTTTGCATGTCTTAATTAAGCAGGCATGTGCATAAAATTAATCAACTATATATCGTAAACCGTATACACTTAGTTATTAACATCTAGCTAGCTAGTAAGCAAAAACAGAATTTGTATTAACTCACGTGAAGTTATAAGGAAGTAGTATATCTTCATTGGTATTGAGGCACTTCAAGAACTCTAGCATGCTTTCCTCTACACCTGCTTTAGAAGTTGCAAGATTCCATGTGTACTCATTAATGGTATTTGGGTCAATGAACCCAATGCCACAGCGTCCAGATTTTTTCATTTCATACATCTTCATCCTGAATATAATACCACAGAAAAGAATATATAGTGAGGATAATTACATGTAATGATTGATCAAAAATTACAGAAAGAAATCACTTACAAACAATAGCAACTGACGAGAGATTTGTCGAGTGCGTTTTGATTGTATAACTGATATAGTTCTGAATACTCAACGCACAGAGCTTTCTCATGGTAGTAATGCTCCTTCTTGACATTCACCATGAGGGACTCTCGATTGGAAATCTTGGTAATGTTCATGTACCATTGATGCAATTCATACATTCTCGTTGGGAGGTTCTTGACCTTGTCTGGGTGGACCAAAGGTTCGCCCCGGGCATATTTCCATTTTACTTCCTCCTCTCTAAGCGGAAACATGGGCTCAATTTCGAGGAGTTGTCCAACAGAGATCTTGAGCATTTCAGCCTGCATTATATGCTCCTCCATTATTACCACATCGCCTAGCTGGGGAACTTTAACGGTTTGCCCACAATAATATTGGGCGCGTGGCCTCCTCTCATGTGTTGTTGTTGGCACAACAAGCGGGGAGATCGATTGCGCCGCCTGTTCTCCCAGCTGGGGAACGGTTTTCCCGTATTTTTTGCCCGCTGCTTGTTGGCTCGAGCTCGAGCTCGCTTCCTTCTTTAGCCTTTCTCGATGTAGTTTCCTGATTTGGCGCTCATAGTCCGAGTCAACAGGCTTGGGAGCTGGTTCTCTAGCCATTTTAATGAAGTGGTCAATTACTTTCTCAGGCACTTTCTGTTGGAAATATGCCCTAGAGGCAATAATAAATTAGTTATTATTATATTTACTTGTTCATGATAATCGTTTATTATCCATGCTATAATTGTATTGATAGGAAACTCAGATACATGTGTGGGTACATAGACAACACCATGTCCCTAGTAAGCCTCTAGTTGACTAGCTCGTTGATCAATAGATGGTTACAGCTTCTGACCATGGACATTGGATGTCGCTGATAACGGGATCACATCATTAGCGTAATGATGTGATGGACAAGACCCAATCCTAAGCCTAGCACAAAGATCGTAGTTCAGATGCTAAAGCTTTTCTAATGTCAAGTATCTTTTCCTTAGACCATGAGATTGTGCAACTCCGGATACCGTAGGAATGCTTTGGTGTACCAAACGTCACAACGAATCGGGTGGCTATAAAGGTGCACTACGGTATCTCCGAAAGTGTCTGCTTGGGTTTGCACGAATCGAGACTGGATTTGTCACTCCGTAAACGGAGAGGTATCTCTGGCCCACTCGGTAGGACATCATCAATGTACACAATGTGACCAAGGGGTTGATCACGGGATGATGTGTTACGGAACGAGTAAAGAGACTTGCCGTAACGAGATTGAACAAGGTATCGGTATACCGACGATCGAATCTCGGCAAGTACAATACCGTTAGACAAAGGGAATTGTATACGGGTCGATTGAGTCCTTGACATCGTGGTTCATCCGATGAGATCATCGTGGAACATGTGGAGCCAACATGGGTATCCAGATCCCGTTGTTGGTTATTGACCGGAGAACGCCTCGGTCATGTTCAGATGATTCCCGAACCCGTAGGGTCTACACACTTAAGGTTCGATGACGCTAGGGTTATAAAGGAAGTTTGTATGTGGTTACCGAATGTTGTTCGGAGTCCCGGATGAGATCCCGGATGTCGCGAGGAGTTCCGGAATGGTCCGGAGGTAAATATTTATATATGGGAAGTCCTGTTTTGGTCACCGGAAAAGTTTCGGGTTTTATCGGTAACGTACCGGGACCACCGGGAGGGTCCCGGGGGTCCGCCAAGTGGGGCCACCGGCCCCGGAGGGCTGCATGGGCCAAGTGTGGGAGGGGACCAGCCCCAGGTGGGCTGGTGCACCCCCCCCCCCCACAAGGGCCCAAGGCACCTAGGGTTGGGGAGGGGGCGCACCCACCTAACTTGGGGGCAAGTTTCCCCTCTCCCCCCCCCTTGGCCGCCACCCTAGATGGGATTGGGGGCAGCCGCACCGCTTGGGGTGGAAACCTTAGAGGGGGCGCACCCCCTCCCTCTCCCCTATATATAGTTGAGGTCTTGAGGGCTGTCAACACATGAGTTTGACATCTCCTTGGCGCAGCCCTACCTCTCTCCCTTCTCCTCTCCCGCGGTGCTTGGCGAAGCCCTGCAGGATTGCCATGCTCCTCCACCACCACCACGCCGTTGTGCTGCTGCTGGACGGAGTCTTTCTCAACCTCTCCCTCTCTCCTTGCTGGATCAAGGCGTGGGAGACGTCACCGGGCTATACGTGTGTTGAACGCGGAGGTGCCGTCTGCTCGCACTAGGATCTCCGGTGATTTGGATCACGACGAGTCGACTCCTTCAACCCCGTTCTCTTGAACGCTTCCGCTTAGCGATCTACAAGGGTATGTAGATGCACTCTCCTTCCCTCGCTGCTAGTTTCTCCATAGATAGATCTTGGTGACACGAGGAAAATTTTGAATTTCTGCCACGCTCCCCAACAAAGGCATCATGAGCTAGGTCTATTGCGTAGATTCTTTGCACGAGTAGAACACAAAGTAGTTGTGGGCGTTGATTTTGTTCAATATGCTTACCGTTACTAGTCCAATCTTGTTTCGACGGTATTGTGGGATGAAGCGGCCCGGACCGACCTTACACGTACACTTACGTGAGACAGGTTCCACCGACTGACATGCACTTGGTGCATAAGGTGGCTAGCGGGTGCCAGTCTCTCCCACTTTAGTCGGACCAGATTCGATGAAAAGGGTCCTTATGAAGGGTAAATAGCAATTGACATATCACGTTGTGGTTTTGCGTAAGTAAGAAATGTTCTTGCTAGAAACCCATAGCAGCCACGTAAAACATGCAAACAACAATTAGAGGACGTCTAACTTGTTTTTGCAGGGTATGCTATGTGATGTGATATGGCCAAGAAGAATGTGATGAATGATATGTGATGTATGAGATTGATCATGTTCTTGTAATACGAATCACGACTTGCATGTCGATGAGTATGACAACCGGCAGGAGCCATAGGAGTTGTCTTTATTTATTGTATGACCTGCGTGTCATTGAACAACGCATGTAATTACTTTACTTTATTGCTAACCGGTAGCCATAGTAGTAGAAGTAATAAGTTGGCGAGACAACTTCATGGAGACACGATGATGGAGATCATGGTGTCATGCCGGTGATGATGATGATCATGGAGCCCCGAAGATGGAGATCAAAGGAGCAAAATGATATTGGCCATATCATGTCACTATTTGATTGCATGTGATGTTTATCATGTTTATGCATCTTATTTGCTTAGAATGACGGTAGTAAATAAGATGATCCTCATTAAAATTTCAAGAAAGTGTTCCCCTAATTGTGCACCGCTATGAAGTTCGCTGCTTCAAGCACCACGTGATGATCAGGTGTGATAGATTCTTACGTTCACATACAACGGGTGTAAGCCAGATTTACACACGCGAAACACTTAGGTTGACTTGACGAGCCTAGCATGTACAGACATGGCCTCGGAACACAAGAGACCGAAAGGTCGAGCATGAGTCGATAGTAGATACGATCAACATGAAGATGTTCACCGATGATGACTAGTCCGTCTCACGTGATGATCGGACACGGCCTAGTTGACTCGGATCATGTAATCACTTAGATGACTAGAGGGATGTCTATCTGAGTGGGAGTTCATAAGATGAACTTAATTATCCTGAACATAGTCAAAAGATCTTTGCAAATTATGTCGTAGCTCGCGCTTTAGTTCCACTATTTAGATATGTTCCTAGAGAAAATATAGTTGAAAGTTGACAGAGCGATTATGCGGACAGAAGAAAGCTTATGTCCTTAATGCACCGCCAGTGTGTTGAACCCCAAACGTCCGCCTGTGGATGTTGCGAACATCGACATACACGCTTTGATAACTACGTGATAGTTCAGTTAAACGGTTTAGAGTTGAGGCACCAAAGACATTTTCAAACGTCATGAACATATGAGATGTTTCGAGGGCTGAAATTGGGATTTCAGGCTCGTGCTCACGCCAAGAGGTATAAGACCTCCGACGATTTTCTTAGCCTGCAAACTAAGGGAGAAAAGCTCAATCGTTGAGCTTGTGCTCAGATTGTCCGAGTGCAACAATCACTTGAATCGAGGGAGTTGATCTTCCAGCTTGAGATAGTGATGTTTCTCCAAAGTCATTGCTACCAAGCTGCTAGAGCTTCGTGATGAACTATAACAAATCAGGGATAGATATGATGATCCTTGAGATATTCACGATGTTTGACACCGCGAAAGTAGAAATCAAGAAGGAGCATCAATTGTTGATGGTTAGTGAAACCACTAGTTTCAAGAAGGGCAAGGGCAAGAAGGGGTACTTCATGAAACGGCAAATCAGTTGTTGCTCCAAAGGAAGAAACCCAAGGTTGAACCCAAACCCGAGACTAAGTGCTTCTGTAATAAGGGGAACAGCCACTGGAGCAGAATTACCCTAGATACATGGTAGATAAGAAGGCTGGCAAGGTTGATAGAAGTATGTTGGATATACATTATGTTAATGTGTACTTTACTAGTACTCCTAGTAGCACCAGGGTATTAGATACCGGTTCGGTTGCTATGTGTTAGTAACTCAAAATAAAAGCTACGGAATAAACGGAGACTAGCTAAAGGTGAGCTGACGATATGTCTTGGAAGTGTTTCCAAGGTTGATGTGATCAAGCATCGCACGCTCCCTCTACCATCGAGATTGGTGTTAAACCTAAATAATTGTTATTTGGTGTTTGACTTGAGCATAGGCATGATTGGATTATGTCTGTCGCAATACGGTTATTTATTTAAGGAGAATAATGGTTACTCTGTTTATTTGAATAATACCTTCAATGGTCTTACACCTAAAAGGAATGGTTTATTGAATCTCGATCGTAGTGATACACATTTTCATGCCAAAAGATATAAGATAGTAATGATAGTACCACTTACTTGTGGCACTGCCATGTAAGTCATATTGGTGTAAAACGCATGAAGAAGCTCCATGTAGATGGATCTTTAGACTCACTCGTTTTTGAAAAGTTTGAGACATGCAAACCATGTCTATTGGTGTATACACATGAAGAAACTCCATGCAGATGGATCGTTTGGACTCACTTGATTTTGAATCACTTGAGATATGCAAATCATACCACATAGGCAAGATGACCTAAAAGCCTCGCTTTTGGAAGATGGAACAAGATAGCAACTTGTTGGAAGTAACACATTTTGATGTGTGCAGTCCAATGAGTGTTGAGGCATGCAGTGAATATCGTTATGTTCTTACTTCACGGATGATTTAAGTAGATACTGAGTATATTTACTTGATGAAACACAAGTCTGAATTATTGAATGGTTCAAGTAATTTCAGAGTGAAGTTGAATATCATTGTGACAAGAGGATAAAATGTCTATGATATGATCATAGAGATGAGTATCTGAGTTACGAGCTTTGGCACGCAATTAAGACATTGTGGAAATGTTTCACAATTAATACCGCCTGGAACACCATAGGGTGATGGTGTGTCCGAACATCATAGTGGCACCCTATTAGATATGGTGCGTACCATGATGTCTCTTATCGAATTACCACTATCGTTCATGGGTTAGGCATTAGAGAAAACCGCACTCACTTTAATAGGGCACCACGTAATTCCGTTGAGATGACACCGTTTGAACTATGGTTTGGAGAAACCTAAGTTGTCGTTTCTTAAAAGTTTGGGGCTGCGACGCTTATGTGAAAAAGTTTCATCGTGATAAGCTCGAACCCAAAACGGATATAAATCTTCATAGGATACCCAAAATGGTTGGGTATACCTCCTATCTCAGATCCGGAAGCAAAAGTAATTGTTTCTAGAAACAGGTCCTTTCTCGAGGAAAAGTTTCTCTCGAAAGAATTGAGTGGGAGGATGGTGGAGACTTGATGAGGTTATTGAACCGTCACTTCAACTAGTGTGTAGCAGGGCACAGGAAGTTGTTCCTGTGGCGCCTACACCATTGAAGTAGAAGATTATGATAGTGATCATGAAGTTTCGGATCAAGTCACTACCGTACCTCGTAGGGTGACAAGGATGCGTACTACTTCAGAGTGGTACGCAATCCTGTCTTAGAGGTCATGTTGCTAGACAACAATGAACCTACGAGCTATGGAGAAGCAATGGTGGCCCATATTCCAACAAATGGTTAGAAGCCATGAAATCCGAGATAGGATCCATGTATCAGAACAAAGCATGGACTTTGGTGGACTTGCCCGATGATCGGCAAGCCATTGAGATAAATGGATCTTTAAGAAGAAGACGGACATGGACGGTAATGTCACCGTCTATGAAGCTCGACTTGTGGCGAAGAGTTTTTCACAAGTTCAAGGAGTTGACTACGATGAGATTTTCTCATCCGTAGCGATGCTTAAGTCCGTCGGAATCATGTTAGCATTAGCTGCATTTATGAAATCTGGCAGATGGATGTCAAAACGAGTTTCCTTATCAGTCTTCGTAAGGAAAGGTTGTATGTGATACAATCAGAAAGTTTTTGTCGATCCTAAGGATGCTAAAAGGTATGCTGGCTCCAGCGATCCTTCTAAGGACTGGAGTAAGCATCTCGGAGTTGGAATGTGCGCTTTGATGAGATGATCAAAGATTTTGGGTTTATACAAAGTTCATGAGAGACTTGTATTTCCAAAGAAGTGAGTGGGAGCACTATAGAATTTCTGATGAGTATATGTTGTTGACATATTGTTGATCAGAAATGATGTAGAATTTCTAGAAAGCATATAGGTTTATTTCAAAGGTGTTTTTCAATAGAAAACCTGGATTAACCTACTTGAACATTGAGCATCAAGATCTATGAGGATAGATCAAAAACGCTTAATGGTACTTTCAAATGAGCATATACCTTGACATGATCTTGAAGGTGTTCAAGATGGATCAGTCAAAGAAGGATTTCTTTCCTGAGATGTAAGGTATGAAGTTAAGACTTAAAGCTCGACCGCGGTAGAAAAGAGTGAAAGGATGAAGGTCGTCCCCTATGCCTTCGACGTAGGCTCTACAGTATGCTATGCTGTGTACGCACCTGATGTGTGCCTTGCTACATATCTGGCAAGAGGTTACAAAGGTGATCAAGGAGTGGATCACCAGATAGCGATCAAAATTATCCTTAGAGGAATAAGGATATGTTTCTCGATTATGGAGGTGATAAAGAGTTCGACGTAAAGGGTTACGTCGACGCAAGCTTTAACACCTATCTGAATGACTCTGAGTAGCAAACCGGATACGTATAGTGGAGCAACCATTTGGAATAACTCCAAGTGGAGCGTAGAAGCAGCATTTACAATATGACCTAGAGATTTGCGAAGTACATACGGATCTGAATGTTGCAGACCCGTTGACTAAAACCTCTCTTACAAGCAAAACATGATCAAACCCCAGAACTCATTGAGTCTTAATCACATGACGATGTAAACTAGTTTAGTGACACTAGTAAAATCTTTGGATGTTGGTCACATGGTGATGTGACCTGTGAGTGTTAATCACATGGCGATGCGAACTAGATTATTGACTCTAGTGCAAGTGGGAGACTGTTGGAAATATGCCCTAGAGGCAATAATAAATTAGTTAATATTATATTTCCTTGTTCATGATAATCGTTTATTATCCATGCTATTGATGTATTGATAGGAAACTCAGATACATGTGCGGGTACATAGACAACACCATGTCCCTAGTAAGCCTCTAGTTGACTAGCTCGTTGATCAATAGATGGTTACGCTTCTCGACCATGGACATTGGATGTCGTTGATAACGGGATCACGCCATTAGCGAGAATGATGTGATGGACAAGACCCAATCCTAAGCCTAGCACAAAGATCGTGTAGTTCGTATGCTAAAGTTTTTCTAATGTGAAGTATATTTTCCTTAGACCATGAGATTGTGCAACTCCCGGATACCGTAGGTATGCTTTGGGTGTACCAAACGTCACAACGTAACTGGGTGGCTATAAAGGTGCACTACAGGTATCTCCGAAAGTGTCTGTTGGGTTGGCACGAATCGAGACTTGGATTTGTCACTCTGTGTAAACGAAGAGGTATCTCTGGGCCCACTCGGTAGGACATCATCAATGTGCACAATGTGACCAAGGGGTTGATCACGGGATGATGTGTTACGGAACGAGTAAAGAGATTTGCTGTTAACGAGATTGAACAAGGTATCAGTATACCGACGATCGAATCTCGGGCAAGTACAATACCGTTAGACAAAGGGAATTGTATACGGGATCGATTGAGTCCTTGACATCGTGGTTCATCCGATGAGATCATCGTGGAACATGTGGGAGCCAACATGGGTATCCAGATCCGCTGTTGGTTATTGACCGAGAACGCCTCGGTCATGTGCAGATGATTCCTGAACCCGTAGGGTCTACACACTTAAGGTTCGATGACGCTAGGGTTATAAGGAAGTTTGTATGTGGTTACCGAATGTTGTTCGGAGTCCCGGATGAGATCCCAGACGTCGCGAGGAGTTCCGGAATGGTCCGGAGTTAAAGATTTATATATGGGAAGTCCTGTTTTGGTCACCGGAAAAGTTTCGGGTTTTATCGGTAACATACCGGGACCACCGGGAGGGTCCCGGGGGTCCACCAAGTTGGGCCACCGGCCCCGGAGGGCTGCATGGGCCAAGTGTGGGAGGGGACCAGCCCCAGGTGGGCTGGTGCGCCCATGAGGGCCCAAGGCGCCTAGGGTTGGGGAGGGGCGCCCACCTAACTTGGGGGCAAGTTTCCCTCTCCCCCTTGGCCGCCACCCTAGATGGGATTGGGGCAGCCGCACCTTGGGTGGAAACCCTAGAGGGGCACACCCCTCCTTCTCCCTATATATAGTTGAGGTCTTGAGGGCTGCCAACACATGAGTTTGACCTCTCCTTGGCGCAGCCCTACCTCTCTCCTTCTCCTGCTCATGGTGCTTGGCGAAGCCTGCGCAGATTGCCACGCCTCCACCACCACCACCACGCCGTTGTGCTGCTGCTGGACGGAGTCTTCCTCAACCTCTCCTCTCTCGCTAGCTGGATCAAGGCGTGGGAGACGCCACCGGGCTGTACGTGTGTTGAACGCGGAGGTGCCGTCCGCTCGGCACTAGGATCTCCGTGATTTGGATCACGACGAGCACGACTCCTTCAACCCCGTTCTCTTGAACGCTTCCGCTTAGCGATCTACAAGGGTATGTAGATGCACTCTCCTTCCCCTCGTTGCTAGTTTCTCCATAGATAGATCTTGGTGACACGTAGGAAAATTTTGAATTTCTGCTACGTTCCCCAACACTTTCTCCTTTGGAGGCGATGTCGGTTTCGGTCCAAAATGGGCGTCCACTTGGGCCTGCACTATGGCTGCGTTTTGCTCCTTAGTCACGTCGTAAGGCCTCTGAGCAAGAGGAGCGAGGCTTGGACCATATTTACATCGCTTGTCTCCGCCTGTACTTCCTGAACTACCTCGACTCGTTCAGCTATGCACCATAGCTGCGGCATGTCTCTTCTGCGATTGCTGAGACGGCGGAGACGGCTGATGTGGCTGAGTTGGACCAGGAGAATTGTCCTGACGATGTGCCGGACTTGAAGTAGGAGGTGTGTCCTGACATGGTGCCGGACTTGAAACCGGAGAAGTGGCATGACGCTGTGCCGGACTTGAAACCGGAGGAGTCAGCTCACGCGTTCGGGGACTTGGAGGAGGTGGCGGACTTCGAGGAGGAGTCGGCTCACGCGTTCGTGGACTTGAGGAGCGGAGTCTGCTGACTCGGTGGCGGAGTCGGCAGACGACGCGTGTCGTTGGACTTCAAAGATGATGCAATCCTTTCTCCATAGGATGATACGATGTATGGCCTCTCCCGTGTGCGCGTCTTCACCTCCGGGAAAGTCAAGTCAGTAGCCCCAATATGGGTCCACCACTTCATTAACCATGACACGAGCATAGCCCTCTTGAATCGGGATGCAATGGAAGGTTGCTTCGGGGTAATGGAAAAGCAACGCCGTCCGCCACCTTCATGGATATGTTCTTCATTTTGGAGTGTAGCTCACGATTAGTGTTCTCTATGATGTCATCCACAGGTATGTATCCAGCAATGTGTCGCCTGGCAGAACCAATGCTGCTTCTCGGCATGGATGGGACGGTGCTATCCAATGCTGGACGATCATCCGCTTGTTGCTGCCGCTGCTTTGAGACCCCTTTCCGGCTAAGTGAGTCGATCTGCTGCTGCTGCTGCTAGAATTTGAGTGCAGTCCGCGTGCCTTGCTTCTAGGCCTTGAAGGTGTTCTGCGCCCCGCTTCCTCTGCTCCTCCTCCAGCTTCCTTTTCTTCTCCTCCTCCATATTCCTTCTTGCACGGGTCCTGTAGTCCTCGCTCCATTCTGAAAAGCCCTCATACCAAGGAATAACGCCTTGCCTCGTGTTCTTCCCGGTGTTCAGGCTTTCCAGAACCTACGCAGAAGCTCGTCGTTCTCTCTGTTGGGCGTGAACACCCCTTTCGAGCTTCTTCTATTGCGTCAATTCTTTTTTGTTCGCTCCTTTAGACTTGCCTTCCGCGAAACTTCGCTTTGTCTTGGTTCAACGCCCCCATCCGCATAGAACCAAGTTCTGCACTGGGGGCAGTTCCTAGTAACCGTGTGACCCTGCATCCTCCATCTCTTGCTCAGACTTATCCCACTTAGGCAATCCCACCACAGAGCCACCTGGACCCAGCCTATGGAAATGCGTCTTTTTTATGGCATTTGCCTTGTTTTTCATCGACCGCCCTTAGCTAATTCTGAATCCTTGAAGGTCACGAAATCGTCCCAAGTGCTCTCTTTGCTTCTCCAAAGTTCCGTGAATTCTGAGTCTTCCTTTCATTAGCGAGGTAGTTGGCCCATACAGTTTTCTTGTGGGTGTTGAATGCAATTGCCATCTTCTTAAGAGCAGCGCCTTGACTTTCTCCACATCTGCTTCAAAGAAATGGTCCGGTAGGGTGAAATGTTCCATCGAGATTTCAAAGGACTTTTTGGCTCTGTAAACCCAAGTAACACCTGGACGTTTAGTCTTTGGCTCTTTCCATTCTTGAATGGAGATCGAGTTTGTCCTTCACAAGAACTCCGCACTGACGAGTCCACTTGTTCGCAATGTTCTTAGGCGTGAGGGGTTCACCACTAGGTTTGATGGATTCAATGTTGTACTTTACACCATCCTTCAACAATCTGCATGGGCCTCGCTTTGTCCTGCTGTCTGTAGAAGCAGATTTGCTCGATCCAGAGGGCTGAAAGAAGAATGATCGATTCGTTAATATATCTTCAATAAAAAACATGTGATGATCACCATGATGCCTGCTTATATAAATATAAGTCACTGGTAGTCTTTGTTATTTGAAGATCAGCATTGTCTGTGTCATCACAAACATAGTTCGTGTCATCATAATCATAATCATAGTTCATGACTTCATCAGCTCGGTCGTCGAGATCGAATATCTTTTCATCACCCTCTCCGGTATTGTTCAGATATTGGGAGCCGTCATCTGCTTCATTCAGATCATCTAGCCTGTGAGGGCTGCGTATGATGTCGAACAATTCCTCTTCTCTCTCTGCCGGTATTGTCCGCCATAGCTTTTACTTAACTAATACAGAATAAATATAAAACAATTTAATTAGTATTCAAATTACAATGCATGGATGCAATCAATAAGGAAAAACTGAATCTCAATACATCGCCTTAATATATATAATCTCAATACATCATCGTCTTAATATATATAATCTCAATACATCGCCTCAATATTATATATCGAATACATCACTGACTAGGTACCTAATAAAGATCGAGTACTACAGAAGAATCTAGGGCGCCATTCGTGGTTCCTGGGCGCGGCGGTGCACACCCAAAGAGAAGGAACCATCACAGATCATATCTCCGGTCGTCTACCCAAAGAACCCGCCAAGTAGTGGAGTACGGACGTCGTCCATAGCAGCCATGTAGCGATGGACGTGCTCATCTTCCTCCTCGACACGGCGACGCACCACCTCCGGCGGGCTGGCTGCCTCGCACCAATGTGGCCCACGCGAACGCCACCAAAGAAGATCGGGGTCGACGACGGGACCCGAGGTCGGGTTCTCACTGCGGGCGTGCCCTCCGGTAGCACCTCCCAAGGCCAGCCAAGGAGCCTGATCCGGACATGGGTCCTCTGAAGCAGGACATCGTCGCGAATGGGTCGACTGCGAGGATGCGGGCCGGGCATATCGTCGAGAACAAATACTATATGCCCGCAAAAAGTAACATTTTTTAAATGATTTGATTGTGATAACTAAAATTCTATATATATGCAAATTCTAACAATTTGACATTAATCTAATTCATCTAACTAAAACTAATTATAAAATTTAACAAATACTATAGGCTCGCAAAAACTATTTATATAATTTAAAAACAAAAAATTGCTAACATTTCTATAAATATTTCTATAACTAAAAAACAGAAAACATTTATAACATTTCTATATAACTAACAATTCTAATATTTATATAACTAAAAAACAGAAAAATTGCTAACATTTCTATAAATATTTCTATAACTAAAAAACAGAAAACATTTATAACATTTCTATATAACTAACAATTCTAATATTTATATTATTAAAAACAGAAAATTGCTAACATTTCCATAAATATTTCTATAACTAAAAAACAGAAAACATTTATAACATTTCTATATAACTAACAATTCTAATATTTATATTACTAAAAAACAGAAAATTGCTATCATTTCTATAAAAAATGGCGTGTGTGTGTGTTTAGTGTGTGTGTGTGTGTGTGTGTGTGTGTGTGTGTGTGTGTGTGTGTGTGTGGACAACATAGACATGGCGGCCGGGGCGAGCTCACCGGCGAGGCGACGACGGGGCGGCGACGACGGGCGACGGGACGGGCGGCGACGACGGGCGGCAGGGCACGGCGATGGGGGACGGCGGGGACGACGGGGCACGGGACGACGGGACGGGACGATCACGGCGGCGGCGTCGGCGGCGGCGACGAGGGCGGCACGACCGGGTCGGCGACGAGGGGAAGGGGCGGCGACGTTGACGGGACGGCGTCGATCGGGCAGGCGGCGAGGAGGAGGAAACAGAGGAAACTGAAATTTTTCAAGTGTTCTATATAGGATGGACCTTTAGTACGGTTGGAGCCACCAACCGTACTAAAGGTCTGTTTTGGCCAACCAAGCGGCGGGAAGCACCCACCCTTTAGTACCGGTCGTGGCACCAACCGGTACTAAAGACCCACCCTTTAGTACCGGTTGGTGCCACGACTCGGTACTAAAGGGGTGCCCCAGTGCGGTGCGGAAAGTTTAGTCCCACCTCGCTAGCCGAGGGGCTACCGCACTAGTTTATAAGCCCCAGTGCGGTACCTCTCTCGAGCTCCTCTCCTAAGCAGGCCCACTGTGCCTACCTGTTCTCTTCGCCTAGTGGGCCTCTTGGGCCTTTGGCTCAGCATCCTGGCCCAACAAAAGGTTGGGTTCCTAGTCGATGCAGGCCGCTTTGGCCCAGTAGGCGGGCTTTTTATTTTCTTAATTTTTTTCGCTTTATTTATTTTGTTTTATTTATTTTTGAGTTGTTTTTTGCTGTATTTAGAGTTTATTTGTGAATATTTTTGCTTTAGGTACAAAAAATTACAAACTTTCTGTTAGTGCCGGTAGTTTTCAAATTTGAATAGTTTAAATTTTGAATTATTTGAAATTTGTGTGAATCACTAGTTTGTGAATAACTTAACTTTGAAAAAGATTTTCAGTGATTCTTTTTCTTATGTTTAATATTAGTGTGTTTTATCATTATGTTCAATTTGGTAATGCTTAGGTTATTTAAAAATGAAATGCCTTTGTAACAGTTGAGTTTTAAATGGAAACCCCGATACTTGAAAGAGATTGTCCATTTTGTACACGAAGTGCATCCAGTTTTTGCGTAACCCTCTCTACTTTTGTTTGCACATAAAATTTCTTCGCGTTTCAAATGCCAAAACACATAACTACCCTAACTATTATAGAGATTCCTCCAGGTGTGAAACACGAAGAAAGTGATGATAGTGAAGCCGATCACATCCCAGATCTTTGGGTGTGAAACTTTTTCTTCGCGTGTGTCCCTTTGTGTCGTGGCCATGGAAAATCTTCATCATTTAACTGGATGCTCGGGTCAATATTCACTGTGAATGGAGGAATTTCATCAAACTTTTCATAATCTTCTGACATGTCTGTCTTGTCATCCACTCCCACGATGTTTCTTTTTCCTGAAAGAACTATGTGGCGCTTTGGCTCTTCGTATGATCCATTCGCTTCCTTATCTTTTCTTTTTCTCGGCCTGGTAGACATGTCTTTCACATAAAAAACCTGCGCCACATCATTGGCTAGGACGAATGGTTCGTCTGCATACGCAAGATTGTTGAGATCCACTGTTGTCATTTCGTACTGCGGGTCTTCCGTTACCCCGCCTCGTGTCATATTGACCCATTTGCAACGAAACAAAGGGACCTTCAAATCACCTCCATAGTTAAGTTCTCATATGTCCACTATGTAACCATAATATGTTTCATTTCCCGTGTTGGTTGTTGCATCGAAGCGGACACCACTGTTTTGGTTGGTGCTCTTCTTATCTTGGGCAATCGTGTAAAATGTATTCCCATTTATCTGGTACCCTTTGAAAGTCATTATATTCGAAGATGGTAACTGGGACAGCGAGTACAGGTCATCTTGAATATCTCCATCATGTATGGCACGTTTACGCAACCAACCGCGAAAGTCCTCGTTTGTTCATGTGTAATCCAATCGCCGAGACTTCTCCGGTGTTTGGAGTATAGAAAATTCTTGTGTTCCTCCATGTACGGAGCCACCAAGGCGGAATTCTGTAGAACTGTGTAGTGTGCTTCAGTGAGAGAATGCCCATCCATACATATTATTTGATCCCCTCCTAGCGTGCCTTCTCCATCCAGTCTGCCCTTATGCCGCGATTCAGGACACCAATCGACTTAAGGTCAGGAATAAAGTCAATACAAAACTCAATGACCTCCTCATTTTCATGGCCCTTCGAGATGCTTCCTTCTGGCCTAGCACGGTTATGAACATATTTCTTCAAGACTCCCATGAATCTCTCAAAGGGGAACATATTGTGTAGAAATACAGGACCCAAAACGTTAATCTCTTCGCAAAGGTGAACTAGGACGTGCGTCATGATGTTGAAGAAGGATGGTGGGAACACCAACTCGAAATCGACAAGACATTGCACCAAATCATTCTCAGAACCTTGGTATGATTTCTGGATCGATTACCTTCTGAGAGATTGCATTGAGGAATGCACATAGCTTCACAATGGCTAATCGAACGTTTTTCGGTAGAAGCCCCCTCAATGCAACCGGAAGGAGTTGCGTCATAATCACGTGGCAGTCATGAGACTTTAGGTTCTGGAACTTTTTCTCTGCCATATTTATTATTCCCTTTATATTCGATGAGAAGCCAGACGGTACCTTCATGCTGAGCAGGCATTCAAAGAAGATTTCCTTCTCTTCTTTGGTAAGAGCGTAGCTGGCCTGACCCTGATGTATGTCGTCTTTTCCGTGCATACGTTGTTGGTCCTCCCGTGCCTCTGGTGTATCTTTTGTATTCCCGTACACGCCCAAAAAGCCAAGCAGGGTCACGCAAAGATTCTTCGTCACGTGCATCACGTCGATTGCGGAGCGGACCTCTAGGTCTTTCCAGTATGGTAGGTCCCAAAATATAGATTTCTTCTTCCACATGGGTGTGCGTCCGTCAGCGTCCTTCGGAACAGGTTGTCCGCCAGGACCCTTTCCAAAGATTACCTTCAAATCCTTGACCATATCATGTACATCATCACCAGTACGGTGGCGAGGCTTCGTCCGGTGATCTGCCTCACCTTTGAAATGCTTGCCTTTCTTTCTTACGGGATGCCTTGTCGGAAGAAATCGACGATGTCCCAGGTACACATTCTTCCTACAACTATCCAAATATATAATGTCGGTATCATCCAAACAGTGCGTGCATCCGCGGTATCCCTTGTTTGTCTGTCCTGAAAGGTTACTGAGAGCAGGCCAATCATTGATGGTCACGAACAGCAACGCCTTTAGGTCAAATTCTTCCTGTCTGTGCTCATCCCACGCACGTACACCTGTTCCATTCCACAGCTGTTATAGTTCTTCAACTAATGGCCTTAGGTACACATCAATGTCGTTGCCGGGTTGCTTAGGGCCTTGGATGAGCACTGGCATCATAATGAACTTCCGCTTCATGCACAACCAAGGAGGAAGGTTATACAAACATAGAGTCACAGGCCACGTGCTATGGTTGCTGCTCTACTCCCCAAAAGGATTAATGCCATCTGCGCTTAGACCAATGTGGATTATTTAAGCTTGCAGGTATTCCTAATGATGTTGTCAAAAGGAAGGTCTTCCCTTTATCTTTGAAGGAGATGCATTGACATGGTATAGGCTATGTGATGATACGGATCTTGGAATTATAAGAGATTGAAGTTGAATTTCACCTAAGTTCTATCCTATGCATCTTGTTCATCGTGATCGTAATTACATATATAATTTCTGGCCTCACGACGAGAAAGCATCGCAAGCTTGGGGAGGCTTAATTCAATGTTATATTCATGCCCCAATCATGAGCTCTCTCGAAATCACTAGTGCAAAACCGCCTTTAGTGTCGGTTCGAGATGGTTTTAGTGCCGGGTTCGCCAACCGGCACTAAAGAGGGGACTAAAGGTCGTCCCTTTAGTACCGGTTCGTCACGAACCGGCGCTAAAGTGCAAAACATCGCAACAGCCAGGCCTGTGGTGCGCCAGAGTTTTAGTACCGTTGGTAACACCAACCGTACTAAATGTTTGGGTGTTTTTTTTATTTTTGCTTTAATTTTGTGTTTTCAATTTGGCTTTATTTTCCATTTAATTTTTTTATTTGCTGGTATTTCACGATACTACAAATTGTACATGTTATGTATATATATATAAATAGATTTTCTCAGACGTAGAATCATATATATATATATATATATATATATATATATATATATATATATATATATATATATATATATATATATATATATAAAATATGTATCATTGAATGTCTCACAGCCAACACCATTAACTATTCACACATACACATGTATATACATATACAATTTCTCCTACATGTTGCCTTGGTGCTCGGAGCATGCACGATGACAAGTGGTTCATGGGGTGCAGCGGTAATAGTATTCTCCTTGGGATCTATGACCTGGTCGAAAAAAACTGCTATTTCTCTGAAGTGCTAGTATGCCCCTCGTAGGAGCTATCCCGCACCTCTCGAACTGTTAAGAAGGAGATCAATATGCATGT
The DNA here is from genome assembly GCA_021605205.1 of Aegilops longissima. NCBI lineage: Eukaryota > Viridiplantae > Streptophyta > Magnoliopsida > Poales > Poaceae > Aegilops > Aegilops longissima. The sequence goes on along the minus strand of CM038681.1, from coordinate 629,444,121 downwards.
GTATTAGTTGTGTTACAAGATATCAATAATGGTGTGAATAGAGTTCGACAACGCATCCATTCCTGTCTTTGAGATCTGCCTTTTGACGCCATCATATGTAATGTTCTCGCAAACGTAGAATGCACACAGATCATTCCCTGCCTCCTTCTGTGGCCTTTACGAAGAATGAAATTGAATCAGATAATGATTAATCAAGCATGATAATTAATTAATGGTATTGAAACAAGAATTAAAGAGATGGCTAGCTAGCTAGTACTACTTAATTACTTACCTTGGTCGATGCCAAACAACTTTTTGGCCAATTTCCTGAGTCACCTTGATGAACTTTGCCCAAGCCCTGCCCGCCGGCAAAGAAAATCAATAAAGGGGTTATTAAATAGTTCATATCAAGAAATGACGAACTAATAATAGGCCGAGATATAGTTAATAATGATTGAAATTACCTGTTGACTATCCCCTTCATGATGGTGTAGTCTTTATCTTCTTTAAGTAGCGAGTCGAGTACTTCGACTGTTGCTTTGTCAAATTTAATGACTAACAAGATACAAAGTGAAAATCAGATGCGTACATTGCCTAATTAAGCAGGCATGTGCATAAAATTAATCAACTATATATCGTAAACCGTATACACTTAGTTATTAACATCTAGCTAGCTAGTAAGCAAAAAACATGTATTAATCATGAAGTTGTAAGGAAGTAGTACATCTTCATTGGTATTGAGGCACTTCAAGAACTCTAGCATGCTTTCCTCTACACCTGCTTTAGAAGTTTCAAGATTCCATGTGTACTCATTAATGGTATTTAGGTCAATGAACCCAATGCCATAGCGTCCAGATTTTTCATTTCATACATCTTCATCCTGCATATAATACCACAGAAAACAATATATAGTGAGGATAATTACATGTAATGATTGATCAAAAATTATAGAAAGAAATCACTACAAACAATAGCAATCGACGAGAGATTTGTCGAAAGGCCTTGATTGTATAACTGATATAGTTCTGAATACTCAACGACAGAGCTTTCTCATGGTAGTAATGCTCCTCTGACATTAACCATGAGGGACTCTCGATTGAAATCTTGGTATGTTCATGTACCATTGATGCAATTCATACATTCTCGCTGGGAGGTTTTGACCTTGTCCGGTGGACCAAAGGTTTGCCCTGCATATTTCCATTTTACTTCCTCCTCTCTAAGCGGAAACATGGGCTCAATTTCGAGGAGTTGTCCAACAGAGATCTTGAGCATTTCAGCCTCATTATATGCTCCTCCAATATTACCACATTGCCAGCTGGGGAACTTTAACGGCTCATTTACAATAATATTAAGGTGGGCCTCCTCTCATGTGTTGTTGTTGGCACAACAAGCGGGAGATTACACGCCTGTTCTCCCCACTGGGGAACGGTTTTCCAGATTTTTTGGCTTGCCGCTTGTTGGCTCGAGCCTTGAGCTCGCTTCTTCTTTAGCCTTTCTCATGTAGTTTCCTGATTTGGCTCATAGTCCGAGTCAAACAGGCTTGGGAGCTGGTTCTTCAGCCATTTTAATGAAGTGGTCAATTACTTTCTCAGCACTTTCGTTGGAAATATGCCCTAGAGGCAATAATAAATAAGTTATTATTATATTTCCTTGTTCATGATAATCGCTTATTATCCATGCTATAATTGTATTGATAGGAAACTCAGATACATGTGTGGGTACATAGACAACACCATGTCCCTAGTAAGCCTCTAGTTGACTAGCTCGTTGATCAATAGATGGTTACGCTTTCCGACCATGGACATTGGATGTCGCGATAATGGATCACATCATTAGCGTATGATGTGATGGACAAGACCCAATCCTAAGCCTAGCACAAAGATCGTGGTAGTTAGAGATGCTAAAGCTTTTCTAATGTCAAGTATCTTTTCCTTAGACCATGAGATTGTGCAACTCCCGGATACCGAGGAATGCTTTGCTGTACCAAACGCCACAACGAATCGGGTGGCTATAAAGGTACTCATGTATCTCTCAGTGTCTGCTGGGTTCGCATTAATTGAGACTGGATTTGTCACCGTAAACGGAGAGGTATCTCTCGCCCACTTCGGAGAACATCATCAATGTACACAATGTGACCAAGGGGTTGATCACGGATGATGTGTTACGGAACGAGTAAAGAGACTTGCCGTAACGAGATTGAACAAGGTATCGTATACCGACGATCAATCTCGGCAAGTACAATACCGTTAGACAAAGGGAATTGTATACGGATCGATTGAGTCCTTGACATCGTGGGTTCATCCGATGAGATCATCGTGGAACATGTGGGAGCCAACATGGGTATCTAGATCCCGCTGTTGGTTATTGACCGGAGAACGCCTCGGTCATGTTCCGATGATTCCAACCCGTAGGGTCTACACACTTAAGGTTCGACGCTTAGGTTATAAAGGAAGTTTGTATGTGGTTACCGAATGTTGTTCGAGTCCTGATGAGATCCCGAATGTCGCGAGGAGTTCCGGAACGGTCCGGAGGTAAAGATTTATATATGGGAAGTCCTGTTTTGGTCACCGGAAAGTTTCGGTTTTATCTGGATGCACGACCACCGGAAGGGTCCTGGGTTCTGGGGCCAATGCCCCGGAGGGCTGCATGGGCCATGTGGAGGGGACCAGCCCCAGGGGCTGTTGCACCCCCCACAAGGGCCCAAGGCACCTAGGGTTGGGAGGCGCACCCACCCAACCTGGGGGCAAGTTTCCCTCCACCCCTAGATGGGATTGGGAGCAGCCGCACCTTGGGTGGAAACCCTAGAGGGGGGCGCACCCTCCCCTCCCTCATATAGTTGAGGTCTTGAGGGCTGTCAACACATGAGTTTGACCTTTCCTTGGCGCAGCCCTACCTCTCTCCTTCTCCTCTCTCATGCGGTGCTAGGCGTAAGCCCCGCAGATTGCCACGCCTCCACCACCACCACCACGCCAGCAGTTGCTGCCGACTGAGTCTTCTCAACCTCTCTCTCTCCTTGCTGGATCAAGGCGTGAGACCAAATGAACCGGCTGGAGGTGGTGCTAGAGGTGGAAGGGAGGTGGTGGTGGAAGAACAGGCGCTGGGAGAGGGGTGGTCCTTTAATGGCCCCCGAGGGGGGAAGAAGTGGAGATGGAAGTAGAGGGTCCGAGGGGAGAAGCAGGAGTTGTTGCTGGAGGAGCAGGAGTTGAGGGAGGGAGCATGGCTCGTGAGGGGAACCTTGGTTCAGTTGACATGGACATATCAGTTGGGAATCAATTGATGCCGGGGAGGATGGCAGGGAGCCCGCAAGAGGTTAGTTAGTGAAGATGGTACCATCACAAAGGAGGGGTCAACCGTGCCAAATCTGGTCGGGAAGGTCAATAATACAGTTCTTATGATTGAGAGTGGAGGAGATACGATGGAGAAAGTGGTACGGGCCCTTCCAATAGTACTCCGGGAAACACCTGTCGCCAAGAGGAGGAAGCAAGGAGTAGGGGAGGAAGAGGGTGAAGATCAAATGACAAATGTGGCGGCCTCCGCTCGGAGGACCGCCGAGCCCAATGAATCTCCTAAGTTGAACTGCCGGGAGGGGGAATACCCGACAGTTCGAGAGCTAGCGACTCTTCGTCAATGATTCCCCACTTTGGTGTTTTTGTGTGAAACAAGGCAGAATATGGACAAGTTGAAAAGAATCCGAGCAAGGTTGGGTTTGAAGGGTTTTTATGCATGGATAGTAATGGTATGAGCAGTGGTCCGGCTCTATATTGGCATGAATCTTATGACGCCCAGATTCTAGACAAGAAGGAAAGATACATTGATGCCTTAGTGCGAACTCATCCGGATGTTGAGCAATGGAGAGTAACTTATGTATGGAGAACCCAGAGGAAAATAGACCGCAATGTGGTCGGCGTTACAAAACCTGAAAACTGTCATTGATCGCCATGGTTAGTTGTTGGTGATTTTAACGAGGCTATGTGGAACTTTGAGCACATGTCTACCACGCCAAGACCCGAAGCACAAATGGTGGCCTTCAGAGACGTGTTGGAAGTGTGTGAGTTGGTTGATCTAGGCTTTATTGGAGTTCCATTCACATATGACAATAAACGTAGTGGTGCAAGTAATGTCAAAGTCCGGCTGGACAGAGCGGTGGCATCAAATGATTGGAGGAACTTGTTCAGATACTGGCGATTGTTCATATCCCTTCTCCTTGTTCGGATCATATAGCCATTTTGGTAAAAGGGTCAGCAGACCCGGGTCCGACAGGGGAGAGCAACAGAAGATACGAGCTTTTTTGGGAACGGGACCCTATGTTGCCGGACATAATAAAGGAAGCTTGGGAGGCTGTAGGCGGCGTTCAGAACCTGGCTCAGTTGCGCGATGCACTATCCAAGACCATGAGCTCATTGGGATTATGGAGTAAAAAATTTGGTAACATCAGGAGAGAGTTAGCAAAGTCCCGGACTCAGTTAGAGGAACTGATGAACATGAACGCAGACAGAGCGGAGATCAGGGTTGTAACAGCTAAGATGAACGAACTCCTATATCAGGAGGAAATGTTATGGCTACAACGGTCAAGAATAACATGGTTGAAAGAAGGCGATAGGAATACCAAATATTTCCAAAGCAAGGCAGTGTGGAGAGCGAGGAAGAATAAAATTCGGGAGCTTGCTGATAGCATTGGGGTGGTGCATACAGATAGTGTGGTGATGGGGGAGATGGCGAATGAGCATTTCCAAAATATATTTAAGGTTGATCCAACCATTAACCCGTCTCCAATACTGGACCATGTGGAGGTCAAAGTAACTGAGGATGATAATGCCAGGCTGGTTGCTCCTTTTTCTGATAAGGAGATATCATATGCTCTTTTCCAAATTGGCCCCTTGAAGGCCCCGGGACCGGATGGTTTTCGGGCTCGCTTTTTCCAGAGAAATTGGAGTACACTCAAGGATGATGTTATTGCTTCGGTTAAGTATTTCTTTCAGACAGGCATTATGCCAGAAGGGGTAAACTCAACTTCTATTGTTCTTATCCCTAAAATTGCTAATCCATCAAAGTTGTCTGATTACAACTTGTGCAATGTAATTTATAAGGTCATCTCTAAGTGTTTGGTTAACCGGTTGAGGCCTTTATTGGAAGACCTTATTTCTCCGGAACAAAGTGCTTTCATCCTAGGAAGGATGATTACAGATAATGCCTTGATAGCCTTTGAGTGTATTCATTACATCAAGCAAGAAAAGGACCCCACAAAAAGCTTCTATGCTTATAAACTAGATTTGTCTAATGATCGAGTAGATTGGGTCTACTTGAGGCAGATGATGCAAAAGTTGGGTTTCTCTCATCGATGGATTGATTGGGTAATGCCGTGTGTTACATCGGTGAGGTATTCAGTCAAGTTTAATGGAACCTCTTGGATTCATTTGCACTGTCGTGTGGTTTTCGCAAGGCGACCCACCGTCACCGCTTTTATTTCTGTTTGTGGCGGATGGACTTTCAACTATTTTGAAAAATAAGGTGTCTAGGGAGAGCTCTCACCGTGAAAGTGTGTAGAAGAGCCCGGTATTTCCCACCTTTTGTTCGCGATGATACGTTGTTGTTTTTGAGGCTTCTAGGAGGCAAGCAGTGTGTGAGGGCAGCACTATACTGAGTATGGTGCAGCCATCGGGCAAAAGCTAAACTATGATAAATGCTCAATATTTTTTGGTAATTCATGCCCAGCCACAAGCCAAGAGCAGGTCCGAAATGCCCTGCAGGTCACTAGTGCAGCTTTTGATGAAAGGTATCTTGGCCTCCCGACCCCAGATGGCCGAATGTCCAAAGGCAAATTTCAGAACCTTCAAGCCAGCCTAATAAAACGCCTGATGCAATGGGGGGATGGCCTATTGGCTCAGCCAGGTAGAAAGGTGTTGATTAAATCAGTGGCCCAAGCATTATCAACTTATATTATGGGTGTATACAAACTTCTGTTTTCGGTGTGTGATGATCTGACGAGAATGGCGCGGAATTTTTATTGGAGATCTGCAGAAGGGAAGCGGAAGGTTCATTGGAAAAAATGGGATTGTCTTCTCCAACCAAAAGACAGGGGAGGTGTGGGCTTTCGAGACTTCTGATTATTTAACCAAGCATTGCTAGCTCGGCAGGCTTGGCGGCTTTTGTCCAACCCGGAGGGTCTATGTGCCCAGGTTCTCAAGGCAAAGTACTATCCATATGGCAAGCTAGAGGATACGGTCTTCACAGGGAACGCATCGTCGTCGTGGCAAGCTATTAGTCATGGCCTTGACCTGTTGAAGAGAGGATTGATTTGGAGGGTGGGAAACGGGAGAAATATCATAGTGTGGAGGGACAACTGGATCCCGAGGCCGTTCTCCTTCAAGCCGGTCTCGCTGCAGGGCAGATGCCGAATCGTTTCGTGTCAGATTTGCTTAATGCAAATGGGTCTTGGAAAGTGGAGCTATTACAACAGTATTTTCTGCTGGCTGATGTGATTGAGATTTTGAAGATTCGAGCTTCACCAAGGTTGGATGAGGATGTGATTGCATGGGCCCCTCGAGACATGGAGTTTTTTCTCAGAAAGTCTGCATATCAGTTTATGCTTCAGGAATTGTACGGAGCGAGCACAGCCTCGCCCAAAGAATCTCGCTTCAGGAGGAAGGAGTTGTTGAAGCTTATTTGGAACAATGCAGTTCCTCCAATGATCTATAACTTTGCATGGCGTCTGGCGACGGACGCTCTTCCTACGTGGAAGAACAAGAACAAAAGAGGGCTTGAGCTTGTGAGCGGCTGTCCGATTTGCGGTACAGAGATTGAGGACAATTTCCACCCTTTCTGAGATGTCAGCGGGGGAGGGATCTGTATAACGAGATGGCGAAGGTCTGGAGGTTGCCGGTGATCGAATCCTGTGTGCACAATGGGAGGGAATGGCTTCTACATGCGCTGGATTCCCTATGTGAGCTTGATCGGTGCAAGGTTTTGCTCATTTTCTGGATAAGTTGGTACGTACGGAATGAGATCATACATTATAAACCGGCCCCGGACATGGAGGTCTCCGTGAATTTCCTGAGAAGATATTTGGATGAATTAGTGGGGATCAAAATGAACCATGGTATGGATGTGGCTAAAGGTAAGGGATACCTGACTATTGACCACACTAGAGGAACGAGGGAGATTCAGAGTGTTGGCCCAGTGTGTAAGTGGCAACCCCCCGCCGAGGGCTGGGTTAAACTAAACACGGACGGGTCCTTTGTTGACAGTGATCATGCGGGTACTGGTATAATTCTCCGAAACTCCAGTGGAGGGATTATTTTTTTCGGCATGCAGATCGCTATTTTCGTGCAGAGATGTGGTTGAAGCGGAACTTGGTGCAATCATGGAAGGTTTATCGCTGGTTGTACAACGATCCGATTTGCCTATTGTTATCGAATCGGATTCTAGCTTGGCAGTGTCTATGGTGTCCTCTGGCGAAGTTGATCGTTCAATTTATGCTGCTTTGGTTAATGAAATAAGACTACTATTGCGTCTTAGACAAACTTGTGTTACTCATATTAGGAGTGTCCAGAATAAAGCTAGTGATAGTTTGGCTAGGTTTGCCCGATTCGAGGGGCGAACAATGACTTGGCTGGGATCTGGACCAGAGGAGGTCTTGGGTATATCCCTTGATGATTGTAAAGACATTGATATTTGATTAATACAAGTGTTCTCGCAAAAAAAAGACATGGTCATCTCTGTTTCACAGGCTAAGCTAAATCCAGACCAGGGGCACCTGTTTCCAGGAAGAGAATACTATAACAAATACGAGTAAGTCCTGGCCAGGGACAACAAATAGATCGGAGAGCATACATAGCTACTTAATTATGCACGAAGAAACTTCAGAAGATTCTATATAATTCAATCAAAGAATCTGATCATAAAGTGACAATTTATCATATCCCAACAAACACACAACCAATTACATAATATTGATCCCGATCATGTGAGGTGCTACTTGAGCTTATGCTGGTTTTTCCCTTGAAGAGGAAAGAGTGATGCGGCAAAGTAGAGATAAGTATTTCCCTCGTTAGAGAACCAAGGTATCAATCCAAGAGGAGGTACAAGCAAGTCTCCAATCTATGCACCCACACAAACAATCAAACAGTGGCACCCAACGCGATAAAGGGGTTGTCAAACCCTTCACGATCAATTGCAAGGATGAGATCTGGTAGAGATAGATATAAACGATTTCTAAAACGTAAAACAAAATAAAAACAAATAAGTTGTAGCAATGTATTTTTGGGTTTTTTGGTTTATATATCTGAAAAATATATGATGGAAAATAGACCCGGGGGCCATAGGTTTCACTAGAGGCTGCTCTCTTGAAAGAAAATAACACAGTGGGTGAACAAATTAATGTCGAGCAATTGATAGAAAAGCGCAAAGTTATGACGATATCCAAGGCAATGATTATGAATATAGGCATCACGTCCGTGTTAAGTAGACCGACTCCTGCCTACATCTACTACTATTACTCCACACATCAACGCTATCCAACATGCATCTAGAGTATTAAATTCATAAGAACAGAGTAACACCTTAAGTAAGATGACATGATGTAGAGGGATAAACTCAAGCAATATGATGAAAACCCCATCTTTTTATCCTTGATGACAACAATACAATACGTGTCTCGCTACCCCTATTATGTCACTGTGTGAGGACACCGCAAGATTGAACCCAAAACTAAGCACCTCTCCCATTACAAGAAGTACCAATCTAGTTGGCCAAACCAAACAGATAATTCGAAGAGAAATACAAAGATATAAAATCATGCATATAAGAATTCAGAGGAGATTCAAATAATATTCATAAATAATCTGATCATAAATCTACAATTCATTGGATCTCGACAAACACACCGCAAAAAAGTATTACATCGCATAGAACTCCAAGAACATCGAGGAGAACATTGTGTTGAAAATCAAAGAGAGAGAAAAACCATCTCGCTACTAGCTATGGAACCGTAGGTCTGTGGTAAACTACTCACGCATCATCGGAAGGGCAATAGTGTTGATGTAGATGCCTCCGTGATCGAATCCCTCCCAGTAGATTGCCGGAAAGGCCCCAAGATGGGATCTCACAGAACAGAGACTTGCGGCTATGGAAAAGTATTTTGGTGGACGCTTATGTTGGTTCGGGAATATTTGGGAATTTATAGGCCAAAGATTAGGGTTAGAGGACCTCCAGGGGCGCGCCCCTACGGCTTGTCGTGTCCTCGTAGGTCTTCTGACCTCCTCTCCAAGTCTTGTAGGTGTCTTTTGGTCCAAGAAAAATCATCACGAATGTTTTATTCCGTTTGGACTCTGTTTCATATTCCTTTTCTGTAAAACCCAAAACTAAGGAAAAAATAGAAACCGGCACTGGGCTCTAGGTTAATAGGTTAGTCCCAAAAATAATATAAAATAGCATATTGATGCATATAAAACATCCAAAATAGATAATATAATAGCATGGAACAATAAAAAATTATAGATATGTTGAAGACGTTTTATGAGGAAACTCACGAGAATTTTGTACTAACTAGCACATGTGCCGGTGCGTTGCAATGGAGAGTTTTTTTTGCGAGAAGCAACGATAAAGATAATTGACGTGTACTCCAAAAAAAGGGTCTTCACAATGATAGGCGATAGAGCAAGGAGTTATGGTCTTCTCGTTGGATATGTTTGACACGGAAAATCTTGATAGTGGTGGGGTTGGTCGGCGTGGTGGCGAGCACCCAACTCATGCCTTTTTGCCTCCGGGTCTGTCTCCATCTTTGGGTTGTGCCTGCCAGCTCATTTGGTGGCTATGTGGCAAACTTCGGGACACGGTTGCTTTGACCACTCTATCCTACGACAACATAGCCAGGTCGATTATTAATTGCAGTGCATAAATCTCGTTTTATTAGCATAATTAAGCATGAATGTCCTTACTTTTTAGGGTTTATTCTCTTTGATTATTTTAGTGCTCAAGTGCCGATAATTTTGCTCTAATTAAAACCAAACAACATATTCTCTTTTATTGGCATATGCCGACAGTTTCTTTCATTTACACTCAACCAGCAGAGAACGACCATGCACTGCTAACCTATGGCCAGCGCGAAAATTTAAGAAAATAATATAGAGTCAGATTAGGAATATATTTTAAAAAAATTGAACATTCAAAAAAATATGAATTGGTGAATATTCTTGGAAATGTGAACAATTTTTAAATCTCAACAATTTTCAAAAATGTGAACAATTATTTTTGAAAATTCCAATATTTTTGGAAAAACACGAACAAAATTAGAAACATTAATATGTTTTGAGATTCACAAATAATATTTTTAAAAATGGAAATTGTACAAAAACACAAATATTTTTGAATTTTTGATTTTTAAGGAACATTCAAAAATATTTAGAAAATGTTTTCTTAGACGAAAGTATTATTTTGGTTTGTGAATATTTCACTAAAACATGAATATTTTAACATATGCAACATTTATAAATGTAACTTTTATTAAAAATCTCAAGATTTTTGAAAAACACAAACATTTTCTAAAAATGAGAAAATTTCGAAACAAGATTTTTAAAAGTTTCAAATACTTTTCAAATCAAGAACACCACTTTTGAATTCTGAAAGGCTTTTTGAATATTTGAACAAAATTTGAAATTTTGAATATTTTTGTAAAAATTTCTTGACAGAAAAAATAAAGATAGAAAATGGAAAAGGAAATACAAAAAGAAGGAGAAAGGAAGAGAAAAAAATAAAAATAGAACATCGAAAAAGGGGAAACGGACCGGCCCAATCTTAGGAGCCCTGTGGTTAGTTTCAACTATTTATCGCTTGATGCAAGAAGTAAGCTCTTCCCAACTGCGTGGGCAATAATAAATGGGCTGGCTTTGTTGGGCCGGAGCACGTGCGGCCCAATTACGGAATTCTGGACAAACATTTGTTCTTTTCTAGCGGATTGACGCACAAAAGTTTAGTACCACCTCGGATAGAAAAAAAAATCTTCTTGACAGTGAACGGATGAAAAATTTGGAGAAACACATGTTGATTTTTTAGTAAGGTATAGAATCACAAGAGAGAGAGAGAGAGAGAGAGAGGATGCCATCTAGCTACTGCTATGGACCCTAAGGTCATGTGGAAACTACTCACACATGGTCATGGTGGCTACTCACACAATGAGTCCATTCTCGAAAACTATCTACTCCAACCCTCTTAAAAAAGTTCACTTTAATGAGACCAAAAAGGGATTTTATAGTACGAGGAAAGCATGTAGACAATATTAAAAAGTGAAACATAAACGTCAATTAGATGAAGAAGGAAATACAAATCAGAAGAAAAGTGAAAAGGAAAAATAATAAATAGAATGAAAAAGAACATAAAGGAAATCGGCAGATGGGTCAGGCCATCACTGTGCGACACTCGATCTGGTCTGGTTTAGTCCCACCTCGCTAGCGAGAGAGGCGGAGGTGGGAGAGCTGGTGTATATAACTAGCCCATGGAGCACCGGTGCAACTTAAATACCTAGACGGGGTTTACGACTGATCAAGAAGGGTCGTGGCCTAGATCAACGGCTCACATTGCACTTGGCGAGCATGTTGGTCTATCATCTCCCCAATTGGGAGAATGGACGTCAAAATTTATGGTAGAGGGGGTATGCGCTTGTGCGACCCCTGCCAATCCATCAAAATTAAACTTTAGAATGTCATCATTGCAGCTATGCACATTTTGCAAGTTGCTTCTACTTGGTCAAGCAAGTATACATGGTATTTCTTTTGCTATTAATAGTTTTGCAATGCCAAGAATTTCCAAAACAAACAACTCTATGTGAGTGTAGCCACATGAATTTTGTAGCCAGCCAATATTTCGGCCAATACCAAACTTTAACACTAAACCAAGCAAGTTTTCAATGGTATATCGAATAGCGGTATTACAAATCTGACTTGATTCACCATATTCCTTGCGAAGAAATCTTCAAAACAAGGCAAGGCCCTAGACTGTGATAAATAGGTAGTTAGCTTAATCATGGGCTTGCGATGTGACCAGTAACTTACGGGATGCAATACCATTCTTCAGCTAGGCAACGTTCGCTAAAAAGGCAATGAGACTATGAAGAGTATAATTTGTTCCACAAGAAAAAAGAGGTTTTTATTCCGATTCTTGCGAAGATCGAACAATCTGTAGTCAAATTATTTGGCAATTAGCGAATAGAGTTCATGCTTTTCAAATAGGTGGACCATTGATGGAGTTGAATGACGGAGGACATGACACACTCCTGTCCTCTCACTGTGACTGAAATATGGCGTCCCGCGCCACACGGGCTTCCACCACCACCAACCACCCCCACATAAAACCACACATGAAAATACTCCACTAATCCAGCGCTCCTCCAAAGCACTTCTCCATCGCTCCTCCCACTCTCAAAAGAACCCCTTTCATTTCTTTTCAAAATCATCGCACAACACGCTGGCCGCCCCTTGAGCCATTCCAAATCCTCACCGCCTCTCCCTCCTCCTTGTTCCCCACCTCGGATCCCGAGCCCTCCTCGCTGCTCGCTATGACACGTGCCCACCCAATGTTTGACCGAAATCCGCCAGCGGCAGAGAAGATGTATGCGGTGAAGGGCAGCGTGCGTTGGAGGTGGTGCATTTCGACAAGATCACGACGCGTCTCAAGAAGCTTGCATACGGCCTCAACCAACCACTACGACCCCGCTGCCGTCAGCAGAGAAGGCCTGCACCGACATCTACAGGGGCATCACCACCTCCAAGCTCGACAAAATCGCCGCCAAGGTCGCCGCCGCCATGAGTGCTTCCCACCCGACACGCCCCGTAACCCAATCCCCTCTCCTCGACTTGTCCCCGGCTGTGTGGCGGTCGCTGCCGCCTTGTACACTCAACAGAGGCGGTGTGTCGCGAGATGGCGTGCTCGCAGAATCGACGGAAGTTGGGCGCCACCTCATGACGGCGCTTGACATTGGTGGCGGCGACCACTTCTTCACCAGAGTGCGTGGAGTCGCGCATGCGGGGGGGCCGGGTGGACGAACGCCCCCAAGCACAAGGGAGGCAGGATACAAGTCGAGGATGTACTCACTACACGAATTTGTGGTGGTTATCACAGGGCAGAAGATCGATGGGGCATGATGCATCCTCAGAAGATCCAACGTTGTCCGGGAGAGGAACCAGGAGGCCCACTCACAAGTTTCCTCAGCTTGCCTCTAAATTGCCTTACGGGCGCTCCCAATGGATCCATTCTCAAAGGATGTCTGCTCCAACCTCATCAAAACTAAATTCACTTTAATGACACCAACAAGGGATTTTTTTTATAGTAAAAGTATGAGAAAAAACATGTAGACAATATTAAAAAGTGAACTATGAACGCCAATTAGATGAAAAGAAGAAAATACAAATGAGAAGAAAAGTGAAAAGGAAAATAATAAATTGAAAAGTAAGAAAAGAAGAAACAAACAAACATAAAAATACGAAACATGGGTCGGGCCATAACCGTAGGATGCTCTGAGGCAGGGGGGGGGGGTTGAGAGAGCCGGTGTATATAACTAGCCCATAAGGCATCATTGCAACTTACATACCTAGACGGGGTTTACAGATCAAGGAGGGGCGTGGCCTATATCAACGACTGACATTGCACTTGGCGAGAGTGTTGGTCTGTCATCTCCCCAATTGGGAGAATGGATGTCAAAATTTATGGTAGAGAGGTATGCACTCGCGCATCCCATGCTAATCCATAAATTTTAAATGTTAGAATTTGATCGTTGTAGCTATATGCATGTTTTGCAAGTTGCTTCTACTTGGTCAAGCAAGTATACATGGTATTTTTTTGCTATTAAAAGTTTGGCAAGGCCAAGAATTTCCAAAGTAGACAAGTTCTATGTGAGTGTGGCCACTTGAATTTTCTGGCCAACCAATTAGTAGCCTATATTTGGGCCAATTCCAAACATTGGCATGCCAAAATTTAACACTAGACCAAGCATGTTTTCAATGGTATAACGAATATTGATGCTAAAACCTGATTTCGTCACCTTGTTCCTGCGATAAAATCTTGAAAATAGGGCAAGACCCTAGACTGTTATAATAGGTGGTTAGACTAATCATGGGCTTATGTGTGACACGAACTTACGGAAAGCAATTCGATCTTCAATAAGCAATGTTCACTCAAAAGAAAAACTAGGCAACAAGAAGTGTGAAGAGTAGAATTTGTTCCACAAAATAAGACTTTGTTTCGATTGTCGCAAAGACTAAACAACACTTTGTCAAATTCGCAGGAAAACAACGAATGAAATTCATGCTTTTCAAACAGGGCCGATGATACGTCCATTTTGCATCATGCTTTTATATCGATATTTATTGCATTATGGGCTGTTTTTACACATTATATCTCAATACTTATGGTTATTCTCTCTTATTTTACAAGGTTTACCATGAAGAGGGGGAATGCCGGCAGCTGGAATTCTAGCTGGAAAAGGAGCAAATGTTGGAAACCTATTCTGCACAGCTCCAAAAGTCCTGATATGGATTGCTAGAGTGACAGAAGCTTAAACCCTAGTTTATGTGTTGCTTCGTTAGGGGCTGATATGGATCCATATGTTTAATGTTGTGGTTAGGTTTACCTTAATACTTCTTTTGTAGTTGCAGACGCTTGCAATAGGGGTTAATCATAAGTGGGATGTTTGTCCAAGTAAGGGCAGTACCCAAGTACCGGTCCACCCACATATCAAATTATCAAAGTACCGAACGCGAATCATATGAACGTGATGAAAACTAGCTTGACGATAATTCCCAATGTGTCCTCGGGTGCTCCTTTCTCATTATTAGAAATTGTTTAGGCTTATCCTTTGCTACATAAAGGATTGGGCCACCTTGCTGCACTTTATTTACTTTATTTACTTGTTACTCGTTACCATTTATCTTATCACAAAACTATCTATTACCTACTATTTCAGTGCTTGCAGAGAAAACCTTACCGAAAACCGCTTATCATTTCCTTCTGCTCCTCGTTGGGTTCGACACTCTTATTGAAAGGACTATGATTGATCCCCTACACTTGTGGGTCATCAAGACTCTTTTTCTGCGCCGCTGTCGGGAGTGTAGCGCTTTTGGTGAGTGGAACTTGGTAAGGAAACATTTATATAGTGTGCTGAAATTTTCTGTTACTTGTCACTATGGAAACTAATACTTTGAGGGGTTTGTTTGGGGTATCTTCACCCCAACCAGAAGAGCAAAGAGTTGCTCCTCAACCTACTGAACTTTATGAAAATATTTACTTTGAGATTCCTTCGGGTATGATAGAGAAACTGCTAGCTAATCCATGTGCAGGAGACGGAACATTGCATCCCGATTTACACCTTATCTTTGTGGATGAAGTTTGTGGATTATTTAAGCTTGCAGGTATTCCCAATGATGTTGTCAAAAGGAAGGTCTTCCCTTTATCTTTGAAGGGAGATGCATTGACATGGTATAGGCTATGTGATGATACGGGATCTTGGAATTATAAGAGATTGAAGTTGGAATTTCACCAGAAGTTCTATCCTATGCATCTTGTTCATCGTGATCGTAATTACATATATAATTTCTGGCCTCACGACGGAGAAAGCATCGCTCAAGCTTGGGGGAGGCTTAATTCAATGTTATATTCATGCCCCAATCATGAGCTCTCTCGGGAAATCACTAGTGCAAAACCGGCCTTTAGTGTCGGTTCGTGATGGTCTTTAGTGCCGGTTCGCCAACCGGCACTAAAGAGTGGGACTAAAGGTCCCCCTTTAGTACCGGTTCGTCACGAACCGGCGCTAAAGTGCAACACGTGGCACGAGCCAGGCCCGTGTCAGCGCCAGAGTTTTAGTACCGTTGGTAACACCAACCGTACTAAATGTTTGGGTGTTTTTTTTATTTTTGCTTTAATTTTGTGTTTTCAATTTGGCTTTATTTTCCATTTAATTCTTTTTTATTTGCTGGTATTTCACGATACTACAAATTGTACATGTTATGCATATATATAAATAGATTTTCTCAGACGAGAACATATATATATATATATATATATATATATATATATATATATATATATATATATATATATATATATATATATATATAAAATATGTATCATTGAATGTCTCACAGCCAACACCATTAACTATTCACACATACACATGTATATACATATACAATTTCTCCTACATGTTGCCTTGGTGCCTTCGGAGCATGCACGATGACAAGTGGTTCATGGGGGCGGCAGCGGTAATAGTATTCTCCTTTGGGATCTATGACCTGGTCGAGCAAAAATCCGCTATTTCTCTTGAAGTGCTAGTATGCGCCTCGGTAGGAGCTTATCCCGCACCTCTCTCGAACTGTTAAGAAGGAGATCAATATGCATGTGTATTAGTTGTGTTACAAGATATCAATAATGGTGTGAATAGAGTTCTGACAACGTACCCATTCCTGTCTTTGAGATCTGCTCCTTTCGGACGCCATCATGCGAATGTTCTCGCAAACGTAGAATGCACACAGATCATTCCCCGGTGCCTCCTTCAGGGCCTTTACGAGAATGAAATTGAATCAGATAATGATTAATCAAGCATGATAATTAATTAATGGTATTGAAACAAGAATTAAAGAGATGGCTAGCTAGCTAGTACTACTTAATTACTTACCCTTGGTCGATGCCAAAACAACTTTTTTGGCCAATTTCCTGGAGTCACCTTGATGAACTTTGCCCAAGCCCTGCCCGCCGGCAAAGAAAATCAATAAAGGGATTATTAAATAGTTCATATCAAGAAATGACGAACTAATAATAGGCCGAGATATAGTTAATAATGATTGAAATTACCTGTTGACTATCCCCTTCATGATGGTGTAGTCTTTATCTTCTTTAAGTAGCGAGTCGAGTACTTCGATTGTTGCTTTGTCAAATTTAATGACTAACAAGATACAGTGGAAACCGCATGCGCACACGTTTGCATGTCTTAATTAAGCAGGCATGTGCATAAAATTAATCAACTATATATCGTAAACCGTATACACTTAGTTATTAACATCTAGCTAGCTAGTAAGCAAAAACAGAATTTGTATTAACTCACGTGAAGTTGTAAGGAAGTAGTACATCTTCATTGGTATTGAGGCACTTCAAGAACTCTAGCATGCTTTCCTCTACACCTGCTTTAGAAGTTTCAAGATTCCATGTGTACTCATTAATGGTATTTAGGTCAATGAACCCAATGCCATAGCGTCCAGATTTTTTCATTTCATACATCTTCATCCTGCATATAATACCACAGAAAACAATATATAGTGAGGATAATTACATGTAATGATTGATCAAAATTATAGAAAGAAATCACTTACAAACAATAGCAATCGACGAGAGATTTGTCGAAAAGGCCTTGATTGTATAACTGATATAGTTCTGAATACTCAACGCACAGAGCTTTCTCATGGTAGTAATGCTCCTTCTTGACATTAACCATGAGGGACTCTCGATTGGAAATCTTGGTAATGTTCATGTACCATTGATGCAATTCATACATTCTCGTTGGGAGGTTTTTGACCTTGTCTGGGTGGACCAAAGGTTTGCCCCGGGCATATTTCCATTTTACTTCCTCCTCTCTAAGCGGAAACATGGGCTCAATTTCGAGGAGTTGTCCAACAGAGATCTTGAGCATTTCAGCCTGCATTATATGCTCCTCCAATATTACCACATTGCCTAGCTGGGGAACTTTAACGGTTTGCCCACAATAATATTGGGCGCGTGGCCTCCTCTCATGTGTTGTTGTTGGCACAACAAGCGGGGAGATCGATTACGCCTGTTCTCCCAGCCGGGAACGGTTTTCCGTATTTTTGCTCGCTGCTTGTTGGCTCGAGCTCGAGCTCGCTTCTTCTTTAGCCTTTCTCGATGTAGTTTCCTGATTTGGCGCTCATAGTCCGAGTCAAACAGGCTTGGGAGCTGGTTCTCAGCCATTTTAATGAAGTGGTCAATTACTTTCTCAGCACTTTCGTTGGAAATATGCCCTAGAGGCAATAATAAATAAGTTATTATTATATTTCCTTGTTCATGATAATCGCTTATTATCCATGCTATAATTGTATTGATAGGAAACTCAGATACATGTGTGGGTACATAGACAACACCATGTCCCTAGTAAGCCTCTAGTTGACTAGCTCGTTGATCAATAGATGGTTACAGCTTCCTGACCATGGACATTGGATGTCGCTGATAACGGGATCACATCATTAGCGTAATGATGTGATGGACAAGACCCAATCCTAAGCCTAGCACAAAGATCGTAGTTCGATGCTAAAGCTTTTCTAATGTCAAGTATCTTTTCCTTAGACCATGAGATTGTGCAACTCCGGATACCGTAGGAATGCTTTGGCTGTACCAAACGTCACAACGAATCGGGTGGCTATAAAGGTGCACTACAGTATCTCTGAAAGTGTCTGCGGTTCGCATTAATTGAGATCGATTTGTCACCCGTAAACGGAGAGGTATCTCTCGCCCACTCGGTAGAACATCATCAATGTACACAATGTGACCAAGGGGTTGATCACGGATGATGTGTTACGGAACGAGTAAAGAGACTTGCCGGTAACGAGATTGAACAAGGTATCGGTATACCGACGATCGAATCTCGGCAAGTACAATACCGTTAGACAAAGGGAATTGTATACGGATCGATTGAGTCCTTGACATCGTGGTTCATCCGATGAGATCATCGTGGAACATGTGGGAGCCAACATGGGTATCTAGATCCCGCTGTTGGTTATTGACCGGAGAACGCCTCGGTCATGTTCAGATGATTCCCGAACCCGTAGGGTCTACACACTTAAGGTTCGATGACGCTAGGGTTATAAAGGAAGTTTGTATGTGGTTACCGAATGTTGTTCGGAGTCCCGGATGAGATCCCGAATGTCGCGAGGAGTTCCGGAACGGTCCGGAGGTAAAGATTTATATATGGGAAGTCCTGTTTTGGTCACCGGAAAAGTTTCGGGTTTTATCGGTAACGTACCGGGACCACCGGAAGGGTCCCGGGGGTCCGCCAAGTGGGGCCACCGGCCCCGGAGGGCTGCATGGGCCAAGTGTGGGAGGGGACCAGCCCCAGGTGGGCTGTTGCACCCCCCCCCCCCACAAGGGCCCAAGGCACCTAGGGTTGGGGAGGGGGCGCACCCACCTAACTTGGGGGCAAGTTTCCCCTCTCCCCCCCCCCTTGGCCGCCACCCTAGATGGGATTGGGAGCAGCCGCACCCCTTGGGGTGGAAACCCTAGAGGGGGCGCACCCCCTCCCTCTCCCCTATATATAGTTGAGGTCTTGAGGGCTGTCAACACATGAGTTTGACCTTTCCTTGGCGCAGCCCTACCTCTCTCCCTTCTCCTCTCCCACGTGCTAGGCGAAGCCTGCAGATTGCCACGCCTCCACCACCACCACCACGCCACAGCTGCTGCTGGACGGAGTCTTCTCAACCTCTCCCTCTCTCCTTGCTGGATCAAGGCGTGAGACGCCACCGGCTATACGTGTGTTGAACGCGGAGGTGCCGTCTGCTCGCACTAGGATCTCCGGTGATTTGGATCACGACGAGTACGACTCCTTCAACCCCGTTTTCTTGAACGCTCGCTTAGCGATCTACAAGGGTATGTAGATGCACTCTCCTTCCCTCGCTGCTAGTTTCTCCATAGATAGATCTTGGTGACACGAGGAAAATTTTGAATTTCTGCCACGCTCCCCAACAAAGGCATCATGAGCTAGGTCTATTGCGTAGATTCTTTGCACGAGTAGAACACAAAGTAGTTGTGGGCGTTGATTTTGTTCAATATGCTTACCGCTACTAGTCCAATCTTGTTTCGACGGTATTGTGGGATGAAGCGCCCGGACCGACCTTACACGCATACTTACGTGAGACAGGTTCCACCGATCGACATGCACTTGGTGCATAAGGTGGCTAGCGGGTGCCGCCTCCCACTTTAGTCGGATCAGATTCGATGAAAAGGGTCCTTATGAAGGGTAAATAGCAATTGACATATCACGTTGTGGTTTTATGAAGTAAGAAACGTTTGCTAGAAACCCATAGCAGCCATCAGAAAACATGCAAACAACAATTAGAGGACGCCTAACTTGTTTTTGCAGGGTATGCTATGTGATGTGATATGGCCAAGAAGAATGTGATGAATGATATGTGATGTATGAGATTGATCATGTTCTTGTAATAGGAATCACGACTTGCATGTCGATGAGTATGACAACCGGCAGGAGCCATAGGAGTTGTCTTTATTTATTGTATGACCTGCGTGTCATTGAACAACGATGTAATTACTTTACTTTATTGCTAACCGTAGCCATAGTAGTAGAAGTAATAAGTTGGCGAGACAACTTCATGGAGACACGATGATGGAGATCATGATGATGGAGATCATGGTGTCATGCCGGTGACGATGATGATCATGGAGCCTCAAGATGGAGATCAAAGGAGCAAAATGATATTGACCATATCATGTCACTATTTGATTGCATGTGATGTTTATCATGTTTATGCATCTTATTTGCTTAGAACGACGGTAGTAAATAAGATGATCCCTCATTAAAATTTCAAGAAAGTGTTCCCCTAATTGTGCACCGCTATGCGAAGTTCGTCGCTTCAAGCACCACGTGATGATCAGGTGTGATAGATTCTTACGCTCACATACAACGGGTGTAAGCCAGATTTACACACGCCAAACACTTAGGTTGACTTGACAAGCCTAGCATGTACATGACATGGCCTCGAACACAAGAGACCGAAAGGTCGAGCATGAGTCATATAGTAGATACGATCAACATGAAGATGTTCACCGATGATGACTAGTCCGTCTCACGTGATGATCGGACACGGCCTAGTTGACTCGGATCATGTAATCACTTAGATGACTAGAGGGATGTCTATCTGAGTGGGAGTTCATAAGATGAACTTAATTATCCTGAACATAGTCAAAAGATCTTTGTAAATTATGTCGTAAGCTCGCGCTTTAGTTCCACTATTTAGATATGTTCCTAGAGAAAATATAGTTGAAAGTTGACAGTAGCGATTATGCGGACAGAAGAAAGCTTATGTCCTTAATGCACCGCTTCAGGTGTTGAACCCCAAACGTCCGCCCTGTGGATGTTGCGAACATCGACATACACGCTTTTGATAACTACGTGATAGTTCACTTAAACGGTTTAGAGTTGAGGCACCAAAGACATTTTCGAAACGTCGCGGAACATATGAGATGTTTCGAGGGCTGAAATTGGGATTTCAGGCTCGTGCCCACGTCAAGAGGTATAAAACCTCCGACGATTTTCTTAGCCTGCAAACTAAGGGAGAAAAGCTCAATCGTTGAGCTTGTGCTCAGATTGTCTGAGTGCAACAATCACTTGAATCGGGTGGGAGTTGATCTTCCAGTTGAGATAGTGATGCTTCTCCAAAGTCATTGCTACCAAGCTGCTAGAGCTTCGTGATGAACTATAACAAATCAGGGATAGATATGATGATCCTTGAGATATTCACGATGTTTGACACCGCGAAAGTAGAAATCAAGAAGGAGCATCAATTGTTGATGGTTAGTGAAACCACTAGTTTCAAGAAGGGCAAGGGCAAGAAGGGTACTTCATGAAACGGCAAATCAGTTGTTGCCCAAAGAAGAAACCCAAGGTTGAACCCAAACCCGAGACTAAGTGCTTCGTAAAAGGGAACAGCCATCGAGCAGAATTACCCTAGATACTTGGTAGATAAGAAGGCTGGCAAGGTCGATAGAAGTATGTTGGATATACATTATGTTAATGTGTACTTTACTAGTACTCCTAGTAGCACCAGGGTATTAGATACCGGTTCGGTTGCTAAGTGTTAGTAACTCAAAATAAAAGCTACGGAATAAACGGATACTAACTAAAGGTGAGCTGACGATATGTGCTGGAAGTGTTTCCAAGGTTGATGTGATCAAGCATCGCACGCTCCCTCTACCATCGAGATTGGTGTTAAACCTAAATAATTGTTATTTGGTGTTTGACTTGAGCATAGGCATGATTGGATTATGTCTGTCGCAATACGGTTATTTATTTAAGGAGAATAATGGTTACTCTGCTTATTTGAATAATACCTTCAATGGT